>JAUFNR010000555.1:0-15000 GCA_031216915.1 Pictodentalium vernedei | reverse complement strand
ATGGAAATGTGTATTTATGACATATCTGTCAAAATTCCAGGTCATTAGCCCATCCGGCACAGGAGATATGGGTCAATGAAAATTTGGGCATTTTTTCCAAGTTTGGTGGCCATTTTGGACACATTGCGGATAAAATCGAAATTTCTTTTGCATTTATGATAATGATACATTACACTCTTACTATTCAGCCAATTACTGGTGTTCTGCTAATTCCCAGTGCCGAGATGGTAGGCCAAAATGTCCGATTTACAGGCCTATTTTTGATGTTTTGGAAAATTTTGGCAGAAAAAATAATTTGGTTAAACGTTTGTTACCAGTAAGTTATGGAAAAATGTATTTACGACAAATCTGTGAAAATTTCGGGTAATTAGCTCATTTGGACCAGGAGATATTATTCAAAGAAAATTTGAGCTTTTCGGGGCATTTTGAGGCATTCAGAGTCCTTAGTTGGAGATGCCAATGCGAACAGACCTACAACTCATATCTGTCTATAACTGAGCAAAATTTCAGAAAAATCTGTAAGAGAGCCTTTGAAAAATCGTCTTCCCCAAAGTGTTGGGAAAAAAACAAATAATATTTTTCAAGAAGAATAACAAATGTCTTTTTCTATCAGGAAAAGATAATTGCACCCAAATTATGAGAAATTTGAAACTTTTTCCAAAGTTTTGCAACATATTGTTTGGCCAGATTCCCATGATGTTTGTAATATAGCTTAGACCTTACCTTCGAATCAAACAATGCAACACATAAATAACTTTAAAACCCTCACAGAGTTTGCCATAGAAATGCAAGCACTGTCGACAGTGTCATATACGACACTGTCGACGATGAACTGAAGGCTTGAGATTAATTATATTCATGTTTGTGGCAGTTCTCAGTAAACGACATGCGTAATTTAGCTTTCATTCAAATAGGCCTTTGACTTGACACTTCGAAACTAAGAAGCCTTCTCGAGTTAGTCGACTAAACTTAGGTCCAAGGGTCATGGGAACCAGTGATAATGGTGAAGACCTATAACAAGGGGTTGTAAACTAGCATTTTAAGACGGAGACCGAAAACCTAAAAAAGATGTCAAGAAGAAGGAAATACCGGTGTTTTTTTCGCTTACCATGCAAGCCACACCTATATTTGCCATTGTGCCCAAATTAGACTGATCTAAAGGCCTGTTCTATATGGACTGCCATTGACAGTCTACATAGAGGAGGACACCTCAATGTACCAGAAGTCTGCTCTGCCTTTGATCGCCTGGAGAAAGGAAATACGGATCCTTCAATATCGAAAATCAAAATTTTCTTCGACTGGGCCAAAATGTGCTCTTCCCGATTGTTCTCCCCCACCACGGAATGATAAGGACGATACAAAAATGACCCAGAAAATTTTTAGATTTTGCGAACTGAACGAATGAGGCTTCCTTGCACCTGACCGATCGATGGTAGTCCACCATTGATCGGTGAGGTGCAAGGAAGCCGCGTTCGTTCAGTTCGCACAATCAAAAAGTTTTCTGGATCTGGGCCCCCTGGATGCATTCCTCAGTAACTTTTCTTGACCCAGTCCGCCCCTGCGTACAGAACTAAACTGTTTTAGATCAGATATGTATTTTCTTTTTCTGTTGACAGTCCATGGGAAAACCACTTTGATGAAGCAGAATATATTTTATACGAGTCAAAAGATTACCCTATTAGCGTAAGTATAACCCATTAGCCAACGTAGTGGTCAAAAACTGCAAGCTCTATTCTCAAAAATCACCATTCAATTTTTAGCTTAACTTGACAAAGTCAAGATAAGCTATTGCCATCACGTGTGCGGAAGTCTGTTAGCCTGTGAGTCTGTTCACATTTTCCTTTAGCACGGGGCTACACCCCACAGTTCTTGTCTGATCATCACGAAATTTCATATGCAGGTTTGGGGTCATGTCTAGATGAGAACGTCCCCTTTTGGTCGCGATCGGTCAACTGGTATGGCTGCCCGAGCCCAAAACCTGAAAACCATTAGCACAGTCTACAGGTCGTATTTATGAAGGGATTTTATTGTAACCTGGTAGGATGCCTCCGTATAATGCCTAGACGAGAACGTCCCCTTTTGGGCATGATCTGTCAATCGTGATGGCTGCCCAAGCCCGAAACCCAAAAACTTTTAGCACAGTCTGCAGGTCATGTTTAATATGGAGGGATATTTCATTGTAACTTGGTAGGATGACTCCTTATGATGTCTAGATGAGAATTTCCCCATTTGGGCGTGACCTGCCAACTGTGACGACTGCCCGAGCCCAAAACCCAAAAGCCTTTAGCATAGTCTACAGGTCATATTTATTGAGGAATTTCATTGTAACTTGGTGGGTTGACTTCATATAATGTCTAGATGAGAAAGTCCCCTTTTGGACGTGATTGGGCAACTGTGATGGCTACAGGGGCCCGAAGCCCGAAAACCTTTAGCACAGTATACAGGTCATATTTATGAAGGGATTTCATTGTAACATGGTAGGATGACTCCAAATAATGTCTAAATGAGAACGTCCCATTTTGATCGCGACCATTCAGCCTTGATGGGTGCCCGAGGCCCATAAACTTTTAGCGTAGGCAAAATGTCATATTTATGGAAGGATTTCATTGTAACCTGTTAGGTTGACTCCATATAATGCCTAGATGATGACATCCCCTTTTGGTCGTGATTGGTTAACTGTGATGGGTACAGGTGCCCGAAGCCCGAAAACCTTGAGCACAGTCTACAGGTCATGTTTATGAAGGGATTTCATTGTATCTTCGTAGGATCACTCCAGATGATGCCCAGATGAGATTGTCCCCTTTAGTTGCGATCATTCAACCATGATGGCTGCCCGAGCCCAAAGCCCAAAAACATTTAGCACAGTCTACAGGTCATATTTATGAAGGGATTTCATCGTAACTTGATAGGTTGACTTCATATAATGTCTAGATGAGAACGCCCCCTTTTGGATACGATTGGGCAACTGTGACGGCTATAGGGACCCGTAACCCGAAAACCTTTAGAACAGTCTACAGGTCATAATTATGAAGGGATTTCATTGTAGCTTGGTAGGATGACTCCAGATAATGTCTAGATGAGAACATCCCCTTTCGTTCTCGATCATTCAGCCTTTATGGCTGCCCGAGCCCAAAGACCTTTAGCATAGTCTATAGGTCATATTTATAGAAGGATTTCATTGTAACTTGTTAGGTTGACTCCATATAATGCCTAGATGATGACATCCCCTTTTGGTCATGATTGGTCAACTGTGATGGCTGCAGGTGCCTGAAAATTTTGAGCACAGTCTACAGGTCATATTTATGAAGGGATTTCATTGTAACTTCGTACGATCACTCCAGATGATGCCCAGATGAGAATGTCCCCTTTTGGTTGCGATCATTCAACCGTTATGACTGCCCGAGCCCGAAGCTCGAATACCTTTAGCACAGTCTACAGGTCATATTTATGAAGGGAGTTCATTGTAACGTGGTAGGTTTGACTTCATATAATGTCTAGATGAGAACGTCCCCTTTGGACACGATTGGGAAACTGTGACAGCTACAGGGGCCCAAAACCCAAAAACCTTTAGAACAGTCTACAGGTCATAATTATGAAGGGATTTCATTGTAGCTTGGTCGGATGACTCCAAATAATGTCTAGATGAGAATGTCCCCTTTTGGTCATGATCATTCAGCCTTGATGGCTGCCTGAGCCCAAAAACCTTTAGCATAGTCTATAGGTCGTATTTATGGAAGGATTTCATTGTAACTTGTTAGGTTGACTCCATATAATGCCTAGATGATGACATACTCTTTTGGTCATGATTGATCAACTGTGATGGCTACAGGTGCCCGAAGCCCGGAAATCATGAGCACAGTCTGCAGGTCATATTTATGAAGGGATTTCATTGTAACTTCGTAGGATCACTCCAGATGATGCCCAGATGAGAATGTCCCCTTTTAGTTGCGATCATTCAACCATGATGGCTGCCCGAGCCCAAAAACCTTTAGCACAGTCAACAGGTCATATTTATGAAGGGATTTCATTGTAACTTGGTAGGTTGACTTCATATAATGTCCAGATGAGAACGTCCCCTTTGGATGCAACAGGGAAACTGTCGGCTACAGGGGCCCGAATCCCAAAAACCTTTAGCACAGTCTACAGGCCATATTTATGAAGGGATTTCAATGTAACTTGATAGGATGACTCGTTTTGGAATAATTTCACTGTAACTCCGTAACTTTCGTTGATATACGTTACCTGTGAGGGCCACATACATTAACTTTGAGGTCATATTAACCCACCCCTCAGCTCTTTAGTACAGTGTACACCTCATATTATTTTTATCCGAAACATAGTATACAGGGAACAGAAATGAACATATTCCCAAGTATCACAATTCTTGTCTTATTTCATAATCCTTTCATAAACATTGACCATTATCCTTTTCATCAAACAGAACACACAATTTAAGCTACAGTGTCATTGACACTTTCTTTTAGTACCTGCAGTCCTATTTTAGTACAACTGACTGGTCTCATTTCCTACCTGCGTTCTCATTTTATCACGATCGCATATTTAGTGTTACCCTCCAAAACAACTGGGTTGGACTTTCTAGTTTTCGTTTCACTGTTGCAAAAACACTTTAGCAGACGACATAAAAGCATATATATGTATTACAAATTGATTTCACAAATATCGGCAATTAATTTTCATTATTTTTTCATTTTTTGTCTCAATGTCACCTCTTTGGAACGAGCTCATTGAGCTTGTTCCAAATAGGGTCATAACCTATGTTTTCGAGACAAAAAATGAAAAAAATTAGTTATTCAAGAATTTTGTTTGCAAGTGTCGTCTGCTTTTCATGTTAGGTAAAGGGTTAAAAGTACAATTTTTAGGGTTTAAATTAAAAGTATTGGTACCAAACTTCGGATATTTATTTGGTATACCCCATATAACCAGATAGTGTCCATTTGGGAACTCTGAACCCTGTACTTTGCTAGCGGCCACTTGCAGTCTCATTTTCTACCTGCAGTATTATTTTAGTACGACTTGTCTCATTGTTCTCTACCTGTGGTCTTTTTTAGTACGATCGAATATTCAATGTAACTTTCCTAAAAAACATGGGTTGCACTTTCTATTCGGATTGTTTTCATTTCACTGTTGCTAAAACACTTTACTGACTTTAGCAGAGGACATAAAAGCGTGTATATGTGTATTACAGATTGCATTGCCTGTATAGTTTATAAACAATGCACAGAAATAAAAATTAAGCAAAACCAAATAAAGGAGAATTATACAAATATTCGTTTCAGATTTTTGTAGACGTCCATTTTTTCCCTACTGAATTGAATCTTTCTGAGAATTGAAGTCACCATGAACTGTGTAAAAAATCGTTCCAGATATTACATGAGCTTGCATGCTAAATAATGGTCTAAGGTTGAAGTTGAATCAGAAAAAAACTTGGCTCCTCTGTTTTTATACTACTTTGTCGGAGGAAAATGCCTGAAATTCGCTAAAATTTCAATATTTATATGACATTCCTGCATCCCCTAGAGTTAGGGAATTAAGGCGTGTTAACTTTCCTGTTAATCACTTCGAATGCCAAAAATTGTCAGTCATGAATCTGTTGCCAGAAACATGGGTCGGCATTTCTTCTGTGTTCTCACTGATTTGGGATGGAGAGAAGTCATCCGCGATGCAGCCGGTCTGTTGGATTGGAAATTTTCATGCTGGAGGGAAACATTTACGTACGACGAGACATGTTTGGTGTCTGGCTTAACCTTTAACCAAACGAATCAGCCGCAAAGGTCCGCGTAATTTACAAATTAAGTTAGGCCTAAAAAAATAAAAATATGTTTCTCAGGCCCTCCCGCATGGTCCTTTTAGCGTCCGCATGCGCACTTTTTATAACCAATGTAAACTTAAAAAAATAAAAAATAAATGGTTTATGTGTGATATTTTACTTAAGTTAAAAAAAATTGATAAATTTGTCCCTTGAGTGCAAGATGGTTTAGCAATGCTTTAGCATTGCAAAGCCATCTTGCACTTAAGGGACAAATTTATCAATTTGCTTTAGCATTGCAAAGCCTTCTTGCTCTCAAGGGACGAAATACACCACCACCCATGCTAGATTATGAGGCCTAAAATATAAACCAAGAACATGAACTTTTGATGGCAAAGAAATAATTACAGAAGTAAAAAATAAAATAAAAAACTGCTCGCCCGCATGCAGTTTTACAAATAATGGCCTGAGAAACATAAGATCTACTTTGTGGGGCCTTATGGAAAAAATATTTTTTTCTAAACTTTTCAACTCAGCCATATCGTGTGGCCACTTATTAGAACAACCTTGTTGAGCTTGTTCCAATGGGGGTCACATGATATGGTTTTGTCTAAAAGAAAATAAATAAAAAAGACAAAAACTATTGTCCCTGTATCCCGATAAATTCTGTCTTTTGATTGATCAGAATGCCTTGGACAAATAGCCATGGCAACGGGAGCACCCAACATCCAATGTATATGAGATCGTGCAACATCCAGGGTATAAGCGCACCCGAAACGTCGAGGGTATATGGTTTCAATGAAAGCTTTTCGCTTCCGCTTGCCTCATTATAAAACTTGAACCAAAAAATTTGAAAATATCATCAGATTTATGACAATACAATCATAAAAAGAAAATAAGAGCAAATAATTTGTGCCCTGAGTACCAATGTGTTCTGTGTGCCAGTAGGCATATAGAACACATTGGAACTCAGGGGACGATATGTCAACAAAATACTGTTTACTTGTTTCTTATCGACTCAAGGGATGTAACTCTATCCGTTGTCTTCTGCTATTATAAAAACAAAATAATCATCACAAATTTGGTCCAAATGATTGTTGAGCTGAGAAATGTGTCCACAATATTTATTTCCACTATGTTTGCATTGTGTGTTCAAACGGGACAAAAACGTTATCTCCGCCAACATGTATGATATATGGAGATTTATTACCTGGATGTCTCATTTAAACACCTCGCCTGCGGTTCGGCGTTTAAAAACCGACATCCAGGTATTAAATTTTCATATACCATACATGTAGGGGGAGATAACTTATAAAATAATAAATGTTGATATCATGGGCGCATGACAAAAAGTTAAATATCTTGCCATATCTTTTTAAATGCCAGTGATTTATTATATCCCCCTTTTATAAAAGGGGGGGGGGGGTATAAAGTAATCACTTTTTCTGTTCATCCTTCCATCTGTTCATCCATCCATTCATCCGTCTGTTTGACCGTCTGTCCATCACACTCATTTCTAGGTAATTACTTTTGTTCCGTTGATCGCAAAGTACCCATACTTCACAGGTAGGCTGCTTGTAATGGGATGATGATTGGGATTGCTTTGGGGATCTGTAGGTCAAAGGTGGAGGTCACTGTTACTATAAATAGATTTTTGGTTTCTGTACAATAACTTAGTTTTCTTTTGTGAATGGAGCTATAACTTCATATTTTGATTGCATTTGAGGTGTCGACCATTGGGATTGCATTTGTGGTCAGTAGGTCAAAGGTCACAGTCACTGTTACTATAAATAGATTTTTGATTTCCGTGCAATAACTTCAGTTTTCTTGTTTGAAGCTACAACTTCATATTGTGATTGCATTTAAGGTGTCGATCATTGGGATTGCATTTGGGGTCAGTAGCTCAGAGGTCAAGGACACTGTTACTATAAATAGATTTTCATAGATTTTTAGTTTCCATGCAATAACTTTGGTTTTCTTTTGTGTACAAAGCTATAGCTTGATATTGTGATTGCATTTGAGGTGTCAATTGTTGGGATTGCATTTGTGGTTAGTAGGTAAAAGGTCGAGGTCACTGTTACTATAAATAAATTTTTGGTTTCCATGCAGTAAGTTTAAATTTTCTTTTATAGTAATGTGCTTTGTCCATCTGTCTGCCCATGCATGCATGCATCCATCCATGCTTCGAGACGTCCGTCCGTCCAAAACACTTTGGCATCTGAATTTCAACTTGAGTTTGTGAAATCATCATAACCAAATTTGATATATGGCTTACTTGGGAGGTAATTCAGGTTAAGTTTGAAAATGGACATTGTCCATTGATTTTCACCAGAGTGATGGTCCTTTTTCGACTGAGAAAACCTGGTTTTTGTGCTGTCCCAATTATAAGTTGAATTTGGATGACTTGATCATAACCAAATTTGATATATGATTGTGCGTCCGGTTTTCGCTCACTTAACGACTAAACTGTATTTTAACGCCAACATAAAGCAACAAATGTGATAATTTTTTCAATTAAATTATTTTTGGAGCTTTATCCGTACATCGGCGCGGAGAAATTTCAACTTCGTCGTTTATTTCTTTCCGATACGAGAGCGGTTTGACACTTCTTAGGCGTGGCCATCTTTTAAGAAAATTCCTTAGCCACTTCTCACTCATTATCCCTTTCTTAGCTGGCTTTCCAATAAATTCACCCATCTCAGCTGCCTTCTTCCGCACATCTCTAGAAGAATAGCCATAACCTAACTCGGCAAGTAAAATCACATGATTTGTCAACTCTTGCTCTTCTTCTGGTGTGAAATGGCCTGTAGGTCCTGAGCTTACTGTTGACAGGTGAATTCTTCCATCGACTCTGTCCTTAAGAGTGCTATATGGGATGCCATATGATAAAGCTGCCCTCCTTATGCTGACCTTTTTAGTCACAACATCCTCATAGGCAGCCATTACTTTGTCCAGGTCATACAGTCTATAGTTGGCTTTTTGCTTCTTTCTTGGGTTGGCCTGAAAAAGAAGAGAAAAAAATGATATAGACAATTTGCAAAACATCTCATAAAAATTCTCATATAATCCAAAAAAAATAAAAGCATTCTGCTTCAACTACTCAAGTAACGAGCACCTGCAATAAAACAACATTAAAATACAGTGTACTGAGTTTTATTTCTGGTCCGAAGTGGGCTTCCATAGACAGCTTGGATGATCTGATTCTGAGGCTGATTTGTCACATGACATCTCGAAACCAGCATGGACTTTGATGATACGTAAACAAAACAATTGAACAGTTAAATCGATGCGGGGCTGCAAATATGACACTTTTGGTGAAATATTTAGTTATACTTACGTTTTTTATTCGCATTTTATTCAGTATTTTCTTCGAGATCTGTATATTGTGCCGTCAATATGTCCGTTGGTTTGGATTGTTTACAAACAAAGCGATTTGACGTCATCGGAACATCAGGAAGTGGAACGCACGCGATTTCGCAAAAAATTCACGAAAACTGGACGCTCACGAAAACAAGACGCTCGACCATACAGTAACTTGGGAGGTAGTGCAGGCTAAGTTCGAAAATGGACACTATCTGTCGATTTCACCAGAGTTATAGTTCTTTTTCAACTTAGAAAACCCTGCCATACGTGCATCGAGCCGTCAACCATCTGCCTGTCCACCCATCTGTCCATCCATCTTACCACCAAGAACACTTTGGCATCTGAAATTCAACTTGAGGTTGGGCGAATTCATCGTAACCAAATTTGATATACAGCTTATTTGGGAAGTAATGCAGGTTAAGTTTGCAAATGGACATGATCCATTGATTTTCACCAGAGTTATGGTCCTTCTTCGACATAGAAAACATGGTTTTTGTGTTGTCCGAATCTTAAGTTGAGTTTGGATGAATTGATTGCAACCAAATTTGATATACATCTTACTGGGAAGGAAATACATCACCTTTAGATGGCTGAACCCCAAAAAGGGGTATTTCTCGTAGCCCCTACTCACTTTGTTTTTATTATACCCCTGCAAACAAAGTTTGGGGGGTATATAGGAATCACCCTGTCCGTCCGAAGAAGATGTGCATGAAGCAATATAATTCTGTTCTGACAGGCGCTGCGGGTATCACTTTGTGAGCTTGTTCACAGTACTGTACCTACTGTACTAGTTTTAGTCAGTTATATTATGAGGTAGAAAATACAATTCTAGAAACTACAATTGTGTAAAAGTTTTATAATATTGGCTACGGGTGAGATTTGCCAATCGCACATCATCACTCATCGAGGAAAACTGTTTTATAATATTAGCAAAATGTATATGAGCAGTTTTTGTTTTTCCTTTAAGCATTTCAGTACTAATCTCTGTTAGTGAGCAAAATTATTTACTTGTTTCAGATACACGCCAAATACCAAAAATGTGCCAAAACATATGTTACATGTAATTGCGCGCTAGCAGTTAGAAGCTATGAATCCTTATTTGTAATGAATTTCTGTGGAGAAAGTAAAGATAAGTTTACACTGGGTCCAGTGAATAGACACATAGAGAAGAGGGGATGTGACGATCGGCACATGGTTGTGAGTGTGAAAGGAACTTACTACACGGTATTGTAAGATGTTTTTTTAATTATCCAAGACAAACACACATATACCCACCCTTACATATACACACACATCTGCTTGCAGATCTGTACACTCGCCTGCTCGAGCAAGGGCATGCCAGCTCTCACGTACATACACACACATATAGCGTCATCTCAAAATTAACAGTACATTGGTTTGTTTTTTTCCAAAAATGAATGTCAAGCATTTGGAAGATATTTTCACAAAAATTTGCATGTATTGCCGAAATTAGACAATCGTTTGTAATGGGTGCCAGACAAGAAAATAAAAGCATTCACCATACACAAAAACAACATGCTAAATTGAGAATTTCTAATATAAATACCATTAACACTTACTGAAAAATCTCGCAATTTCTCATGTAACTTTTAGATCTAGGGTAGATGACCTAAATAAGCAATATGCTTAATGTCGGATCCTCTCATCTAATTTTGTTCTAATATTATACAGCCCATGTTCTACAAATTGAAATACAGTAAAACCTGTCTTGAGAGACCACCTGTCTTGAGAGACCACCTGTCTTGAGAGACCACATCTGCCAGGCACCGATTGGTTTTACTCTGTAATGGACCTGATATGGGAGACCACCTGTCTTGAGAACCACCTATCTTGAGAGACCACTGTGACCAAACAAAAGCAATGGTTTCACGCGCCAAAGGCGCGCAGGGACGGTATGGGGAGCAAGCCCCTTTCGACCCTCTTTGATTGTATGTGATTTGACTCTAGTTTTTGGCTTGTCTGGCCGTGGAAAAGTAGGAAGAGTTAAGGTAATCAGCAGCATCTGTGTCTTCTGCGGTTCTTCTTTGGAGGAGGAGGGTGTGTTGGAGAGATAGTAGTTGGTGGAGTGGTCGGGTCAGGTGGAAGAGTTGGTTCTACTTTGGCTTTGTACGGCCTGATCCTTGCTGCTGTTTCCTGAGATTGTTGTTGGGACACTGGGAGACAATTCATGAGGATTCTCCTGATAGAGTCTGCTTGGAATTTTCTTTCTAGGAAGAGGTCATAGTTGTCCTGGGTCATGCTTCGGACAATCTTGTCTTGAATCTCCACCTCAAGGAATGCCTCCACGCACTCCGGGTAGCTCTCCTCCTGGTCGGACTCCTGGTCCAAAGAAGCTGGAGAAGCAAGAGCAGGAGGGGTGGAAGGTGCGTCACCTGAGACGGCTTCCTGCACCATTGACAGAGCATCCTCCTCCATCTCTTCAGATGAAGAGTCTGATGAGCTGGAGAATGAGCTGTTGCCTGACGACCCACAGTCCTCCAGACCCTCCTCCTGGAAGGGGGGTAGCGAGCTGGACAAGGGTTGTTCAGGGGTGACAGGAGTTGTCCCTTTGACGCCCTCACTTGCCTCCTTCTCTGCCTTTTCCTTCTTCTTCAGGAACTCTGTCATTCGGCAGGCATCTCGTCGTCTGGCAGAGGGTCCCTTCTTTGTCGTCGTCTTCTTCTTCTTGGTGGCTTTATTACTCCAGCGGCCTTCATCCAGCTCAGCTTATCCGCATCACTAGGAGGGTGACCAATGTTAGGGGAAATCCCCTCACGAAAGGTGCTACACCTCTCCAAGGACGGCGGTTCCGATTCTCTATCAAAATCCACTGTCAGGTGAATTTTACCCTTGAGCACCTGGATACTCCAGGTGGTGGCAAGGGTAGCCTTCACTCTGACAAGTGTCTCTTGGATAACAAGTGGGAGCTCCATTGTCAAGTTGTTAGCACCTCGTAATCCAAGGTGCGAATGTTGTAAACGCATTGTGACCTGGTCCCAACTTGTATTTTTATGCCATAATGGACCTGTCTTGAGAGACCGCCCCTTGGAAGACTGAAACCATGACAAAAACTTTTTACCTGTTCTGGAATTGGAAAATCCATTGTGGTTATACTAACATAATTAAAAGTATTAAAAGCTCTTAATTGGGTTTCAATTGCTATTCAGTTACATAACTCATGAAAGTTTGAGATGTTTTTATAAGACCTCTGTGAAAAGATTAGGACTATTGCTGAACAAACAATTTCATACATACCTGAAATGTGACAGATGGGATTATAAAAATATAAGGGTCGAAAGGGGCTTGTTCGTCGTCATCCCCATCACTAATGACGAAATCATCAACGTCATAAAAAATGCAAAAATTCTTCCTCACCCGGCGAAGACGAAGTAAGCTACAAAATTCTAAAACAAAGCCCATACTCCCTAATCGAAAAACTAAAAAAACTGTTCAACGCATGCCTCACCCATGGCTATTTTCCAAAATGTTGGAAAAAAGCCATCGGTGTCATGATTCCAAAACCGGACAAGGACCCCTCCGATCCAGCCAGCTACCGCCCAATCAGCCTACTCAGCTGCATTGGTAAGACATTCGAAAGAATCCTTACCAATCGGCTCAGGGGGCACCTTGAAGACAACGATTTTTTAATAAATGGCAAAGAGCCTATAGAAACCGCAAAGAAGGCATCGAACATGTCTACCGACTAGTTACCCAAATGAAGACCGCTATCAACAATCAGCAAATAGGCGCGGCAGTCCTGTTAGACGTCGAAAAAGCATTTGACTCTGTCTGGCACAATGGAATGCGCTACAAATTATCAGAAATGAAACTCCCCAAGAAACTGCTCAGATTGCTATCCTCTTTCTTAAATGATCGCGAAATTAAAGTCAGAGTGAACAATGAATTGTCTGACAGTGTCCCCCTTGAAGCAGGCACCCCCAAGGATCCGTCCTGAGCCCCCCCTCTACATCCTCTATGTAAATGACCTTAACTTCTCCCAAGATCGTGTACAAGTCTCCCAATTCGCGGATGACAAGGGCCTCTGGGACTCTAACAATACGGCCAATCTGCTCCAAAAACCCCTGCAACGCGCTCTCGATGACCTAGAACAATGGTGTGTCAAATGGAGAATTAAGCTAAATGCCAATAAAACCCAACGAATCACCTTTACCCGCAAGAAAAATAAACGAGATTTTGACCTAAAACTTATGGATAACACCCTCCCAGAATGCAAAGAAGCGAAATTCCTGGGCATCACCATTGATCAGAAACTGTCCTTCAACAAACATACCGACGACATGGCGAAAAAAAGCTACTAAACGAATTAACTTACTGAAAATGCTCAAGGGAACTTCATGGGGGGCCAACCAGTCCACCCTACTCAAACTATACAAATCCTTTGTGCGCCCAGTACTCGAATACGGTGCAATAATACTAACTGACCTCAACCAAACTAACATGGAAAAACTCCAGAGGGTCCAAAATCACGCGTTTAGAGTTGCCCTCCGCGCCCCATGGGACACACCCATAAAAACACTCCACGACAGGGCCGATATCCCCACCATTAAAGACCGCCTAGCCACCCTGGCCGCGAAAAATCATGACCGGTTAGCCTACAGCGAACTAATCTCCGAACTTGGAGTAATTTGCGAAAGCCGACAAAAGCCCAAAAATTGCAATCAAAACTAAGACCGCTCGAATAAAAACTTGGGAATGACAATGTGAACTGCGATCCCCGACGCCCCCGAATACCCCTAAACTAAATTAAAAAAAAAAATAAGTCCGCAACCAGCGAAGGGTACAACAGGAAAGAAACACCCTCGGGTGTGGTCTAGTGTGCTAGACCTGTTGCCTTCCCGCTGACAGCCTCGGAAGCTCAACCCGCATTAAACGATCGCAATCCCCGGCACCCTCAACTTCAAATAAACTTAAACTAACCTAAATAAGGCCACTTCCAGCGAAGGACACAACAGGAAAGAAACACCCTTGGGTGTGTTCTAGTGTGCTAGACCTGTTACCGTCCAGCTGCAAACTAGGAAGTTCAGCCAACTTAAAACGCTCGAGATCCCCTGCAACTTAAAACTAAATAATAAATAGGGATTGGGGTCCCAAGCACGAGAGTATGTTACTGCCCTTACGAATGTAAAGATTCGTGCATTTCATACTCTCCCCCGTAGCGACAAGCACACACACTGCACAATACCACACGAGAGTATGTTACTGCCCTTACGAATGTAAAGATTCGTGCATTCCATACTCTCTCCACACACTCAGCAGATACCACAAGGACACGCATCTAAAGAGGTGCTACTTTTATCTTTACAGTTTACATATTCTAATGAAAACTAATTCTACCCTCTTCTTTTAAGCAGGTACACAGAAGATGTTTTTTGACCAGCACCCCAATAACCGCTACAGACAGTCTAACCGTTATGGAAACAGCCACTCCCACGGTTCCTGAGCATCCTCCGCTCCATCCCTAAAAGTGGTCAACCACTTTAAGGGAGGCGAGCGTTGGTCCTGCGTCCCGCCTCTGCCCCTTTTTGTAAGCGCAATGCGCATCTTTTGTCCCAACCCAATAGGATTACAATGCAGGCCTGCCCCCGAACCAGGGAAGTTCGGGTCTTCTTCTTGGTGGTCCCCGAAAGGGGTCGTTGTTGCTTTCCTCCAGAGAGTCAACTATAACAGAGACAGCCTGAGGCAGATTATACTTGCCAGTGATGGCCATCACTCACTCATTATCATCCTCGAAGCGGCAGACTATACATGCCCGAAAATCCAGAACGACTGCACCCTCGGGGAGAGGTAGTACCTTTGTGAGAGGACCCAACCTCCCACACTGGTCCTCACCCGAGGGTTCAACCGACATC
>JAUFNR010000554.1:0-15000 GCA_031216915.1 Pictodentalium vernedei | reverse complement strand
CCCGACGTTGTGATCACACGAGGAGTGGAAGTTGAGTGGAAAATCGACGGACTGATCTGCTGGTATCGCTCTTGTATTCCAACCTGGCGTTTTCAACCTTATTATTCTTCTCGTGACCAAGCTGTAGTTGGAAGTGTTAGGCCTCCTAGAGTTTTATTTATTTATTTATTTATTTATTTATTTATTTATTTATTTATTTATTTATTTATTTATTACTTCGTTATCGCTAATTTTTATATTCTGTGTAATTATTTAAAAAAAACTACTCAATTTACTAAGGGAACCTTTTTCAGTCTTTTTCGTCTGGTCTGTCATTGTTTACAGAACTGTGATCAGAGAAGCAAATTATTCAAATTATTTATTTTATGAAAAGAATTTCAATACCTAAAGTTCAAAGTTTACAATAAGTAGGATTTTCTTTACGCGCAGTTACTAATCACTGGGGAGCAAACTCTCTGAAAAGTCATAAATCAATTTCGATGAGGTTTATTGCTTGAGAGAGAGAGAGAGGGAGAGAGAGAGAGAGAGAGGGAGGGGGGAGAGATAGAGATTTGGTCGACATTATCTTTACCAATATATATTTTTACACCATAATGCCACCACCAGATAATCGTGGGTGGGAGACCCTTCATGACTAAAATGCAATCATCTGATTTGTCAATGAGGTTCCCGCCATTGCAATCTATTTGTGAATAAGCAAAAAAGAATGGACTAACTCTTTACTCCTGTAACCACGATTCTTCGTATCAGTTTTCTCTTGTACGGTCTTTAAAGTCGAGAAAAAATGCATATTTTGGTTCGATATTTAACTCTTTCAAACCTGGTTGTATCTTCCATGTCAGTTCAACGGCAGCAATAGGAAGAGTCCACATTCATTATTTGCAGGTAGACCAATTAATATTTGACCTTCACCTTCACTTAGCAGCGATCCTACTTAATAAAATTATGAAGTATCATGTTCCCCGGCCAGAAAAGTGACCTCTTGAGTTCAAAGGTTTAATAAATTTACCACCGGCCGAAACAAAATTTCGGACAGGTTAGGAAATTTCCAAAATATCGCGCCACATTGTGTATTTGGAGCAATGAATGCAGAGGTGCGCTAGTCTCAGACACGGTTTTCTGTATTGTGTTCCTACCATTCCACTGAGACACATTGGCCATCATTGATATATTTATGGCTAAAGGACAGAGGAACTGGTGTGGACAAAAATCACGGAGATTGGTTTCTTTCCTAATGTATATTCCTTTAATTTTCTAACCAAGAACTTAACTACTTTTCGAGACGCAAATCTAAACTAAATACTATTCGATAGATTTAATCTCGTTGCTGGAATCCTGGAACACCCTAGTTTCTTTATGAAACGTGCTTTTATGGAGAGGCAGGCTGACATTCAACACTGAATAGCAAGCACATGAATCGATGTTGGGAAGCATTAAAAACAATCAAACGAGACCTTAAGAGGTGAACTTTAGTTTCCAGACACATGACTGTTTGAGACCCATTACCGATTTTATTAAACTGAAATAAATAGGCACCACTCACATTCTTGCGTACTTCCAGATAATACATAACGGCGTTTTTCAATGGACATATAACGTACTTGGAAATCTTTCACTCGCTGATTTACGAAGTTATGACTCAAAGTATAAAGCTATAATGACAATGTTGAGCTTTGAGCCGTATCACATGGCAGAGAAGGAAACACAGTGGTTTACAACCGCTTTATTTAACCCTTTGAATGCGAAAGGCCGTTTTTTCCGGCCAAGGAATATGATACGTCATAACTTCATTAAGTATGTTGGCTGCTGGGTGAATGTGTGTGGTAGACCAATCAATATTTTTACCGCGCAGCCTTCGGGCTGCACACTGAAAATATTAATTGGTATATCCCCAATTAATTAATATGGACTCTTCCAATTCCTGTCATTGAACTGACATGGAATATACCACCATCGTTTAAAGGGTTAACAGGGTCCGTAAGGCTTATTATTACTCCAGCCGAATAGATTTCCTATGAAAGGACACAACTAGTGACCGAAAACTGAGGAATACACAAACAAAAATCGTCAACAGAGACCCCATATTAATTCTCTATTCCGACACAGGCGTTGTATTAATTGCCTCGTTAATTAATTATTAACTGCCCATCATTTTGTGTTTATCCCAAACCTCGCAGTCTGAATTCGGCTAATGGTCACTTGAGAAAATTTGTTTTCGGTCCAAGGCGCCGAAAGCAGACACAATCGAAAATGCGCCCAGAAATGTCGAAGATAATAAATCAGTAATTTTCTTGTCGAACAATGAGATGCATTCCATCTCCACTCAATTGCTTTTGTAAACAAATCAATGCCGACATTATTTCCGAGAGCCAATACTATAAAACTTTTACAATTGTGTTTTCTAAAATTGTACTCTCTAGATATGAGTTTAAATGGTTGAAATAAACCATTAATATTTTTAAAGATATGGCAATTTGCCATATCTTTTAAAATGCTAATGATTCGTTTTATTCAGTTATATTAATAGAGAGAAAATGCAATTCTAGAAAATACAATTGTAAAATGTTTTACAGTATTGGTACCGGGAGGATGCCATGGTTGTGGTGGAGGCCTACGACGAAATAATAAACACTATTCCGTGCCTCCAACTCTCCGTCGATTCTCATTCCAGGAGTCAATACTATAAAACTTTTACAATTGTACTTTCTAGAATTGTATTTTCTGCCTATTAATGTAACGGACTAAACTGTTAAATATTGATAATTCTGAATTGATCGTACCACTCGTAACCCGCCCTTTGTTTAATCACCTTTACTTTTCTGTAAAAATCAACATTTCAAGCTGATTATTTTCCCATAACGTAACAAACAATTTTGCCAATTAACCCTTTACCTATCGTAACGGTAAAAACGGGCCAGCGCTATTCTCAAAAATCGCCAATTAATTTTCATTATATTTTCATTTTTTGTCTCAAAAACATAGGTTATGACCCCACGTCGAAGCAAGCTCGTCCAGCTCGTTCCAGGGGTCATAACCTATGTTTTTGAGACAAAAAATGAAAAATATTAGTTATTCAAGAATTTTCTGGGCACGTATCGTATGCTTTTCATGTTAGGTAAAGGGTTAAGCCTTGATTCATTGAGCACAGTGAGCTCTGTCGTACAATATTGAATCGGTTAAATTCCAAGTTAAATCATGGGGAAATTTGCTTCTCGAAAGATATACATTTTGACGTAAGTGTGCCGCGAGTTAATATTCCTAGCATCTGCATTGTTCGAACCACTGCGTTCCGAAGTCAGTTTGGTTGCCATTACGGTATGGAGACATTAACCATCAATTATGCTTTGAAAATCAGTACAGTAAATCTAAGAGAACAAAATATTCGGTCTGCACAGTCCATTATTTTAAATAAATTATGCATTTTGGTTTGTGTTACCCCTTTGAATTCCGGTGGTATCTTCCTTGTCAGTTCAATGGGACCCAATTGAATGAAGAGTCCATATTCATTATTTGAGGTAGTCCAACTAATATTTTCAACGTGTAGCATTGGGGCTGCACATTGAAAATAATGAATGGTCTACCCACGCATTCACTTAGCAGCCATCTTACTTAATGAAAGTATTACGTATATTGTTCCTGGGTCGGAATAAAAGGTTTCTCGCGTTCAAAGGGTTAATGTATATTGGTGTTCAACCTCTATTTGCAGCACCCGTGTCATAACCGTAAAACAAGTAAAGAGCCGTGTTTAACGAATCGGTCATACACATGCAGCTCCTTGTAGAAACAAGCGACCATGTGCAGGTTACCGGGGTCAATTACACCAATGGAACGCTTGTTGTTTACCACCCGTAATAAAATACTGTTCCAGTTGCTGGGTTTCCGCAGGCATTTGTTCAGCTGTGGTTGTTCGATGTACATTGATATTTGGTGTTCATAAAATTGTTAAACAATATATGACGCGAGCTGGTCTGACAGAGGTTAAAGTTACAAGTGCCCTGTTCGTATTTTACAGATAATCCAAAGTCGGTCTCACTTTGTCCACAATATACAAAAAATCTAACAGACGCAATACACTTAAAAATACTGAAGACGATATTGTTTGTATGTCTATACGCAGACATATCTTCTCTTCTCTTGTTCCGGACGAAGTTGGTACTTGAATACTGAATAGATTTCATTCTCGACGGATGGCATTGAAGAAACAATGATTATTTTTTTCTCGGTGCAGGATAGGCAGATGAAACGATTGACTGAATTTATAGGAAGAACCGGATACAGACATTTGTAAGACGTGTTTGAGCGAGATTTTAGAAAGCGGTTGAGAATTTCCAAAGCATTCACAACCAAATCAAATTCAGATATTAACAGCAGAACATAGTGCAGCTGAGTGCACGCTTATGGTCACAATATCAGGCGGGTGATGTCAGTGGCTTAAATAAAGGGTGTCACACTCCTACAACCCCTAATATTTTTTGTTCAGTCCGGAAATTTTTATCCTGATGGAGTCTCAGATATCTATTCGTTCTTGTGAGTAAACATGTACCTTCTTTTGAGAAGGCACATTCAGAGTCGGTTAGGTACATGTTGGTCTATGGTACCCGTTTTGGCTTGTTGACCAGTTTAGAGGGCGGTGTGTGCTAATTAATTAAATAATTAGGACACCCATGCACCGGGGCTTATACATGAATATACGTTAGTAAAACACGTTTGGAAAATAGACATGGTCTTTAAAGGTTAAACCCGAACAAACGAAGAATGTATTGGATTTATAAAAAAAAATCAACGTAAAGATGAGGAGCAGATGTGCGAAGTACTGAGGCTGTTAAGACCAATGGCACTTAGAAAGTATTGAGTTGGGTTCGACAGTTGGCTTACATATTCAGTTCATTCTTGGGTGGAAAGCTGACTCGAAAACACTTGAATGAATGTACTAAGCAAGTTAACCGACTTAAGGATTTGTCCGCACTCAAGTCGTTCAGCTTGAATTACCCAGTGTTAGGTGCGTTTTTTTTCTAACAATAAATGGCGAGTCAATAAAAGTGATGGGCTAGCATATTTACATGTTTTAGTCTGCATCTACAGAATTGTGAGCATAAAAGCGGACATGTAATTTCGATCGGACTGCGACCGAGTCACGATGCGACCGAAAGTCTCTTACCATTTACTTCCATGCAGTACTGTCGAAGATCACCTGTCGAAACATTGAATTTGAGATACTTGTTGTTTGAGTTTTGTTGATGCAGTTTCATTTTTATGTTATTGTATTTACGCAATGTCTACCTACTGGTGGCGTATCACAATCGGATCGCCAAAAAGACCATTTCATGTACTAGTACTGTTTTTCTTAAAAATAGCCCCAAAAAACTAAAACGGTTTGCACATAAATATTTTTCTAGGGATGAAGTGAATGAATGATAGTATAGGAACAACTGATTTTACATTCGCATACTTCTTGGTGATAAAGTACACGTCAGCTCCCTGCATTGAAAGAATTAACAATATTATGTCCAGATTTAATAAATGCTCTGCCATTTAGGAATATAAAGAGGAGACGACTGAAAGAAAAAAATCACTTATATATTTCAAAATGAAGTACGAATCCGTGGTCCGTCGTAAGAATGCTCAGGGCCAGGGAAACGGTAGGGGCCCCGGGTAGTAACCAGGGCCCGGAACATTGGGGGCCCGGGTTGCCCAGGAGTCTAGGATTCTCGAGTTAGACCTGCTCCTCCCCCTCCTCCAGTCCAAACATGTCTGAAAGACTGTATTTTAATTTTTTAACCTTTCAGAACGTTTCAAACAAAATACACAAAATACGGGTTTTCAGGCCATGTTTGGACTATACCCCAGGCGCCCAACAGGTAAGAAGGGGGCTGTGGCATGCATGAAGCTTTGCACTTGACCAACGGTTGAAATTCTGGCCTGCATGATGTTTGAAGTAATACCTTTATTAAATTATCTTGCAGTCAAAAACTTTAACTCTAGGTCACTGGATACTTACTGTTGAACTTGGAAATTTGAAACATGCTGCTAAAAATGTCCAAACATGTGATTTTTTATCCCAGAAGACGCCAGAAATCTCCATTCAATAACTGATTTCGAAATTTTCCAAACTCCCCCATCATCGACCGTGCCTTCGGCACTCGCACCCTTTGAATTCGGATGGCATTTTCCACGTCAGTTCAAGGAAATATTTGCAAGAGTCCATGTTCATTATTTGGGGGCAGACCAATTAATATATTCAACGTACAAACGCGGGGCTGCTCGTTGAAAATATTGATTGGTCTACCCCACACATTCACTTAGTAGCCATACCTCTTTATGAAATTATAACGTATTTTGTTGCGGAGACGGAAAACTGACTCTCGGTTTCAGGGAGTTACCCAATCAGTATCGCACGAGTCGTCAGCTTACAGACAACAGCTTGACATTTCACAATACAGTCCACAACAGATGGGTCGATAAATGGTTATCGGGAATGTAAACACCTGGATTGGTGAATCAGAAGAAACGTGAATATCTTCCCGATAGACCAGGTACTGCATAGTGGCTTGCTATTATACTGCCTGCATAGACAGCAGATGCACAGGTGGAAGTCCACCACTCGTGGGGCAGAGTATTGAATCAATGGATGCATGCTGTGGCGTTTGGGGTGCGAGTGTTAAAAACATATGTTATTTGCTAACAACATTGCAAAAGGGAATGGAGTACACGTGCTTACCACTTAGTGTCACTACTCTCCCGGAACATTTGTAACATATAATGTTGACATAACAGCAAAACATTAGAAAACAACCACAAACTGATAGAGAAATTATTAGAAAAAAATAAAAAAAATGCAAAACAAAACATAGTGACAACATAAAATACAAAGGAAAAAAAATAAGTAATTTAATACCACAGCCCAATATGACAAACGATATGAGGAACCTATATACAGTTTATGACAAATATTTAAAAAAAAATGGCGGGGATATTAAAGAGGAATTGCTTACTGCGTCTGTTGTTCGATCCATGACGTGCGCAAAGTACTGACACAGTCAATACCCCTCGCCCTCCAACGACCAGAAACTCATTGTCTCTGTTTGGGATGTTAATGTCACCAAATGTATTTATTTATTTATTTATTTATTTATTTATTTATTTATTTATTTATTTATTTATTTATTTATTTATTTATTTATTAAGGTTTAACGACACTTTAATATCATATCGCGTCGGTGACAGTTTTACGGGTGGAGGAAACCGGAGTACCCGGAGAGAACCACCGAGCAACGACGAGCAGCTGCCAGCTCCCCAACATCGTAACTCTTCACTACAGCACATGCAGGGTTAGATTGGTTGAAGACATGCGCACCATTAACGTGCAGTACGCCGTAGTACATGGCATCGTCATGCCCTCTTGTGGACAATCGGGGTTAAGTGCCAGTGTCGCCAAATAAATGCTGCTGTATACTTGAGATACTGTATTTTGCCAAAGACTGGAACCTATTGATTCTAATATTATCATCGTGACGATATGAAAAAAAATAGTAGAAGCGTTCAAACTTTTTTCACCAGCAGTGCATATAGGATGGTATTACAGATGTTCTTCTTGAACCAAGCAATCTGATGGTTAGTGACGACTTACTTATCTCCTCTCCGTAGCTCACGGGGGTATAAAACTAATTCTGCGTTGTCAGCAACATCAATATTTTATATAGACACAAGGATAGCTTGTTGAAAGAGATCTGTTTTCTCGAAGTTCATTGGAGAGCACTCGTGGGCGTTCACCAGTGAGCTGTGAACGAACATCTATCGAAACCGTGGCTTTTGATAATTGAAGTTCCCCTAGTATCCATCACCCTTCCTTGCAGTGTGGTGTTATTAAAGTTTTCCTTGCGTCTGGTCAGCAGGTGGAAAATGATAATTTACCTATCTTCTTAAATTAGACATGTAACTATTCTATGATGTCATAGAATGATAACTTTCCTCTTCGTTTAGATATAAGAAGGGAGACGTTACAGCAACTTCCTTACGCCATTGACGTGGAAACTCTCCACTTCGGCAATGTCAACTTCAACGTACAAACCAACTCTGCAATCTTTCTCTGCCTTCAAAGATATATTGAGACAACTTGTAGATTCAGTTGACAATCAGTAGATTGTGTACCGAAATCAACACTGCAATCTCCAACATGGCGTATTGAATATATTGATCGCTCAACGGCGCTGATCCAAATGGGTGCCTCGCCCGGATCCCAACCGAGTGCGCTCCGTGCCAGACTGTCTTAACTGGTCGGGTTCCATCTATCTTCGTCCATCTCACAGGAGCCCAACAGCCATAGTACCCACTCGGCCAGTAGAACTACTCCAACCTCTACCTCCTATTATAACATTCACCATTCAAAAACACAAACCTCTGTTATATAATCTAACCTCACTTTTCAGATTACCACTTTACAGATACCGCAAAAAGTGATCTTTGGACGTTCATACTCGAACGTTTAATCCCCTAAGGTGGAGACAGCTTGCATAAGCATTAGCTTTCTGCTGGATCCATTTTCCAGTTCACAGTTTATGTTATTATTGTGTATTCTCTGTTTTTGTACCTTTTATATCGTTTGTTTGGAAATAAAAAAAAATGTTAATCAATCAAAAGAAATGGTGATTAGCAACTATCGTAGCACCTCAACAAGAGCAACGGTGAGAATAAAAACTACTCAAAGTTTGCTAAGCACCAAATATTTGACACATCATTGTGAAATTTTCTTGTGACATATTTGCAATATTTTTGGTGGATATGATTGAGGAATGTATTGAGGTGGTCCCCAGTGTTTACATTAGCTCTCTTGACAGGAAGACTTTTCGTGACAGTCATGGAAAGCATGTACCCCTTGATTTTCATGATGTTTTCGTGTACTGTCTACATGTACATGACATGTGTAGGGTATTCAATCTTCATTTCAACTCAAACCTTTGTGATTTAACTATTGAATATGGCAAATGCAAATGTAAGAAGACATTTATCTGAAGAAGAAATGTGGCGGGCTGTAGGGGTGGTGGAGCAAGAGGTTATCCATCGCCAGGTTGGTGAAGCTCTTGGTGTGCACCATACGATGATCACCAGAGCCTGGGCAAGATTTCGGCAGTATGGCACACCAGTAAGACGGCATGGTGGTGGCAGAGACAGGGCAACATCTGCAGCTAAAGACCGGTTTTTGATCATTCAGGTCCGTAGGAACCGCTTTGCCACAGCAACCCAGCTTCGCAATGACCTTCAGAATGCATCAGGGGAAAATATATCGACGCAGACTATCCGGGCAAGGTTGCACGAAGGTGGTCTTCGATCGAGAAGACCATGTATTCGCATTCCTCTGTCCCAGAACCACTGGCGATGGACCACGTTGGATGGACCAGAGGAGATTGGCGAACTATCCTTTTTACAGATGAGTCAAGGTACTGCCCAGACCACACACATAAACGTTCTAGGGTATGGAGAAGACCAGGAGAGCGATTCCATGCAGCCAACATTGCTGAGCTTGACCGCTATGGTGGAGGTTCAATCATGGTCTGGGGCGGCATCAGCTGGGATGGACGTACAGAGCCCTGTGTCCTTGAACGTGGTACGTTGACTGCACAACGGTATATTAATGGGATCCTGGATGTACACGTCAGATTGTATTCAGGTGCAGTGGGTGATCTATAGAATAGAATAGAATATTTATTTAACAATATACCAATTTACAAGAATAAATTAAAACAATACATTTTTTGTACAGATTGGAATGGTACATTGTAGGGGGGACATCATAGCCCGATTGGCTGTCTTCCTGACACCCCCACGATTCATTCTGATGGACGATAATGCCCGTACTCATGTTGCCCATGCTGTCGGGGAGTACCGACAGAGGGAGGGGTTTGAGCGTATGGACTGGTCAGCAAGATCCCCTGACCTCAATCCAATCGAACACGTCTGGAATGAGTTGCAGCTTGCAATTTCAGCCCGTCCAGTCCAGCCAAGAAGTGTCCAGGAGCTTGGTGCCATGCTGGTCCAAGAATGGAACAACATCCCACAAAGGAATCTGATTGGAAGCATGAGAAGGCGTTGTCAAGTTGTAATTAACAGTAATGGGTCTCATACTCGACATTGAAGCCATACCAGTTCTCTCCGTCAACCTCTTGGCATATTGAAAACTTTCCTGTTTTACCAATAATATCCATTTTCCATGGTTATCTTATTCAAAAGCTAAACAATAATGTCCAACACAAATAAAATCTTAATTTCTGAACTTAAATCATTAAAGATATAATTAAATAAAAAAATATATACAATTTTCATAACAATATTTCAACTAAAGCGTAAAACAGGTAGTTGGATGTACTTGGTGCTTAGCAATCTTTGCATAATTGTCCGACTTCAGATTAATGCACATATTCAACAGAGTACAATGCAGGACGTTCGTGTTTCGTTTCCCTGTACTGAAATACTGAGATGACTCGACAGGTCCTTGAGAAATCAGATGCCTGAATGAATGGTCTGACAGGCTACGTTTAACAACGGCTGAGTAATTAGTGCAGTTAACGACACAAGTTGGGAAAACCTAACGTTTAAATATCACAGGACTTATGGTATATTGCAAGAAGCTATCATCGTCTCTTATATTGTACGGGGCCACGTCTCGAAAAATGAATGGCAGTAAATCCCGAAGAAATCTCAGAGCATTTCGACGCACATTGTTGAAAAACGTACAAGTGAATTTAACAGATCTTCCATCCTCCCCAAAAGACTGCCACCCAAGTTCAAGAAGAAGCTGCTCACAAGATACAGATCTCGTAGGGCCAGTCCATATACGAGCGGCGTCATGGTGAACATCATCACATTTCCTGAGGCGGCACAGAGGAGCCCCAGACCGAATATGACTGTCATATTCAAGAACGGGAAAAATAAAAGAGAGATACATTTGGTGTAATCTTTTACGACTCAAGGTAAACTTCAGTTCTCTAAACTGCGACAATTTTGAGCTGGCATGTTTGCATATATTGTCAATATGTTTGTCCCAGCAAAGATTTGTTTGCTAAATGACACCCCAAATGTCTGTTCCTCCACAACATCAAGAGAAGTATTACACAAAGTGATGTTCTGATTGACGAAATCGTCGCATAGGGTAATTGATATTGCCTTTGTCTTGTCTGGGTTAAAATTAACACACCATCTATTCGACCAATGTATAACTCTGTCAATGTCAGCATTTAATCTCAAGGATACCATCCCTGTAAACCGTCCAGTTTGAGTTAAACAGGGGTCGTCGGCAGATAATCTACTAATACATTCAAGATCTTCCGTTATATCATTAACGTGAAATAAATCATGCGGGTCCGACTCCCCCTCATGCCCCAACTACAAGAGCAGTAATCTTTGTAATTGTCGGGAATGCCCCCATTATAAAAAAGTCAAGACGAATATTGAATAAAAAAATTAGACTTGAAGAAACCCGACAACGCTTCCTCTCTCCACACAATATGTTCCCTAGTCGTAGGAACACTTTACTAAGTCCTAAACAAACATATCAGCACAAATCTGTCTGAAATCTGCCAGTGTGTAAGACGTTCAGCTTCGCGCCTGTTTAAAACTCAAATATCTGAATCCCTAATTAAAGGCGCTATCGACATCAATTAAATCGCTAATTTAAAAACAACGCGACTAATCTCCAACCCTTAATCGTGGATAAACTCCAAATAGCCGTGTGGAACGCTAGGAGCGTTCATAATAAAAAACTTCAAATGATCCGATATTTCGAAAATATAGACATAGTCTGTATTTGCGAAAGTTGGCTAAACAAAGATAAAAACGTCTCACTCAGTGGATTCAGTATTATTAGAAGAGATCGATAGCCCACCAAAACCATGAAAACTGATCAGATTGATGCCGAAATGATTGCGACCGAAATCACTGCCGAAAATAAAAACATCGCGATTGTTTGTTATTACAATGACCCAATCAAAATCATCTCTGACACCGTCTTCGAATTTTTCATGAGGAAATACAAAAACTGTATCTTCCTCGGCGATTTCAACGCCAAACATATATACTTTGGTTGTCAAAAAACTGGCCCCAACGGGGAAACCCCCCCAAAAACATAACCTGCACGTGGTTATGAATGACAACTCCGCGACTTATATCAGTAGCAATCCGCTATTGCCATCCGAAATTCTAGATCTAATAATTACCAAAGATTCTCTCATAAATCACGTCGACGACCACTGGGTCGACGAAGACGACCTAGGCAGCGACCATCTCCCGGTCCATGCCTCAATCAAGATAGGCAATGGCCCCCTCGGGTACCCCCCACCTTTCGCAGGAATTTTGGAAAAATAAATTGGAACCTCTGCCGCGACATCATCGATGTCAAACTCCCCGACAGCTCTCCATCAAACGCCACTGAACTCGATGCCCAGTTCGAGGGCTTAGAAAAAATCATCAATTCAACCCTAAATGAAATATGCCCAAAGGAAGAAGTGCGCCCCTGGAGAAGTACTATCTCGGGCGACACACTTTCATTAACCAAAACCAAACGAACAGCCTTTCACGCTCTTAAAGCAGAAAATGGCCGCCCCAGAAAAGCTGACCTCACAAAAACGTATAACCGTCTTCATGGCGAGGTTAAGAAAGCCCTCCAAACTGAAAAACAAGCCAATTTGGAAAAAAAACACAGCCAACCTAAACGAGGCCAGGGAAGGCAAAACATTCTGGAACTCTTTCCAAACCATTACTGGTAAAAAAACCGAGGCAATAAAGCAGCAGCTAAACCCCTTAAAAAGGAAGATGGCTCCTTCGCGCACACCGACGAAGACTAAGCCGACACTTCCGCCAACCATCTAAGAAAAACTCCTCGCTCATATCAAGGCCCCGACAACAATGACGTCATCATAAACGCGATAAGACGACTTCATCACTGAACACTCAGATATCTACCGTGACCATAATTTTGACACCGACCCAGAAGTAGGGGACGACGATGACCTCGCCATTCCCATCACTAATGAAGAAATCATCAATATCATAAAAAATGCAAAAACTCTTCCTCGCCCGGCGAGGATGAAGTTACCAACAAAATTCTGAAACAAAGCCCCCCCCCCCCCCCCCAACCCCCAACCCCCCATTAATAAACTCAATAAAGTGTTGCCAAAGGCCAACTACCGCCCAATCAGTCTCCTTAGTTGCATTGGCAAGTTATTCGAAAGAATCCTTACCAATCGACAGAGGGGGCACCTTGAAGAAGCTGACTTTTTCAATAAATGGCAAAGAGCCTATAGGAACCGTAAAGAAGCATTGAGCATGTCTACCGCCTCGTCGAACAAATGAAAACCGCGATCAATAACCAGCAAACTAGGCGCGGCAATCTTACTAGACGTAGAAAAAACCTTCGATTCCGTCAGGCACAGCAGAATGCGCCTAAAATAATCAAGAATGAATCTCCCCATGACATTGCTTAGATTACTCTCCTCCTTCCTCAACGATCGGTAAATAAAAATCAGAGTCAACAACGAATTGTCTGATAGTGTCCTCCTCGAGGCAGGCGCCCCCAATGACTCGTCCTCAGCCCCTCCTGTATATCATCTACGTCAATGATCTCAAAATCTCCGATAATCGCGTTCAAATCTCACAATTTGCGGACGATAAGGGCCTTTGGGACTCGAATAACACCGCCAACCTAGTTCAAAAACCTCTGCAACGTGCTCGCGATAACCTGGAGCAATGGTGTGCAAAATGGAAAATCAAGCTGAACGCAAACAAAACCCAAACAATCACGTTCAACCGTAAGAAAAACAATCGGGACTGTGACCTAAAACTACTGGACAAGGTCCTCCCTGAATGCACAGAGGCGAAATTCCTTGGCATAACCATTGACCAAAACCTATACTTCAACAAACACACCAACGATATTACCAGCAAAGCGACAAGATGTATTAACTTGCTAAAAATGCTTCTAGGCAAATCCTGGAGTGCCAATCAGACAATTCTACTTAAACTATACAAAGCTTTCGTGCGGCCTGTAATCGAGTACGGGGCACTAATCCTAACGGACTTAAATCAGACCAATATGGGGACACTCCAAAAGGTCCAAAACCAAGAGCTCAGGGTCACCCTCCGTGCTTCCTGGGATACACCTATCGAAATACTTCACGGAAGAGCCGAAATTCCAACCATTAAGAACCGCCTCGCCACCCTAGCCGCGAAAAATCGCGACCGGCTCGCCGACAGCAAACTGTTATCCGAACTCCAGGACATTTGCGAGAGCCGACAAAAACTTAAAAACGCCTCAATTTAATCTAACCACCCTGTAAGTAGGAATCAAACCGCGGAGGTAAGGGCAGGAAATAACACCCTCGGGGTGGAATTTTGTGAAAGCCTGCTCCCCTCTCTCTAATGTTGACCGCAACATACCTAACTAAGGCGGCCCATACTGACTATAATAAGCACCATTAATAACAGGTAACTAGGAACTTAGGAAGGTGAATTAACAGGCAGTAAAATCAGCTCAGCTGAGACCATTTACCAGGATGGGCTGCCTCCACCTATGTAGCTATCATAATAACTTAACAATTAATAGGAGGTAACTAGGAACAGAGGAAGGTGAACAAAGGCAGCACAGTCAGCTCAGCCTTCACCTATTTTAACTTAACCATTAACAGCAGGTAATTAGGAGTATAGGGAAGGTGAATAAACAGGCAGTGAAATCAGCTCAGCTGAGACCATTTACCAGACTGGGCTGCCTCCACCTATCTAGCTATCACAAACACTAAACCATTAATAAGAAAGTATCCGGGAATACAAAAAAAACGGGCCATAGGAACATTACGGGCTGCACCAAGGGATCGATTACCAACTACAATACAATTACATATTTTTGTTAATTTTAAAACCGACTAATTCTGCATTTTCTATTTTAGCAGGTACACACAGATGCTTTCTTTTTTTGATCTCCAGCTCCTCAATAACCGCTATGGAAAAACTCTAACC
>JAUFNR010000364.1:0-37672 GCA_031216915.1 Pictodentalium vernedei | reverse complement strand
GTCATAACCTATGTTTTTGAGACAAAAAATGAAAAAAATAGTTATTCAAGAATTATTTTTGCAAGTGTCGTCTGCTTTTCAGGTTACGTGAAGGGTTAAATAATCAACAAACATACTCAATTTGCTTCTATTTTGGTTCTCCAATTTACCAATTTTCACTCATTTGCCTTCGTTTGGAAGGTCAAATGTTATAGCCCTCTGTCGGAGAGGTCAGCCCCCCTGTCGAGAAATCCCTGGCGCCACCCCTGGTTCTGTGTGTCAGTAGGCACATAGTTACTTACACATACATGTAGAACACGTTGGAACTCAGGGGGACGATATGGATAGATAAGATAAAATAAAATTTATTAAGCAAATACACCAGAACAAAGGTAGATTACTTTGTATATACAAAATATATAAAATGTTATATATCAAAATGGATGATAGAAAATTGTTGAAAAGATGTTTACGGGTTGAATTCTCACATGAAAAGTATACGTCTATCGGACATAAGTGTACGGGCAAAAGCTATCCACCACCTCCCCAGAAAAGGGAAAAACCGAACAAGACCCACCGCCCCTGTCTGAAAGGACAACAACAAAAAGCAATATAAGAAAATAATAACCCAAAAAACATAAAAAAGAAAAAGATCCCGGAGTTTGAGAGTTCAGTCGGAACACCCAAAATTCCGTTCTTCTCCAATCTATTTTATCCAATTCTCTTCATTGGAAGCGTGGTCACTCTGTGGTTACCATCATTGGAATTCAAACCGAAAGGGTCACGGTTCGATTTACGACATGGATAGCTGCGTTGTGTTCTAGGGCAAGACACATAATCTCGATTGCCCACGTGGGGGCACGGTGGTGCTGTGTACTAAGGCGTACTGAACATCGATGGTGCTTCAACCATTGCTAACCCTGCTTGTGTGGAGTTAGTATGCTGGGGAGTATGACAGTTGCTAGCTGCAGCTCGGTGGTTATCTCAGGGTACTTCGATTCCCTCATCCGTAAAACCGATCCTAGCTGTCGACAGTGTCGTTAAACCCAAATAATGATGCCGCTTATTGTACGGGAGGGTTGAGGGGTAGTACGGAAGGGTTGAGGGATTGTACGGGAGGGTTGAGGAATTGTACGGGAGTTGATGGATTGGTCTCGATAATCTGTGATAGAAGGTATGTAACTTAAGTAAAACAAAAACTGATGCTCGAACAACAGCAAGTCCTTATTTCTCTCCGCAAAGCTTCAGAAAAGGTGGGTTTTCCTTTTGAAAACATAAATGAATGAAAAACTGTGCTATGCAAAAGTGTACAATAAAAACGAGTTTTGCTCCTACAATCCCACACACTCGTTACCTTACGTAACAGCTCAAACTAGCAAGCACTATTAACAAAAATTGTCATTCAAATTTATTTTCCTTGAATTTTTGCACCCAAAACACAGTTTATGACCACTGAGTGGAACGGGCGCCCTGAACAAGTTCCTATGAGGATGAGAGATCGTGAGCTGTGTTTCTGAGACAGAAGCTGATTTTTTAGCTATTTTTTTTTTTTTTTGGGGGGGGGGGGGGGGTGGAGCTTGTCAAATATGTGTTTTCTCCGATCAAGTAATTTTTTCCTTATTTATAACTAAGATTTAGTCCCAAATAAACTCAAAATGATACAATGTCTAGTACACAGCATAATAATTTTCCCCCTTATACTGGTATTAAATCTGTGTGAATGTCACTGGTACTAGTTGTGAGGTAAGGGGTGTGTGTGTGTGTGTGTGGAGGGGGGGGGGGGGGGTTCTTGGAAAGCGGAAAAATATGCTGGACATTTTTTTTTTAAAATACACATGTAGATGATAATTCCTTTAGGTTTTTGTTTACCTTTTGTTTCATTAGAACCCAGTATCACATTCGCGGAATGTTACGTATACTAAATAACACCCATTATCGGAACTTAATTCAACTATGCCTGACTTGTGACATTGGTCCTATTTTATCACCCCATCCAGTTGTTATCAATATTATTATCATGTTTACAAACAAGCTCATAAATGTCTCCTCGGACTCCAGGGTGGAGAATTTAGTCCCAAATAAACTCAAAATGATACAATGTCTAGTACTGCATGTCGATGGTGCACCTGTCTTCATCCAATGCTATCCCTCCTTGCCTTGTGTGGAGTTAGTATGTTGAGGCGCTGACAGTTGCTTGTCGTTGCTCGGTGGTACTCCGACTTCCTCCACCCGTAAAACTGTCGTGGTCATGATTAGCCATTGTGCAGAAATATGTGACTTTAAACACCCCCCCCCAAAAAATAAAAAAAAAAAAAAAATAAAATAAATAAATAAATAAATAAATAAATAAATAAATAAATAAATAAATAGAGGTACACATAATTATTAATACAGAAACATTGGCTGTTAACCAACAAATCAGATTAATGAAGGCTTAAAACGTAATACCATAGAGCTGGTAATTAAATCCACCCAGCTTCATTATTTTACAACAAAGCTCCCGTGATTGTGTCCAGCTAGTCATACGGGCCGTTAATGAATTTTGTTCTCATTAACCAGCGCCTACTTCTGGTTGCATGACGCCATGAATTAAGGAGTTTAAAGGCCCTATTAAACTCCGTTAATGTACTAGAGAACGCTCGCTGATTCATTTATTTATTTAATGGTGTTTAAGGTCACATATTTATGCACAATGGCTAATCATGACCGTGACAGTTTTACGGGCGGAGGAAGCCGGAGTATCCGGACAGAACCACCGAGCAACGGCAAGCAACTGTCAGCCCCCAACATACTAACTCCACTCAAGCGTGCACCATCGACGTGCAGTACGCCTTAGTACACAACACCACCGTGCCCCCACGTGGGCAAAGGAGATGAAGTGTCTTGCCCAAGGACACAACGCGGTTGTCGCAGGTGGTATTCGAACCGAGGACCTCTCGGCTTGTAGCCTGCACCTCTACCTACAGAGCCACCGCGATTCCGAACGCCCGCTAAAGTATATTTAATCATGTGTTAATACATGACGATAGACAGTGATGATGACGTTGATGACGTTGTACTTCACTACCTACTTATGTAAGCACGTTAAGCTCGACGAGATTTAGGAATATAAACCATTATATCGGCCGTTGAACGGAACAAGTTGTCATCTGCAATGCTTTAACTGAACAACCCTGTTCTAATCAAGGGGTCATATATTATTTCACAGAACTCAGAGAACGCTATAATTTTGACTGAATGCTGGGAGACTAGGAGGGAGACTGAGAGGGGAATAACCCGACTGGGCACAAAGTTGATGTAGGCATCCTCGTTGGAGGACCGCGACAAGTCAGCAGAAGGCAGATTTTGTGGGCTATATTTCAAGCCAGAAAATAAGCAGACTCTCATCTGCAAAATGAGGTCCCCAGAGGGTGAATTTGGTGATGCTACCCTGCACAGCAGGGTAGCATCACCAAATTTACCCTCTGTGAACCTCAATCTGAATCAAGGTATCAAACTTGAACAGAAAGAGGTACCCAGAGGATAAATTGGTCCACTGCATGGGATAGCATCAGAAAATGCACCCTCTGGGGACCTCATTTTGCAAATGATAGATTTCTTATTTCCAAGCTTGCTATATTTATTTATTGGGATTTTAACGACTCTTTCGACGGGCAGGGTCACCCCATGTTGAACAGTTTTACGGGTGGAGAAAGCCGAAGTACCCAGAGAAAACCACAGAGCAACGCCGACCAAGTTACTGTCAGACTCACCAACGTACTAACTCCACACACCTAGGGTTAGCATTGGTTGAAGACAAGTGCACCATCGACGTGCAGTACGCCTTATACACAGCGCCAGCGTGCTCCCACGTGAGCAATCGGGATTAAGGACACAACGCCGTTGCCCATGGCGGGGATCGAACCGTGGACCTCTCGGTTTGAAGCCCAATTTCGTAACAACTGAGCCACCGCATTCCTGTGAGTTATATTTATAAACAGAGGTAACTACTGGTATGCCCATTAAAATCGACGAGCCGTGGAAATTCGTATCAGTAGCTACAAATCAGGATCCGATCTTAGGAGGAGAAATAAATAAAACCAAATTCTCAGCGAGTCATTTTAACAGACGCTCATTCAATGAATGCAACTAATGCTATCTGGTCTCATCAAAATTAATTCAATTGTCAAAAATTTACAAAATATCAGGCGGTGTGAAATTCCGTTTCATAAAACGTTCTCGAGCCAGATATGAAAGCACACGCGAACAGATGTAACGCGTGTGTGACACGAGAAGAACAGAAGATTCACGTGACAGTTGAAAGTTGTTTTCTCGTCCAGATAATGCTAAAACTTTCACGATGATGTACTCTCACATTTTAGAAGCCAGGGATTGAAACCCTTAATGACGGGAAATCTAAGTGGAGGGGAAAGTTAATCTTTCCGCCAATCTCATGAGATCACGTGATACTCGAGGCGTTTATTAAAATGCATCGGGTGGAATGTTGGACAGGTGAATCCGCCCATGGGAGCCTCTCACAGTTTAAAAATGGATGGGTGAATATGTACCTCCAGGTTCCCCCTCCACCCACCAGCCGAAGATATACAGAAATGAAATTTGGGACAAATCCCTGACGCTCCAAAACATTGACACCTGGAATCAGCTAAGAGAAATATCTGTTAAGTCAGGAATGGAAGCGGTAGGGAGGACGGTGGCTCAGCAGTTAGGGCATTGGACTTCAAACGGAAAGGTCCACGGTTCAATCCCCGACAGGAGTAACTGCGTCGTGTTCTTGGGAAAGGCACCTAAACCCGCTTGTCCACGTGGGGGCACGGTGGTGTTGTGTACTAAGGTGTACTGCATGTCGATGGTGCACTTGTCTTCAACCAATGCTAACCTTGCTTTAGTACGTTTCGGAGTCTGACAGCTGCCCACCGCTGCTCGGTGGTTCTGTCCGGTTACTCCGTCCTCCTCCACCCGTAAAACTGTCCGATGCGAGCTGATCTTGGCTGTCGAAATTGTCATTAATAAGCCACCCCGCTCCGGGTACTCCGACTTCCTCCACCCGTAAAACTGTCACGGTCACGATTAGCCATTGTGCATAAGTATGTGACCTTATGGACATGATTCTTGCGTTAGGCAAAGAGTTAACAGTAAAATTTTGTCTTGTTCCCACTTAACCCTTTACCCAACGAATCGGCCGCATCCGCCCGCGTAATATGCAAATTCAGCACTTGAAAAAATATTATTTTAAAAAAAAATTCAACAAAACCATATCATGTGACCCCTTGTTGGAACGAGCTCGTCGAGCTCGTTCCAACGAGGGGTCACATGATATGGTTTTGTTGACATTTTTTGAAAAATTTGAAAAAATGACATTTAAAATAATAAATTTTGATATCGTCTGCGTTGGGTAAAGGGTTATCATTGATTAACCCTTTAACCAACTCAGACGATATCAGAACTGGCTATTTAAAAAAATAGTTTTTTCAAATTTTTCACAAAATTTAAACAAAACCATATCAAATGATACCTCATTGGAACGAGCTCGACTATCTTGTTCCATTGATATAATATGGTTTTGTTTGCAGTCTTTTGGAAAAATAATTCTTTTTCGACTCCTCAATTCAGCCGATTCGTTAGGTGAATGGTTAAACTATTGAATACTTTAAGCACGTGGATGAAAATATTAATTGGAATGAAAAATCTTCTCATACATTCACATTTTAAAAAAATTCAGCATAACCATTCTGAAAAAAAATATCAGATTGAAAATAAATCTTAAAGTTCTTGTTGTAGAAGGTTGGTTAAAGATAGTTCCAATGAAGGGCCATAACCTGTGTTTTCGAAGAAAAAAAACCTAAACATTTCAAGTTTCTTATAAAAATCCTGCAAAATCGATCTGTATGGGTTATATGAATGTCTAGTTGGGTGAAGAAAAAAACCCAGATAGAGAGAGAGAGAGAGAGAGAGAGAGAGAGAGAGAGAGAGAGAGAGAGAGAGAGAGAGAGAGTGTGTGAGTGCGTTGAAATACCACCACCCAAAAATCAGAGTGGGGAGTGCGTCCCTTACGCCTCAAGAGCAATCACCTACAACTAGTATTTTGTTGTTTCATTACATTGTTACATACAATATTATTGGGGAATTAGAGGGGAAGGGTATGCACAGACTCTTTTCTCTTAAGATGTGATCGAAGATTCCCACGCTTTTAAAGTCGAAAAAAATGCACATATTGGCTCCGTACATATTTAATAAATTTCCCCACCTGACCGAAGCAGCGTACACATTTATTAACCCTTTTACCTAACATGACAAGCAGACGACACTTGCAAACAAAATTCTTGAATAACGAATTTTTTTTCATTTTTTGTCTTAAAAACATACGTTATGACCCCTCTTTGGAACGAGCTCGACGAGCTCGTTCCAAAGAGGGTTTTGAGACAAAAAATGAAATAATAATGAAAATTAATTAGCGATTTTTGTGAATAGTTCTGGCCGGTTTTGGCCGTTACGTTGGGTAAAGGGTTAAATAGGGAATATGAAATGTAGATTTTTTTCTCAATACAGAGGTGTGCTAGTCCCAAACATAGATTTGTATATACTGTATGATCGTCGTGGAAATTTTAAAATCCACGCGTGGGCAATATTTTCACGCATGCGTTACCGGCGAATCTCAGGCATAAAACAATGCTGAAAACTGCGGATTATTGATTGACAAAAGTGCACGTGACCAAAACTATCAACCCGCGGATTTTGACCATTCCACGCTCGCTGTTCTGTAGGTTTCCTACCATGCCACCAAGATGCGTGAACCACAATATTTATCAGTATTTAGGTGTTATCTGACCACGCATCCAGGCACTTAATGCGTGAACCACAATAAATATCAAGTATGTAGGCGTTATCTGACCGCGCCTCCCAGGTACTTAATGCGTGAGCCACAATATATATCAGTAAGTAGATGTAATCTGACAGCGCCCCTGGTTCTCGACTTAATGCGCGTATTTTGCTCTCATTACAATGATCCGGGTGAGGTTTTTTAATGATAAAATCCAAAATTATTTGATGTTCTGAGACATTTACCCTTTTCATTGTTAAAACATGGATGACCATTTTCGTCATTGGAAGAAATTTACAGGCAAGTTGGCTCCCTGAAGCTGTCAGTACATTTAACACTAAGGGTATGGGAATTTCATATAAAAATTGAAACTTCGTAATATTAGCGAATTTGTTTTATCGATGTACGCATCATTTCACAAAATCTAGACATTTTCCTGTAGAGTTGTATAAAAATACAGAAGGTGGCTTTTTAAAAAAAATTGTTTTATCTAATCCGTATGAACGTTTGATTATTGATCTCTGTTTAAACTCATTGAAAAATAGGAAAACGGCGCGTTCGCCATCTTTTGATGTTCTATACATTTTTTGTGTTCATTATATCAACAGTGTGCGCATGCGTCGTGACATATAATACAGACACACATCCTTTCAACTGATATAAAACTCTATGAGATGAGATTTGCTAATTGTTTTCACGGAAAGAATAAAAACTTGCAAATTACTGTAAAAACACAGTCGCTAAACAAAGTGCCAAAGTGCACAGTTAATCAGTTGCTTCTATCTTGCCGTAAAAAGCCAAGTTTCATTTTGTAACTTTTAATAAACGAACACAACAGACAGTTCCGAGAGCTCCGAGAGCTGTCTGTTGTTTTTGTTTATTAAAAGTAACAAAAGGAAACTTAGCTTATTTTCTACTGATGAAGTTTTTCAACAAAATCAATTACTTGCTTCTTAATTGAGCCTTCATCACCAGTCTAATAACTTCAGGGGCGATAACTTTATACAGAGTAGTATAAAAATACAGAATCTGGCTTTTTGAAATTTTTTTCTCCTATTAGTTTCAACGTTTGACTATTTCTCTCTGTTAAAACTCATTTAAAAATATGAAAACGGCGTTTTCACCAAATTTTTGATGTTCTATAACTTTTTTTATATTCACTATATCATCATTGTGTTCATCGTGACATATAATACAGACGTTGCCCTTTCCATAAAATTAAAAGCCTAGGAGGTGAGATTTGCTACTTTTCTTTCCTGTGAAGAATAATAACAACTTGCAAAATACTGAAAATGAAAGTGTCAATGACACTGTAGCTCAACTTGTCAAGACATGTACATGTATAGTATGTGACACAGCAATGACAAACATCTAGGTAATGACCTGATAACAAAGGTACATATAAAGTATTGTAACGGTCTGTACATAAATACTGACCGTTGCCTGTAACAAATGTATAGGTAAAGTATTGTAAAGGTGGGTGACAGTCAGATGCTGAACTAGAAAAGAAATCTTTGAGTCCCGGAATGGGTCTGACTGAACCCCAAAATATTTGTTCTCATAGCACAGTGATAACAAAGGCACCCCAAACACACTCATTCCTGTCCCAAGGTGAAAACAAAAGTACCCAAGAAGTTTCATGAAGATCAGTTCATAAATACGAGCTGTATAGAAGTTGTGACAAAAAACTGATTGGACCTAACTTCGGTACAAAATGGCCACTGGCAGCCATCTTTAATTTTGGACCGCACTCAGAAACATTCGTTCTCGTCCCAAGGTGATAACAAAGGTACCCAAGAAGTTTCGTGAAGATCGGTTGATAAATACAGCCTCCAGCCCGAGCCGCATTGACATGTGCTCTTACAGTGTATAAGTAGCACTAAACACATTCGCGAAAAGAAGAGCCAAAGTGAACAATAGAGTGTTGGTAGGTGTGATACTTATATATATTCCTAACCCTTTGAACCCTAGTGGTATCTTCCATATTAGTTCAATGGCAGCAACTGGAAGAGTCCATGTTCATTATTTATGGGTAGACCAGTTAATATTTTCAACGTGCAGCCTTGGGGCTGCACGTTGAAAATATTGATTGGTCTACCACACACATGCACTTAGCATCCATCCATCCTATTTAATGGAATTATGACGTATCATGTTCCTGGCGGAAAAAAAACAGTCGCTAGGATTCAAAGAATTAATGACGGATTATCTGTGAACTAGTTAATTCTACTTGGCTTACCACAGATAGCCAAGTTTCCTTATGTTACTTTTACAACACGAAAACAACAGACAGCTTCAAGAGCTGTCTGTTTCCGTTCATTAAATGTAACAAAAGAAAATTTGGCTTTACAATCTACAGATGTCACAGCTCCTAATTGAAAATATCATTTTTCTCCATTTTTAACGACAAAGTCGATTATTTATTAAGAGCATGGTATAAATAAAACAAATTAAACACTAGGACCGGTAATCAGATTTAAACCACTCGTACAGAATGGCACGCCGAGTGGTTAAAACCCTTATCCTTCTCGTGGTTTAAATCTTATTACCAGACCAAGTATATATTTATTCTATATGTACACACCCTTCCTGGTATTCTCCAATAAGATTATAAGCAATGACGGGTTGGTAAAAAGAATGTTGACCTGAAGATTCTCTCTCCATATCCCTTTTCGAATAAAAAGTTAGGGGTGGGGCACTGCCCCCGCACCCCCTCTTCCCACGTAACTAAATACAAACAATTCATTTCTGTCGAATTTTATCTTAAATGATGGGAATTTTATCTCCCTTGGTAACAACTGATGCTATATTTAAAAGTGAGATGGGAGACTGAAGAATATGTGGTTAGTGAGTGACACAAAGGAGATAGTCAGTGTACTCATCGGAATGATTGGGAAGAATGGGGTACGGGATGACACCAAGCAGTTCGTCTCTGACACAGTTGAGAGGACAGACTAGGCGTAGGGATAGGGACTAGGCGTGGGGATAGGCGGAGGTATTTGGGAGCACAGGGGTAATAAGACCTTTTTACCCGAGAACCGCGACAAAACAGCGGTCGGCCAAAGTGTTAGTATTATTATTTGGAGAATATTATTGGCAGCCATGGTAAATATCTCTGTAAAACATTATCGATATGATAATATTCCCTCTATAATAGAATAGAATAGAATAGAACTTTATTGCAATAAATCGCCCACGTTGGGGCAGATTGCATGGATAACAATATACAAATAGTGAACAATAATTAATAACATTTACATTTGGCAAAACATCATCAGCAATAGACTATCCTATCATGCTTCAGAGTAAAGTCTAGAGTAATGTAATTTCCCAATAAATACCGGGGCCGACATATTTCATGTTATCTCGTTATGTTTGGTTACGTGTACAACGAGGCTTCTGAAATTAGGCTTCTGAAATTAGAAAGTCTCAAACTCGATAAGGAATGAACCGTGTGACGTAATACGGTATAGCCACTGATTACGATCAGTGTCGTAAGTCACCCAAATGGGGTTATTACAACTATCTCTGTGATTTGTGATTTACAGTCCCCCCTTCATAGAACAAGTGTGATGTTAGTGTATCCGGATCCTATTTATTGTAGCAAAATTGTTCGTATGTTGCTTGTATTCTTTGTTTTTTATGTTTATATGTTATGTACCCATGTGTGGAACAAATAACAATAAAGTATTATTACGAGGAATGCAATCTCATGATTTTTCAAAACGATCCTCGACGAAACACCAACTCGCAATCTTCGGATTCAAAGTCAGATGCCTTATTCATTAGGTGACGGGACCGACATATTCTATTTTATCTCGAAGTCTTTATGTTTACCCACATGTGCATTCCGGAACTGTAATCGCGTGATTATTATAAAAACGACTCATACGAGACTCGAACCCGCAATCTTCTGATTCGAAGTAAGACGCCTTATCCATTAGGCCACGTGGCCGACTACGTCTATAGAACTTCGAAGTCGTAATGTTTGGCCACATGTGGCGTCTGACTTCAAATCAGAAGATTGCGAGTTGGAGTTTCGTTGGGGTCGTTTTTGAACGATCATGAGATTGCAGTTCCTCATTAGACATGTAGCCTAACCAAACACAACGACTTCGAGGTCGTATGGAATGTATTGACCCCTTTGCTTAATGGGAGAGAAGTCTGAATTACACTTTCCAATGAATATAAAAGTCTAGAAGGTGGAATTTGCGATTTGGAGTAGCGTGGAGATCGCTTTAAATTATCAATACAATACAATACAATACAATACAATACAATACAATACAATACTTTTATTGTCTTATACCAAACAGGAGATACATGACAAAACAGATCATAGACACACAAATATCGATCACAAAAGATGGAGACAAATACAAAGGACAGACAGGTGGATTAAGTAATATTCGTTACATGCAAGTGAATATATATGATGAGCGTGCTTCCAACTCGAGTGATTTTAATTTTTGCCTAAACAGCTTCTTTATTCTGACTTAAGCCCTGCGGTGTTGTTCCGTGTACAGAGTGAATTACGTCACCTCAACGGAGGCAGCACAGCACCGCCTGGGCGTTTTCACCCGCTTCTGCAAGCCTCGTGGTCCGTACTGAACGGCGAGGGCGCTGGCGAAAAAGTTCTGACGGCGCTCGAACAGTGTCGCGGAATCATGAAATTCAAATTCCTAATTGTATACATCTGAGCTTGACAAATAACCACGGGTTCATGTTACATGAGTCGACTCCGTGCCCTTTTGGATGGACGTCTGACTTCTAATTAGAAGACTACAAGCTATATACAATGACCTATTCAACGAGTAGGGACAGCAACGTGGTCGTCAACAATTTGTACACACGAACTACATACAGTAAAAATTAAAAATGGATGCAAAATATAGGCGCTCTCCCCTCTCGTGCATGACATCAGCGCTTGATACTCTGACATCCATTAACCCTTTACCCAACGCAACGGTCAAAACCGGCCAGCGCTTTTCTAAAAAATCCTCAATTAATTTTCATTATTTTTTTTCATTTTTTGTCTCAAAAACATAGGTTATGACCCCCTCATCGGAACGAGCTCGTAGAGCGCGTTCCGATGAGGGACCATAACCTATGTTTTTGAGACAAAAAAATGAAAAAAATTAGTTATTCAAGACTTTTTTTGCAGGTGTCGTCTGCTTTTCATGTTAGGTAATGGAGCGCGGTGGCTCAGTAGGTAGAGGTGCAGCGGCTGCGAGCCGAGAGGTCCTCGGTTCGAATCCCACCTGCGGCAACAACGTTGTGTCCTTGGGCAAGACACTTCATCTCCATTGTCCGCATGGGGGCACGGTGGCGTTGTGTACTAAGGCGTACTGCACGTCGATGGTGCACTTGTCTTCAACCAATGCAAACCCTGCTTGTGTGGAGTTCGTATGTTGGGGAGCTGACAGCTGCTCGCCGTTGCTCGGTGGTTCTCTCCGGGTACTCCGGCTTTCTTCACCTGTAAAACTGTCGCGGTCATGCTTAGCCATTGTACATAAATATGTGACCTTAAACACCAATAAATAAATAAATAAATAAATAAATAAATAAATAAATAAATAAATAAATAAATGTTAGGAAAAGGGATAAGACGAAATGTGAGTGAATTTAACAGTCAACTTCTTAAACCAAATTATTGTTTTGGGGTGGCATCTTGCGCTATTGCCAACCAATATTACGAGACGATAATCACAACACAAAAAGAATAATGATTACAGATACAAATATTCCATTTATCTGCCACCGGAAGCTCAAACATTGCATTCTAGGGTATCGGATTTTGTATAATTTGTTTGGGATTGAACCCTCGACCTCACTCCACAAAAAGAGGGGATTACATCTCTGTAGCTCCCACGCCTGTTGACTGCGACAGTCAGCAATAGCTTTCCACAACAAGCCCTTGGTATTGATACCGCGCCCAAGTCCTTGGTCTTGGATTCCATCTCCTTCCATCTACTTGTGATGATGTAAATGACAAACATATGTCATCTTAGATATTGTCTTGATATCTGATATTAACCCTTTACCTAATGTAACGTTACAAAAAAAAAAAAACGCCATTCAAAACATTTTTCTTCACCTTTTGCCCCCAAAATAGTTTACGATTCCTCATTGGGGCGGGCGCATGGAGCTCGTTCCAATGAGAGACGTAAGCTATGTTTTTGAGGTAAAAAGGTGAATATTCTTAATTGAGAAAGGTTATTTTTGCAAGTTTTGTGAATATCCGTGTTGGATACACGGTTAAACTCCACAATATATCGTGGCTCAAACCATTTTCCATGTTAAGGTATATTAAATTTTAATGATGAATGCGACATATTAATTCCGCCATATAAAATTTCGCGTGACACTTCACGAGATACCACTATAGAAACAGGTGTAACGGGAACGTGACACGAGAAGAAAAGACGAAATTGGCTTGAATGTTTTTAGCACACGCTTTCTAACACAAAACATGCATTAAATGGAACGTGTCAGGTTAAAAATAGGCCAATGTTATAGTACTTGAACATCAATACCCTACAGGTGGACAAATATTCAATCCTCCATGTCATCATTACAAATCAAGCTGGTGGTATTTTATGAATTTGAACAACTTGTCAAGTGACACCGAGCCACTTTGCGGCTCAGTGTTAGAGCACGGGGACAGGACAGGCGCGTTATCAGGATATCAAAGTTAGGGGGGAGGGGGGGGGGGGGGTAAGAGTAATATCTTGGGGGCATACAGCATGTGATTCGCTGCATCATCCGAGCCCCGCAGCGGCTATATGGGGGGCGAACACAAGAGAGGATGCCCCTCTCATTGGAGGGGGTCTCCCCTCGGGAGAAATTTTGAAATTCGAGACAAAAAACCTCAATTTCCATGACGTCTGAGTCCGCCCGCGTTAACAATTTACAAGTTGTGAAAGGCATCAATAATTAGTCCACAATGTGGCTTAATTATTGATGCCTTTCACAACACACAAATTATGGACACAAACGGACTCAGAATCTCCTGATGTTTCGTGAATGGGTTAATATGTGGGGGGGGGGGGCAAAGAATTGGGAGGGGGAATGCCCCCTGACTACCCCACTGAGACAGTGTGTTCAAATTCAGGAAATATCGACAACAAGATTGGAAACTAACTTTCACCCAGTCCTCTGTTCAATCAACAAAACGAATGGACTCGGGTATACTCAATGGACCAGAGGTATTCAGATGGCATCACTTGGACACTTAGTTTATTGTTCTCTCGGATATTGTAAGGTGCTTGAATACCCGAAAAGACAATACCGGAACGTGTCAGGTTAAAAATAGGCCAATTATACTCGGAGAGAACAACCGAGCAACGACAGGCAACTGCCAAACTACCGAAACGTACCAACTACGCACAAGCAGGGTTAGCATTGGTTAACGACGTGCAGTACGCCTTAGTACACGGTGCCACCGTGCCCCCGCGTGGGCAATGGGGATTAAGTGCCTTGCCCAAGGACTCAATATAGTTACCCCTGGCGGTGATCGAACCGTGCCCCTTTCGGTTTGAAGACATTTCAACCCATTTAATGTTATAACTAGAAAATACAATTCTAGAAAATACAATTGACGATTGTGACCACGGTAATATATTTATATTTCTGTCAGACCAATGAGGCTTCCTTCCAGTCCGACTAGGCTCCCTCATTAGTCTTGTCCCGTCCAAGCGGAGTCAAAATTACCACCTACGCTCCGTCTAAACCAACGGAAGCTCTAAGTCATCTTGGAACATCGACCGATCAAGGGAGCATCAAATCTTTGGCACTTACAACCTTCTCGTTTGATGGTTGTGTGCTTTGAGGGAGGGGTGGCTAAATCTAGTGTTCAACCGATGATCGGAACCGGCCACCACAATCGGCCGATTATGGGCAATCGGATGACAACAGCAGCGGCTCCTGGAACATCGGTTCAATCGATTGTTGCCAAGCAATTTGTGATTTTTCTGAATCGCATTTTATTAGGCTTTTCCCTCTGGAAAAGACTATTGTTTTTCTACGGATTATTATTTTTTTTTTATTTTTTTATTAGGCTTTTCCCTCTGGAAAAGACTATTGTTTTTGTACGGATTATTATTTTTTTTTTTTTTTTTTTTGGGTTTTTTTTTTTTTTTTTTTTTCCACACATTTTTGTCCGTACGATTCAGAAGCCATTTTCGAACCGATTTTCACACAATTTGGCACACGCATAGAGGGGCAAAAAATCTAAAAATGTACCGAAGCGGAATTTTCGATTTAACCATTATTTCGCCAGAATTGGCAAAAAACTGCCAAAATTGGGGTTTATCGGCACTTTCTCAAAACACGTCTTTAGGATTTTTTTTAAACATTCATCATTTCTAGACCTGCCCATGTCACGACCTTTGATACACACGACATATTTGGCGATGCATATGGTAACCCTCCACAGGCTGCCAAACATCGAAATTTTGATGAAATGGGCCGGTTTCAGGCCCCCAGAGCACCCAAACGATACAAGATAGATAAACATAACTTCCTTTATTTGAAGTGGAATTCACCGGAGATCATTTTTGTAAGTAATAATGGTGTTCAAAAAACCAAGCATTAACCCGTTTTGGGCTGGTTAAACAGCAATACCCCCAAAAAGCTAAAAAATTCAGGTTTTCCGTGGATTTCTCTAAACGAGTCTTGTAGATTTTCATGAAAAAATTGTCACTCCCAGGCCTTGATGTGACAATAGAAGTTGCATGGACAAAATACTTCGGTGAGCATTTGTTAACCCTCCACGGGCTGCTAAAAGTCAAAATTGTGATAAACTGGGCTGTTTTTGGACGCCAACGGCACCCAACAGGTCCGCCACAAAGAAAAGTGATTTCTTTCATCGAGCGCACAATCTATAGGGAAACATTTTTGTAAGTAGTAAGGGTATTCAAAAAACGAAGTCTTAACCCATTTGGGGCAGGCTAAAGAGAGAGACCCCTTAAAATCTAAAAATTCCCATTTTCTGTGGATTTCTCTAAATACATTCCATAGGTTTTCAAGAAAAATTGACTACTTGCAGGTCTTTGTGTGACATTACAAGTGGCATGGACAAAATATTCCGCTGAGCGTTTATTAACCCTCTACAGAATGCCAAGCATCATTATTTTGTTGAAATGGGCTGTTTTCGGACACACACAGCACGCAATGTATGTCCGAGAGTTACACATAATCTCCTTTGTTGGAAGTGGAATTAACTGAGGACCATTTTTGTAAGTAATAAGGGTATTCAAAAACCCAAGCGTTAAACCCTTTTGGGGTTGTTATTAGCGATACCCATCAAAAGCTAAAAAAAAATTATGTTTTCCGTGGATTTCGTTACAAACATCTTGTAAGTTTTCAACAGAAAATGGCCATTGATAGGTCTTGGAGTCACATTACCGGTTGCATGGATAAAATATTCCAGTAAGCATTTGTTAACCCTCCATGGGCTGCTAAATGTCAACATTTTGAAAAAATAGTCTGTTTTTGGACACCAACAACAACAAATGGGAATGCCACAGAGATACATAACTTCTTTTACCGGATGCAAAACTGACAGAAAAAAATTTAGTAAGTAGTAAGGGTATTCAAAAAATCGAGGTCTTAACCCATTTTCGCCTGGTTAAGATGTACCCCTTAAAAGCTTAAAATTCCAGTTTTCTGTGGATTTCTCCAAAAAATCTAGTAAGTATTCAAGAAAAATTGACCATTTGCAGGTCTTGGAGTGACATTACAAGTTACATAGACAAAATATTCCGGGAAGCGTTTGTTAACTCTCCAGAGGCTGCAAAGCATAGAAATTTTGAGAAAGTGGACTGTTCTTGGGCACCCATTGCACGCAATGTGTACCTGCGAGATAACCATAATCTCCTTCTTTGGAAGTGGAATTCATCAGACCAAGCATTAACCCATTTAGTACTGGTCTTAACCCGTTTTGGGCTGGTTAAACAGCGGTACCCATCAAAGACTTAAAATTTCATGTTTTCCCTGGATTTCTTTAAAAACATCTTGTAGATTTCAAGAAAAAATGGCCATTCACGGGTCTTCATGTGACATTACAAGTTACATGGACAAAATATTCCGTTGAGCATTCGTTAACTCTCCACGAGCTGCTAAACATCAAAATGTTGATAAAATGGATTGTTTTCAGACACCAAGAGCACCCAATGGATATGTAACAGAGAAATATAACTTCTTTTACTCGCGTAGAATTCACAGAGGATCAGTTTTGTAAGTAGTAAGGGTATTTAAAAGAATGAAACTTAACCTATTTTAGACTGGATAAGGAGAGATACCCCTTAAAAGCTTAAAATTTACATTTTCTGTGGATTTCGCTAACTGCTTGTTGGCGATTTTCAAGAACAATTGGACATTGGCAGGTCAAACAAAGTGCATAGATAGAATATTCCACTAGTCGTTTGTTAATCCCGCTACAGGCTGCTAAACGTCAAAATTTTGATAAAATCGACTGTTTTCGGGCAGCAAATGGGTATGTAATAGGTAAACATAACCTCTTTTATCAGACTCAGAATTCATGAGGGATAATGTATGGTAGTGTTAAGGGTATTCAAGGGAGCGTGGTGGCTCAGTGGTAGACTGTTGTCCGGGACGACTCACGTTGTGTCCTTGGGCAAGGCACTTTAGCCCGGTTGCCGACATGGGGGCACGATGACGCCGTGTACTAAGGCATACTGCACGTCGATGGAACATATGTCTTCACCCTCTGTAACCCTGCTTGAGCAGAGCTTGAACAGAGTTAGAATGTTGAGGAGCTGACAGTTGCTCGTCGTTGCTTGGTGGTTCTCTCCGTGTACTCCGGCTTCCTCCACCTATAAAACTGTCACGGTCACGATTAGCCATTGTGCATAAGTATGTGACCTTAAACACCAATAAATAAATAAATAAATAAATAAATAAATAAATAAATAAATAAATAAATAAATAAATAAATAAATAAGGGTATTCAAAAAGCCAAGCCTTAACCCTGTTTATAGGATTAAAGACAGACAGCCCATGCGGTGTACGCTGCCTACATTACTTGTAAAATCGACACCCCCCTAAATCTACTTCGAGGTGCGGTGTCGGACCCGACCACCTGACGGTTCTGACCTCATTAGATAACACTCCTTCGTTGTATTTAGCAGCATGGATTTCCCCAAGAAGCAAAGACAAAAATACGTCTGCGGAAAATAATGGCAAATATTTTATTTAGTCTGTATTTTGTCCGTATAGAAAATGTCTCGCCCACATATACCTAAACATGATTCAATGATACAATTGGACATATTTCTCTCGTAAAACCTGAAAAAGACTTGATTTATTTCATTTTAGGATTGCGCGTGTATATTCTTAGAAGATTCTCTGTGTGTTATTAATATACAGCGTCAGTCTTTGATCTCGTTTGGGACGATCAGTGATTAACACCTTTTCGACAAGAGCCATCGAAATTGAAAATAAAAAAAAAATCAAATTTCACTAAAACCTTTTGCAGAATCGTGTTTTTCAGAAAACTCTTTCGCGATTGCATGTGTCGTTTTCAAAATTCCGATCAGTAATCACGAAATTATAAATATGTTGTTGTCAATAACAAAATTGAAAGCATGTCCGTCAAACTTGCATGAAGTCAGAACTCGACTCGGGTGAAATACTGCAGTGATGCAGTGAAAGTTCGAGAGTAATAAACGCTGATATCGCAGTAGGCTTTAAACTGTCCATGGAATGGTCCTAAAATCATGTTTATATTTGCAGCTTTACTGCAAATAGGTTTCCCGTTGTTTTTTGTTGAAGTGTTGTTTCCGTCAAGGCCAAGTACCATAGAAAATTTGGAACACCGAGCAGTGGGCCTGCCCCATGAACACCTGCCTGTTATTAAAATTAATTAGCGGGGACATCTGCCCCCCCCCCCCCTTCCTGCTGTTTTTTTTACCTAGGACACCTGCCCCCTATTGTTTCTTTTACCTAGGCCACGTGCCCCCCCCCCCCCCCTGCTGTTTTTCACCAACTACACCTGCCCCCGTTTGTTTGCTAACGGGCCCCTCCCCATTGAACTTTCTATCTTTAGAAGCACCCGGGCCGACGGGGAGAGGGCGTGGTTGTGAGCATGGCTAGATTTCGCTGAAGGAAGGTACCCTCAAATCTGGGTCGAAAGTGGCGAAAATGACAAAAGGCTACTTCAACGTATGGTAACGGTATAAACTTCAGACAATCTGGGCGATGTACAGACGAAAGATCATACCTTGGAGCCGGTTAGGTAATTTGGCACAAAAAAACTCCGATTTTATGCTCAATCGCTGCTCTACAGTAGTCTACAATAGTGCCAAATTCCATTCCAAACTGATACAGTCGGGACGAATAGTACTCTCACTTTCCACGCGATGCGTGGTGTTCTCCACGCGGTCTCGACACTTGCAACAGATGCCAAAATATCGGCCAGGATGCGTAGAACAAGTTCTGAAAATTAGAAGTCGCTGCCTTCGGCGGTCTGGACACGGTTCGTGTTTGTGAGAAGTGCAATTTTAATGTCAAATTGACAAATTTTCGTTAATCGTTTCCTGCCAAAACACCTACTCACCGCCGATTTCTTTTCACTGCAACTTCTTCCGATTATCTAAGGTTTAAAGATAGTGTCAGGATACACCCCCCCCCCCTCCCCCGCACCGAAACCTGGGACTTTAAGCTCAATCGCAGCTCCACAGTCGTCTACAACACTGCCCATTTCCATTCTGAACTGATAAAGTCGGGACGAATAGTACTCTCTCCTTCCAAGCGATGCGTGGTGTTTTCCAGGCGGCTCGGACGCTCCAAACAGATCCCAAAATGTCGGCCAGGGTTCGTAGAACAAGTTCTGAAAATTTCAAGTCGCTGCCTCCAGTGGTCTGGACACGGTTCGTGTATGTCAGAAGTGCTATTTTAATGTCCAATATGCAAATCTTCGTCAATCTTTTCCTGCCTGCCAGAAACCCAATCACCGCCAATTTCTTTTCACTTTAAACTTCTGACGATTCTCTTAGGTTTAAAGGTTGTGTTGGGATCCCTGGGTGGCGGTCTTAAAGAAGCAACTTCCATTTACAGAGAGAGAGAGGGGGGGGGGGGGGGCTCTAAAGGAGTCTGCGCCCATTCACGACGTCTTTTCTCGAACTGGCTTGAAAAGGAAGGACCAAATTGAGACAGTTACCTCCTCTCTTCAAAACGCTATATCCCAACCAATTCTAGGCAGATTTCCATGAAATTTTCACTCGTTGTTCATGGATAGTTGCGGCATCACTTTCCATGAAGAGCGATACGAATTTCGCATTTCGTCACGTCGAATTCGAAAAGAGCGCATGCGCATGGATTTCTCTGAAAACATCTTATAGATTTTAAGTAAAAATGGCCATTCGCACTTTTTGGTTTGAAATTGCAAGTTGCATGAATAAATATGCCTGTTAGCACATGTTAACCCTCTACAATTGGCCAGACATCAATATTTTGGATACATTTGAGATAAAATTGACCAATTTCAAATAGACAGAGCACTCAAAGGGTATGTGTCAAACAAACATAACTCCTTTTGTCGGTCATTAACTTGTGGGACGACGATATTGATATTAACCCACTCTACCATTAATGATGGTTTTTACCTAAACAATCTTTTTATAAAACTGAGTCATTTGAGACTACTATAACCACCTTTCTCATAACATCAATGAAAGAACTTCAGTGAGACAGTTAAAAACAATTCATCAGACACTGTGGGGGCATGAAAAATCAAGGAATCTCATCGGGAAAAGCCATGATTCTCCAGAATCATAAAGTCTAGTTTTTTTTGGGGGTTTTTTTGGGGTTTTTTTTTTTTTTTTTTCCACCCATTTTGTCCGTACGATTCAGAAGCCATTTTCGGACCGATTTTCACGAAATTTTGCACACGCATAGAGGGGCACAAAATCTAAAAATGTACCGAAGCGGAATTTTCGATTTAACCCTTATTTCATCAGAATTGGCAAAGAACTGTCAAAATTGGGGTTTATCGGCACTTTCTCGAAACACGTCTTGTAGATTTTCTTTAAACCTTCATCATTGATAGACCTGCCTCTGCCACGACTCTTGATACACATGACATATCTGGCGATGCATATGGTAACCCTCCACAGGCTGCCAAACATCGAAATTTTGATGAAATGGGCCGGTTTCAGACCCCCACACCACCCAAACGATACCCGAGTGGTAAACATAACTTCCTTTATTGGAAGTGGAATTCACCGAAGATCATTTTTGTAAGTAATAAGGGTGTTCAGAAAACCAAGTGTTAACCCGTTTTGGGCTGGTTAAACAGCAATACCCCAAAAAAGCTCAAAACTTCATGTTTTCTGTGGATTTCTCTAAACGAGTCTTGTAGATTTTCAAGAAAAATTGGTCACTCTCAGGTCTTGGTGTGACATTACAAGTTGCATGGATAAAATATTCCGGTCAGCATTAGTTAACCCTCCCCGAGCTGCTAAACGTAAAAATTGTGATAAAATGGGCTGTTTTTAGACGCCAACAGCACCCAAACGATATACCACAGAGAAAGGGGCCTTCATTTATCGGACGCAAATTTGATCGGAAAATATTTTTGAAAGTTGTAAGGGTATTCAACATTTGACGTCTTAACCCATTTGGGGCTGGTTAAAGAGAGATACCCATTAAAATCTTAAAATCCCCGTTTTCTGTGGATTTCTCTAACAACATCTTGTAGGTTTTCAAGAAAAATCGGCTATTTGCAGGTCTTGGTGTGACATTACAAGTCGCATGAACAAAATATTCCGGGTCAGCATTAGTTAACCCTCCCCGGGCTGCTGAAGGTCAAAATTGCGATAAAATGTGCTGTTTTTGCACACCAACAGCACCCAAACGGTACACCACAAAGAAAAGTTCCTTCTTTTATCGCGCGTACAATTTATATGGAAACATTTTTGTAAGTAGTAAGGGTATTCAAAAGTCGACGTCTTAACCCATTTTGGACAGGCTAAAGAGAGATATCCCTTGAAAGCTTTAAATTCCCATTTTCTGTGAATTTCCCTAACGGTAACTTGTAGGGTTTCAAGACAAATTGACTATTCGTAGGTGTTTATGTGGCATTAACCATCTACAAGCTGCCAAGCATCGTAATGTTGTTAACATGGGATTGTTTTCAGACACGCACAGCACCTAATGTATACATGAGAGATAAACATAATTTCCTTTGTTTGAAGTGGAATTCACAGAGGACCATTTTTGTAAGTAATAAAGGTATTCAAAAAGCCAAGCGTTAACCTCTGTTGGGGGAGGTTAACAGGGATACCCATCAAAAGCTTAAAAATCGTTTTCCCTGGATTTCTTTACAAACATTTTGTGGGGTTTTCAAGAGAAAATGGCCGTTGATAGGTCTTGGTGTCATATGACCAGTTGCATGGATCAATTATTCTGGTAGGCATTTGTTAACCCTTCATGGGCTTTTACCGGACGCAAAACTGATAGGGAAACATTGATATTGATATTAACCCATTCTACCATTAATGATGGTTTTTACCTAAACATTTTTTTATCAAAACCAAACCGAATCATTTGAGACTACTATACTCACCTTTCTCATAACATCAATGAAGGAACTTTTGTGAGACAGTTAAAAACAATTCATCAGACACTGTGCGGGGTCAAGAAAAATCATGGAATCTAATTAGTGTTTAAGGTTTGTAAGTAGTAAGGGTATTTAAAAGAATGAAACTTAACCCATTTTGAACTGGATAAGGAGAGATGCCCCTTAAACGCTTAAAATTTACATTTTCGTGGATTTCGCTAACTGCTTGTTGGGGATTTTCAAGAACAATTTGACATTGGCAGGTCTTACAAATTGCATAGATAGAATATTCCGCTAGTCGTTTGTTAATCCCTCTACCGGCTGCTAAACGTCAAAATTTTAATAAAATCGGCTGTTTTCGGGCAGCAAAATGGGTATGCAATAGATAAACATGACCTCTTTTATCAGATTTAGAATTCCTGGGGGATAATGTATGATAGTATTAAGGGTATTCAAGGGAGCGCGGTGGCTCAGTGGTAGACCGTTGTACTTCTATGCTAGAGGTCCCGAGTTCGATCCCCGTCCGGGACGACTCACGTTGTGTCCTTGGGCAAGGCACTTTGGTCCGGTTGCCGACATAGGGGCACGATGTCCCCGTGTACTAAGGCATACTGCACGTCGATGGTGCACATGTCTTCAACCTCTGTAACCCTGCCTGAGCGGAGCCTGAACAGAGTGAGAATGTTGAGGAGCTGACAGTTGCTCGTCGATGCTTGGTGGTTGTCTCCGGGTACTCCGGCTTCCTCCACCTCTAAAACTGTCACGGTCACGATTAGCCATTGTGCAGAAGTATGTGACCTTAAACACCAATAAATAAATAAATAAATAAATAAATAAATAAATAAGGGTATTCAAAAAACCAAGCCTTAACCCTGTTTTGTCGGATTAAAGACAGACAGCCCATGCCGTGTACGCTGCTTACATTACTTGTAAAATCCGACACCCCCCACTACATCTTCTGCGAGGTGCGGTTTCGGACCCGACCACCTGACGGTTCTGACCACATCAAATAACACACCTTCGTTGTATTTAGCAGCAAGAAATTTCCCCAAGAAGCAAAGACAAAAATACGTCTGCGGAAAATAATGGCAAATATTTTATTTAGCCTGTATTTTGTCCGTATAGAAAATTTCTCACCCACATATACCTAAAAATGATTCAATGATACAATTGGACATATTTCTCTCATAAAAAGTGAAAAAAACACTTGATTTATTGCATTTTAGGATTGCGCATGTATATTCTTAGAAGATTCTCTGTCTGTTATTACACTACGGCGTGTCTTTGATCTCGTTTGGGACGATCAGTGATTAGCACCTTTTCGACAAGAGCCATCGAAATAGAAAATAAAAAAAATAATCAAATTTCATTAAAACCTTTTACAGAATCGTGTTTTTCAGAAAATGCTTTCGCGATTGCGTGTGTCGTTTTCAAAATTCGGATCAGTAAGCACGAAATTATAAATATGTTGTTGTCAATAACAAAATTGAAAGCATGTCCGTCAAACTTGCATGACGTCAGAACTCGACTCGGGTAAAATACTGCGGCGTGGTGAAAGGACGAGAGTAAGAAACGCTGATATCGCAGTAGGCTTTAAAATGTCCATGGAATGGTCCTAAAATCAAGTTTGTATTTGCAGCTTTATTGCAAATAAGTTTCCCGTTGTTTCTTGTTGAAATGTTATTTCCATCAAGGCCAAGTACCAGTGGGATAGGACACCTGCCCCATGAACAACTGCCTGCCATTAAAATTAATTAGCGGGGACATCCCCCCCCCCCCCATGCTGTTTATTTTACCTAGAACAGCTGCACCCTGCTGTTTTTTTACCTAGGACACATGCTCCCCCCCCCCGCCCTACTGTTAGATTAGATTAAACATATTTTATTTGCCATTTGACAATGCAAATCAGGACTGGAGGACAAGTGCTTACCACTTAGAAGCCCTTCCGTTCCTGTACGGTGACTAATAATTTACAATATGGCAGAACGTATTCCATAAATAACAGAATCTAGGAAAATCAAAATATTATAAACATTATAGACAAACACAAATTAAACTGAGAGAGAGAGAGAGAGAGAGAGAGAGAGAGAGAGAGAGAGAGAGAGAGAGAGAGAGAGAGAGAGAGAGAGAGAAGAGAAGAGAGAGAGAGAGAGAGAGAGAGAGAGAGAGAGAGAGAGAGAGAGAGATCAAAAAAATAAATAGAATATAAAGAAAACATGAAATACAACATTAGATCCAGTGATGATGCCCGCCACCCACCCATTTGCATTCTGTAGGCTTTCGAAATTCGGATTCACAGTTCAATTCCAAGAATATTTTCTGTTATAAGGTTGCTGTAAAGTTTAACGCAGTCCCTGTCTCGGATGCATAAAGGTAGGTGCCGTCGAAAAAAAACTCTCATTTTTTCAGAATTTCGCTGGTTTAAGTGACAATTTACTCCATTCCTAATTCATTGAGCGCTGAATGTTTTCTATGCCTGCATGCAGCAAGCGTAGCACGACAACTTCTGTTTTATACGTTATTATTAAAAATGTAACCCTTACAGATTTAGGAGTTCCCATGTGGGTACAGTCGGAATAATTGTTTTTCTTCGCAAAATCAGTCCCTGAATATATTGGTAACCGTGCCGTGGCCTTTCGGTGGTGAAACACGAGGCCGCAAATAGTTAAGGTTGAAAAGTTCATCAAATAGACAGATATAATGCCAAACTCAGCCGGTGACAGGTAACTAATGAATAGGAAAGTCGTTGAATTGAGAAGAAAGTAGGGACGAATCGTCCCCTCGGTTTCCACCTGATCCACGGTGTTTCCACGCGGTCTTGGCACTTGACAAAGATACTAAACTGTCGGGCAGGGACAGGAGAAACCATTCTGAGAATCTGAAGTTGCTGCCTTGTATGGTCGGGACATAATTGGCGTGTATCCGACATTGTATCTGTTCAGTTTGAATGTCAAATTAGCCAGACGACGGCTTTTTCGCCACCGGGTCGAGTTGTCAGTTTCTGCCGGTACGCTCTGAAATAAGCAGTTTAACTCCAAACTTTCAGTCCCACGTGAACGTGTGAATATTGAAAGCTGAACAGTTCGTCAAATAGACAGAAATAATGCCAAACTCGACGGGTGACAGGTGAATAGTGAATGGAAACGTCGTTGCATTGGGAATAGAGGAGGGACGAATCGTCCCTTCGGTTTCCACGCGATCCACATTGTTCCCACGCGGTCACGCCACTCGACAAAGATACTAACCTGTCGGGCAGGAAGAGTAGAACAACTTCTGAAAATTTCGTGTAGCTGCCTCCAGTGGTCTGGACGTAGTGGGCGTATGAGCGACACTGCTGTCTGTTCAATTTTAATGTCAAATTAGCCAGATTACCGCCTATTCGCCATTAACCCATGCGCGATTACTGTCCACTTTTCATTTCTGACAAATATCTAACTGTTACCAGCTTGGCGAGGTCCATTTGGCGCCAGTGTACACAATGCATCTTTCAGTCACCAGCGTCTCTCCACCAGAAACTGAGAATCCACGATTTCAAGCGGAACTACCCCAGAGGGGGGGGGGGGGGGGGGAGCAGTGCCACAACCCCAGACATATACCCAGCGTCAGGTCGCACCGGCTAGAACGGGACCAAATTCAAACAATTACCTCAACTCATTAAAACGCTATATCTCGGCCAATTCTTGGCCGATTTCCATCATTTTTTCACTCATTCTTCACAAATAGTTACCGCATCTTTTCACACAGAGAGCGACACCAATTTCCCATTCTATCATGTTGAATGTCAGGAGAGGGTATGTGCACGTTCGGGGTGTGGGTTGAGAGAGAGGGGCGGCTGCCTCGAGGCCCATGCTTGGTTTCGGGACTTTCTAATAATATGACCGAGTTCGGGTGAGCTTCAGGTACAAACGCTGAATGTTTGGGATGGCTGCTGCGAAAACGTTCGCCACAATCTATGGTGTCACACATGCACATGTTGTTATTATTAAGTACACGCGATCTGTTCAACGGGTTTGCTATTTAGCCCTAACTTGGAGATTAAGCATACAGCATTCACGCCAATGTGAAAGAGTATTGCCGAAAGAATTGTTAGACACTGTAGGGAGTTTTCTATCGGCTATGCACTTAATATAGCCTAAAAAACTACCAGCTCTATATGCAATCTTATTTCGTCGCTGCCTAAAAAGACAAGCGGAATAGGTGAATCTCTCGATTTCTTGAAATCGAAAAATCTTGTTAGGCTTTTCCCTCTGGAAAAGACTATTGTTTTTCTACGGATTATTAGGCTTTCCCTCTGGAAAAGACTATTGTTTTTCTACGGATTATTATTATTATTTTTTTTTTTTTTTAGGCTTTTCCCTCTGGAAAAGACTATTGTTTTTCTACGGATTATTATTATTATTTTTTTTTTTTTTTTTTTTTAGGCTTTTCCCTCTGGAAAAGACTATTGTTTTTCTACGGATTATTATTTTTTTTTTTGTTTTTTTGGGTTTTTTGGGTTTTTTTTTTTTTTTTTTCCACACATTTTTGTCCGTACGATTCCGAAGCCATTTTCGAAACGATTTTCACACAATTTGGCACACGCATAGAGTGGCAAAAAATCTAAAAATGTACCGAAGCGGAATTTTCGATTTAACCCTTATTTCGCCAGAATTGGCAAAAAACTGCCAAAATTGGGGTTTATCGGCACTTTCTCGAAACACGTCTTTAGCATTTTTTTTAAATATTCATAATTACTAGACCTGCCTATGACACAACCTTTGATACACATGACATATTAGGCGATGCATATGGTAACCCTCCACAGGCTGCCAAACATCGAAATTTTGATGAAATGGGCCGGTTTCAGACCCCCACAACACCCAAACGATACCCGAGTGGTAAACATAACTTCCTTTATTGGAAGAGGAATTCACCGAAGATCATTTTTGTAAGTAATAAGGGTGTTCAGAAAACCAAGTGTTAACCCGTTTTGGGCTGGTTAAACAGCAATACCCCAAAAAAGCTCAAAACTTCATGTTTTCTGTGGATTTCTCTAAACGAGTCTTGTAGATTTTCAAGAAAAATTGGTCACTCTCAGGTCTTGGTGTGACATTACAAGTTGCATGGATAAAATATTCCGGTCAGCATTAGTTAACCCTCCCCGAGCTGCTAAACGTAAAAATTGTGATAAAATGGGCTGTTTTTAGACACCAACAGCACCCAAATGATATACCACAGAGAAAGGGGCCTTCATTTATCGGACGCAAAATTGATCGGAAAATATTTTTGAAAGTGGTAAGGGTATTCAAAATTTGACGTCTTAACCCATTTGGGGCTGGTTAAAGAGAGATACCCATTAAAATCTTAAAATACCCGTTTTCTGTGGATTTCTCTAACAACAACTTGTAGGTTTTCAAGAGAAATCGGCTATTTGCAGGTCTTGGTGTGACATTACAAGTCGCATGAACAAAATATTCCGGTCAGCATTAGTTAACCCTCCCCGGGCTGCTGAAGGTCAAAATTGCGATAAAATGGGCTGTTTTTGCACATTAACAGCACCCAAAGGGTACACCACAAAGAAAAGTTCCTTCTTTTATCGCGCGTACAATTTATATGGAAACATTTTTGTAAGTAGTAAGGGTATTCAAAAGTCGACGTCTTAACCCATTTTGGGCAGGCTAAAGAGAGATATCCCTTGAAAGCTTTAAATTCCCATTTTCTGTGAATTTCCCTAACGGTAACTTGTAGGGTTTCAAGACAAATTGACTATTCGTAGGTGTTTATGTGACATTAACCATCTACAAGCTGCCAAGCATCGTAATGTTGTTAACATGGGACTGTTTTCAGACACGCACAGCACCTAATGTATACATGAGAGATAAACATAATCTCCTTTGTTTGAAGTGGAATTCACAGAGGACCATTTTTGTAAGTAATAAAGGTATTCAAAAAGCCAAACGTTAACCCCTGTTGGGGAGGTTAACAGGGATACCCATCAAAAGCTTAAAAACCGTTTTCCCTGGATTTCTTTACAAACATTTTGTGGGGTTTTCAAGAGAAAATGGCCGTTGATAGGTCTTGGTGTCATATGACCAGTTGCATGGATCAATTATTCTGGTAGGCATTTGTTAACCCTTCATGGGCTTTTACCGGACGCAAAACTGATAGGGAAACATTGATATTGATATTAACCCATTCTACCATTAATGATGGGTTTTGCCTAAACATTTTTTTATCAAAACCAAACCGAATCATTAGGCTTTTCCCTCTGGAAAAGACTATTGTTTTTCTACGGATTATTATTTTTTTTTTTTTTTTTTTTTTTTTTAGGCTTTTCCCTCTGGAAAAGACTATTGTTTTTCTACGGATTATTATTTTTTTTTTTTTTTGGGGGGTTTTTTTTGGGTTTTTTTTGGGTTTTTTTTTTTTTTTTTTCCCACACATTTTGTCCGTACGATTCAGAAGCCATTTTCGAACCGATTTTCACGAAATTTTGCACACGCATAGAGGAGCACAAAATCTAAAAATGTACCGAAGCGGAATTTTCGATTTAACCCTTATTTTGTCAGAATTGGCAAAAAACTGCAGAAATTGGGGTTTATCGGCACTTACTCGAAACACGTCTTGTAGATTTTTTTTATACATTCGTCATTGCTAGACCTCTCTGTGACACGCCCTTTGATACACACGACATATCAGGCGATGCATATGGTAACCCTCCACAGGCTGCCAAACATCGAAATTTTGATGAAATAGGCCGGTTTCAGGCCCCCACTGCACCCAAACAATACACGAGAGATAAACATAACTTCCTTTATTGGGAGTGGAATTCACCGAGGATCATTTTTGTCAGTAATAAGGGTGTTCAAAAAACCAAGCGTTAACCCGCTTTGGGCTAGTTAAACAGCAATACCCCTATAAAGCTAAAAAATGTGTGTTTTCCGTGGATTTCTCTAAACGAGTCTTGTAGATTTTCAAGAAAAATTTGTCACTCCCAGGCCTTGGTGTGACAATAGAAGTTGCATGGACAAAATACTGCGGTGAGCATTTGTTAACCCTCCACGGGCTGCTAAAAGTCAAAATTGTGATAAAATGGGCTGTTTTTGGACGCCAACAGCTCCCAATGGGTACGCCACAAAGAAACGTGTCTTCTTTTATCGAGCGCACAATCTATACGCAAACATTTTTGTAAGTAGTAAGGGTATTCAAAAGTCGAAGTCTTAACCCATTTTGGACAGGCTAAACATCGAGACCCCTTAAAATCTTAAAATTCCCATTTTCTGTGGATTTCTCTAAAAACATCCTGTAGGTTTTCAAGAAAAAATGACTACTCGCTGGTCTTTGTGTGATATTACAAGTTGCATGGACAAAATATTCCGGTGAGTGTTTATTAACCCTCTAGAGGCTGCCAAGCATCGTAATTTTATTGAAATGGGCTGTTTTCAGGCACGCACATCACCCAACGTGTACCTGAGAAATAAACACAATCTGCTTTGTTGGAAGTGGAATTCACCGAAGACAATTTTTGTAAGTAATAAGGGTATGCAAAAAACCAAGCGTTAACCCATTTTGTGGTTGTTAATAGTGATACCCATCAAAGGCTTAAAAATTTAAGTTTTCCCTGGATTTCTTTACAAACATCTGGTAGGGTTTTCAAGAGAAAATGGCCATTGATAGGTCATGGTGTCACATTACCAGTTGATTGGATAAATTATTCCTCTAAGCATTTGTTAACCCTCCATGGGCTGTTAAATGTCAAAATTTTGAAAAAAATAGTCTGTTTTTGAACAACAACATCATCAAATGGGAATACAACAGAGGAATGTAACTTCTTTTACCGGGCGCAAAACTGACAGGGAAACATTTTTGTAAGTAGTAAATGTATTCAAAGATCGAGGTCTTAACCCATTTTTGACTGGTTAAGGAGATATACACCTTAAAAGCTTAAAATTCCAGTTTTATGTGGATTTCTCGATTTCTCAAAAAAAAAATTCAAGAGCAATTGATCATTCGCAGGTCTTCGAGTGACATTACAAGTTGCATGAACAAAATGTTTCGGTAAGCATTTGTTAACCCCCCAGAGGCTGCCAAGCATTGACATTTGGAGAAAATGGGCTGTTCTTGGGCAACCATAACACCAAATGTGTACCTACGAGATAAACATAACCTCCTTCATTGGAAGTGGAATTCACCGTCGATCATTTTTGTAAGTAATGAAGATATTCACAAAACCAAGCATTAACCCTTTAGAGCTGGTTAAAGAGAGATACCCCTCAAAATGTTAAAAATTCATGTTATCTGAGGATTTTTTTAAAAACATCCCGTAGATTTTCAGGAAAAAATGGCCATTCTCATATCTTAGTGTGACATTACAAGATGCATGTACAAAATATTCTTGTAAGCATTTGTTAACCCTATACAGGTTCTCAAACATCAAAATGATGATAAAATAGGCTGTGTTTGCGTACCCACAGCACCCGAAGTTGGGAGGAGAGATCAAAATAAGTGGAAGTAGAATTCACTGAGAATTATTTTTGGAAGTAATAAGAGTATTCAAAAAACAACACTTAACCCGTTTTGGGCTGAAAAAACAATGATACCCATCAAAAGCTCAAAATTCCTCTTCTCCCTGGATTTCTCTGAAAACATCTTGTAGATTTTAAAGAAAAAATGGCCATTCACAGTTCTTGGTGTGACATTACAAGTTGCATGAATAAATATTCCTGTTGGCACTTGTTAACCCTCTACAAGCTTCCAGACATCAATATTTTGGATACATTTGAGATAAAATGGACCATTTTTAAACTGACACAGCACTCAGTGAGTATGTGTCAAACAAACATAACTCCTTTTGTCGGTCATTGACTTGTTGGACGACGATATTGACATTAACCCACTCCACCGTTAATAATGGTTTTTACCTAAACAATTTTATATCAAACTCTGTCATTTGAGATTACTATCTTCACCTTTCTCATAACATCAATGAAGGAACTTCAGTGAGACAGTTAAAAACAATTCATCAGACACTGTGGGGTCATGAAAAATCATGGAATCTCATCGGGAAAAGCCATGATTCTCCAGAATCATAAAGTCTAGTATTTAATCTGTATTTTGTCCGTATAGAAAATGTCTCGCCCACATATACCTAAACATGATTCAATGATACAATTGGACATATTTCTCTCGTAAAACCTGAAAAAAGACTTGATTTATTGCATTTTAGAATTGCGCGTGTATATTCTTAGAAGATTCTCTGTATGTTATTAATATACGGTGTCAGTCTTTGATCTCGTTTGGGACGATCAGTGATTAGCACCTTTTCGACAAGAGCCATCGAAGTTGAAAATAAAAAAAAATAATCAAATTTCACTAAAACCTTTTGCAGAATCGTGTTTTTCAGAAAACTCTTTCGCGATTGTGTGTGTAGTTTTCAAAATTCCGATCAGTAATCACGAAATTATAAATATGTTGTTGTCAATAACAAAATTGAAAGCGTGTCCGTCAAACTTGCATGACGTCAGCACTCGACTCGGGTGAAATACTGCGGAGAGTAAGAAACGCTGATATCGCAGTAGGCTTTAAAACTGTCCATGGAATGGTCCTAAAATCAGGTTTATATTTGCAGCTTTACTACAAATAGGTTTCCCGTTGTTTCTTGTTGAAATGTTGTTTCCGTCAAGGCCAAGTACCATAGAAAATTTGGAACCTGTGCAATAGGATTGGACACCTGCCCCATGAACAACTGCCTGCTGTTAAAATTAATTAGCGGGGGCATCTGCCCTCCTCCCCCCCCCGCTGTTTATTTTACCTAGGACACCTGTCCCCTGCTGTTTCTTTTACCTAGGACACGTGCCCCCCCCCCTGCTGTTTTTACACCAAGTACACCTGCCCCTCCCCATTGACCTTTCTATCTTTAGAAGCACACGGGCCGACGGGGAGAGGGCGTGGTTGTGAGCATGGCTAGATTTCGCTGTAAATTGGGGTTGAAGGAAGGTACCCTCAAATCTCGGTAGAAAGTGGCGAAAATGACAAAAGGCTACTTCAACGTATGGTAACACTATAAACTACAGGCGATCTGGGCGATGTACAGACGAAAGATCGTACCTTGGAGCCGGTTAGGCAATTTGGCACAAAAAAACTCCGGCTTTATACTTAATCGCTGCTCTACAGTAGTCTACAATAGTGCCCAATTCCTTTCCAAACTGATAGAGTCGGGACGAATAGTACTCTCACTTTCCACGCGATGCATGGTATTCTCCACGCGGTATCGACACTTGCAACAGATGCCAAAATGTCAGCCAGGGTGCGTAGAACAAGTTCTGAAAATCAGAAGTCGCTGCCTTCAGCGGTCTGGACACGGTTCGTGTTTGTGTGAAGTGCAATTTGAATGTCTAACTGGCAAATTTTCGTTAATCGTTTCCCGCCAAAAAAACATACTCACCGTCGATTTCTTTTCACTTCAACTTCTGCGGATTATCTAAGGTTTAAAGATAGTGTCAGGATACCCCCCCCCCCCCCCGGCCGCTGCAGCCCCCCCCCCCCCCCTCCCCCGCACTTCCCAACCTTAGCGGCGTTCTGGGTCGAAAGTCTCGAAAACGGCAAGAGGCTACATTAAAGTATGGCAACGGTATAAACTACAAGTAGTAAGGACGATATTGAGACAAACAATCATACCTTGGAGTCGGTAAGGCAATGAGGCACCGAAACCTGGGACGTTATGCTCAATCGCAGCTCTACAGTCGCCTACAACACTGCCCATGTCCATTCTAAACTGACAGAGTCGGGACGAATAGTACTCTCACATTCCAAGCGATGCGTGGTGTTTTCCAAGCGGTCCGGACGCTCCAAACAGATCCCTCTTGTTTAGCCATTGTAATGGAACACTTCCGTAGGAGTTTGAGCAACATTTATCAGTGGAAATCTCTGCCCCTTCACTGTGAGCCTTACTTCTTCTTTTTTCTTCTTCTTCCCCTCTCTCTCTCTTTCTCTCTCTCTCTCTCTCTCTCTCTCTCTCTCTCTTGCCTATTTTTATTTGGCAGAAAATATAAGTGTAAATCTATTAGTAAAGTTTTGTACATTATTTAATTGCTACCATTATTACAATAATTATATTATTAAATGTTATATGTAATGGAGAGGAGGGTTTGCTAAGTGTCGAGCACTTGTCCTCCAATCCTTTTGCTATGCTTTTGTTGGCAAATAAATATGTTTAAAACTAACAGATCCCAAAATGTCGGCCAGGGTTCGTCGAACAAGTTCTGAAAATTTCAAGTCGCTGCCTCCAGCGGTCTGGACACGGTTCGTGTATGTCAGAAGTGCTATTTTAATGTCCAATACCAGAAACCCAATCACCGCCAATTTCTTTTCACTTTAAACTTCTGACGATTCTCTTTGGTTTAAAGGTTGTGTTTGGATCCCTGGGTGGCGGTCTTAAAGAAGCAACTTCCATTTACAGCCAACTCTCCACCAGTCACACACAATTGTAACATTTAAGTGGACTTACTCCAGAGAGGGGGGGGGGGGGGGGGCACTAAAGGAGTCTGCGCCCATTCACGACATCTTTTTTCGAACTGGCTTGAAAAGGAAGGACCAAATTCAAAAGTTACCTCCTCTTTTCAAAACGCTATATCCCAGCCAATTCTAGGCAGATTTCCATGAAATTTTCACTCGTTGTTCATGGATAGTTGCGGCATCACTTTCCATGAAGGGCGATACGAGGGGGCGCGGTGGCTCAGTAGGTAGAGGTGCAGGCTGCAAGCCGAGAGGTCCTCGGTTCGAATCCCACCTGTGGCAACCGCGTTGTGTCCTTGGGCAAGACACTTCACTCCCATTGCCCACGTGGGGGCACGGTACTAAGGCGTACTGCACGTCGATGGTGCACCTGTCTTCAACCAATGCTAACCCTGCTTGTGTGGAGTTGGTATGTTGGGGAGCTGACAGTTGCTCGCCGTTGCTCGGTGGTTCTCTCCGGGTACTCCGGCTTCCTCCACCCGTAAAACTGTCACGGTCATGATTAACCATTGTGCAGAAATATGTGACCTTAAACACCAATAAATAAATAAATAATAAGAGCGATACGAATTTCGCATTTCGTCACGTCGAATTCGAAAAGAGCGTATGCGCATGGCTTTCTCTGAAAACATCTTGTAGATTTTTAGTAAAAATGGCCATTCGCACTTTTGGGTTTGGAATTGCAAGTTGCATGAATAAATAGTCCTGTTAGCACATGTTAACCCTCTACAAACTGCCAGACATCAATATTTTGGATACATTTGAGATAAAATGGACCATTTTCAAATAGACAGAGCACTCAGTGCGTATGTGTCAAACAAACATAACTTCTTTTGTCGGCCATTAACTTGTGGGACGACGATATTAATATTAACCCACTCCAACGGTAATGACGGTTTTACCTAAACAATTTTTTTATCAAACTGAGTCATTTGAGATCACCTTTCTCATAACATCAATGAAGGAACTTCAGTGAGACAGTTAAGAACAATTCATCAGACACTGTGGGGGCATGAAAAATCAAGGAATCTCATCGGGAAAAGCCATGATTCTCCAGAATCATAAAGTCTAGTTACCTTCTGCAATTGTTCAATTGTTAATGTAAAATGATGTCGATGATACCATTCAATAAAGTTGAGAAACAACCACAATGTGTATTCTTAATCTCTCTAGACGCCCTTTTACGGGATATACGTGTTAAATGACATGTAAAGCTTACAACTGAGCACACTTGCAGCAATCACCAGTTCATACCGGAAAAGTGAAACGAAGTTTAACACTTTGAAAAATGTTCAGTTTAATGCAGTTCTTTCGAGCCTCGACTTGTCTTGTAGTGCACGGTATTACAATCGGAATCGGCATCAGAATCGGCCGATTGTGGTCTCAAATAACCGGTAATCGGTCAGCGACCATGTTTGGTAATCGGTTGAACACTAGCTAAATCGAGCCCAAGGCTCGACCAGGATCACAATAGCAACCACAGGTGGCAGATTATACTTGCCAGAAAAACAACAAGACTCCATTCTTAGAATCATTACAATCTAAAACCTTCCGGACACAGACTGAACTTGTCAATGAGGGAAGTGGACCTTATCAAGGAAACATATCACGTAAGCAGCAAACTTTGCATACCTTTGGTGCACAAAAACCTTCGGTTTGATTTTGGCCGAATTTGAACTCATGAGAATATACAGTACGTGGAGAGTGGATTGTAACTAAATCACCCGCGGAGTGGAGTTATCACCCAAGCTATAACTTTCAAATTTTGTACATACATACGATTTAACCCGGAGGTCCATTGGCTGAAACTTTACTGGTGCAGGTTGTGCTTTGCAACAAATTTGCAATTATTGCTCGGGTGGAATCTTCACTCTGCGGGTGATTGAGTGATAATACACTCTCAAACAGTGCAATTCCGTAATGATCCAGTACATCGCCATCATTCGCACCTCTGACTTCAGAGTGTGAATAATCACATCTTACTACGGGGAACTTGGCAATACCAGCTCAACTCAAGAAAGTCATGACAGCCTTGAGCATCTCTTGTCCTGTCAACTGGATTATCCAGATGAAAGGCAAGGATGTCCAGCTGACCCTGGAGTTTGGAACTGAGGACACCACCACACCATCTTCCTCGGGGCGAGGTAGTATTGGTGAAAGGAACCCCTCTCACACTGGTCCTCACCCGAGTGAGTCTGGAGGCCTTGAAAAGAGGAATGAAGAAACGGAAGAAGAGCCCGTCCATCAGGCGGAGAGTGCCTGACGCCTGGAGACTTTTATTGGAGAAGAAGAGAGAGAGAGAGAGAGAGAGAGAGAGAGAGAGAGAGAGAGAGAGAGAGAGAGAGAGAGAGAGAGAGAGAGAGAGAGAGAGATGAAACTTGAACTTGAAACTTTATTTAGCAGCATACTCGGATACAGTTTACATAAATTAAAATATGGTAGCAATCAAAAAGGTGTATACTGCATGGAAATGGCATAGTCGGAGAGGCTGTCTTCCTGCCATTCCCAAACATCATATCCTGTCCTGACATCAAAGTCGTTTAACTCTTTATCCTCATTGTTCACAATTGGTATAGCTCCTAAGAAGACTTTTTGTGAAGCTTTTCCCATGTTAGGATTAAAACCACTTACACAATGCTCAAAGTAATCCAAAAAGATGAATAGTGATTTGAATGGTCCTATGCTCAGGATAACTGTAGATTATCACGAACATAAGACCCTTTAAATCACTATACAAATCTTCGATCTTCAGTAGAAAAATATAGCGCCAAAAGCAACCGTCACTTCCCCCTCCCACTCTCAGGGACAAACCCAACCAACTGCCGGCTCCCCAGCCGGGATCACTGGATGTGGATAGTACTGTACACACTAAAAACTAAAGCGTTAAAACTGACACTTTCAAGGTGTTAAACCCATTCTAACTCTCAGGGTTTGATTTTAACACTCACAGTGCAATGCTTTAAGCATTTAGACATTACAATCGTCAGACATCTGAAACTTGAACGGATGGCGCTTCCCATGTGTCTAGCATTGGTGGTTCTTCCAGAATCGTCCATAATTTGATTTGCGCTTGGTGGGTACATAATTAAAAGGACACAACGCAGATGACGCGGATCAGGCTCGAGAGTTCGAGCCTGATCCGCGTCATCTACGTTGTTTCCTTTTAAGTGTCCCGATATTACACTTGTCAAGTGGTATTATTGTAACACCTGTCAAGTTCTGGGATATCTACACTTGAACAAAGTGCTAGTTCAGCACTTAGTAAGTGTTAAATACAGCACTCTAAGTGTAGTTTTTAACACTTTTTTAACACTATAGTTTTTAACGTGTAGAGACTGAGGTAGAAGTTGCTTTCTCGTTACTGCCCGCTCCACACTCACCCCTCTCTTCGGACCACGGGGAGCCAGAAGAGGATGCACTGGAAGCTATAAAACGGCTGATGAAAAAAAAAACAGGATGCCAGAAAAGAAGAAGCCACATCTAACACACCGGACCAACAAAAAGCCACCACAGCCACCAGATCCAATCAACACAACAAAAAGAAGCACTAACAACGCAGCTAACCGGATGACCCTTGTTTCCTCCTTTAACGCGTCCAGACATTCTGCTAAAATGCCTTATACAGAAAAAGAGGGTCGAAAGGAGCTTGCCACAAACCGTCCCTGCGCGACTTCGGCGCGCGAAACCATTCGTCTCGCTTAATCCGGGTCTTTCTGGGGGGAAGCCATGCAGTGAGTTACTTCGTGCAGGTGGAAGGATGTCCGGGAGTGGTCGAATTCGGATATTCATGGAACGCACAC
>JAUFNR010000104.1:0-129909 GCA_031216915.1 Pictodentalium vernedei | reverse complement strand
CGGTTTCATTCTTAATCCTACTCGTAGAATAAATTTTTTACTTAGGCGAGTCGGTTTGATTCTTAATCCTATGAGTAGAATAAATTTTTTACTTGAAAACACTATACATTTATTCTATATAAAACGGATGTGTTTGTCGTCGAATTGGGTTGAATATTGTACAGTAAAGTGGTACTTTCGTATAATAAAAAGAAAATCTATGCTATTTTACGTGAACATCGGGAATTATCTCATTCATGTACAGGCCTGAAAATAAGCAGTATGACATTTGCAATATGAGGTCACCAGAGGGTGAATTTGATGATGCTATCCCATACAGTAGGCCAATTTATCCTCTGGGTACCTCTTTCCATTTAGTTTTGAGACCCTAATTCAGATTGAGGTTCACAGAGGGAAAATTTAGTGATGTTACCCTGCTGTGCAAGGTAGCATCACTAAATTCACCCCTCTGGGAACCTCATTTTGCAGATGACAGTCTGCTTATTTTCTGGTTTGTTCATGTGGACCTGAAAATATTTTCACTCAACACAAGCGCTCGTGAAAAATAAAAACTTTCAGGGCTACACTCATGAGATAATTCCTGTTATTATATACTTTATAAATAACCACATTTCTATTGTCTGTATCTTATACACATGATTGATACTCAAAAATCCATGTACATTGGTTTTCCAGTGAATATCAACTTTCTAAATATAGCTTTTGGAAATCCCCTCTCTTGTTCTATTTCAGTCGACGTAATCTCTATAACATTGTTTATTTTTATGTTCCTCTGCAGATGATAACTATTTTATTTTTAAATAAAAGTATTTCTGGTTGATATAATTGGACTTTTAATTGGCAAATAGAAGATGGTTTTTTTGAGGATGGTGTATATAATAAAACAGTTATGGTCTTTGTGTTGGTAAATATGATGTGATATGAAACTAAAAAACTTATATTGAGCTCGGATAACACTTCGGTCAATATAAGTTTTTTTAGGTTCATATCACATCATATTCAACACAACAAAAATCCATAAGGCCATACAAAGTAGATCTTCTGTTTCTCAGACCATTTTTTGTAAAAGTGCATGTGGACGGGTGGTTTTCTGTTGTATTTTTTATCTTTGTAATTATTTCTTTTGCCTTCAAAAGTTAATGTTCTTGATTTGTTTTATGTTTTAGACCTCATAATCTACAGAATAGCATGGGTGGTGGAAATTAATTTCGTCCCTTGATTGCAAGAAGGCTTTGCAGTACTAAAGCATTACAAAGCCTTGTTGCACTCAAGGGACAACTTTATCAATTTTATTAACTTGGGTAAAATGTTAAAAAATTTATAGTAATTTATATATTTTTTATACTTACCAATGACCCAGACTGGTGCTAACTCTTAAATATTTAGGGCCAAACACAAATTTTACCCCCAATGCCCAAAATTTGCATCAAAAACCGAAAATTACATGTCCTATATGGTCCTCCATACTTTTACTCCACTGCGCATGTGCAGTGTCAAGGAGGTCTCGAAATTGGTGCAATTATCATTTTTACAACCAGTGCCACTGCCTGGTAAGCATTATGTACTCAGCGGGGAGGTATGAGTTCCCAACTCATGGGAGGGCCATCCCCATCTGGGTCATTGGTAAGTATAAAAAATATATAAATTACTATAAATTTTTTAACATTTTTAGCTCAACTTTGGTGAAGCCAAATTTGAGCTTATGCCATGGCCAGTCATCTGTCTGTCCGTCTACAATTCAATACTGCTCGGGCAAGAGGCCATATTTATGAACCGATCTTTATGAAACTTCTTGGGTACCTTTGTTATGACCGTGGGACGAGAACGAGTGTTTTTGGGTCCGATCCGAAATTCAAGTTGGCCACTGGTGGCCATTTTGTACAAAAATTAGGTGCAATCAGATTTATGCGCAGAACTTCCATATGAAACGCTGATTTGAAAAAGTTTTTGTATGAATGTTTAGTACCATGGGATACATCACATATAATACGGGTTTTTTTTCTCGTGCAGAAATTATGCAAATTAGATGAACACAGTAAGTACACATGTCAATACGGCTCGGGTTAGAGACTGTATTTATCAACCAATCTTCATGAAACTTCTTGGGTACCTCTGTTATCAACTTGGGACGAGAACAAGTGTTTCTGAGTTTTGCCCCCCCCCCCCCCTCCCAATCCCCAAAATTTGCATCAAAATCCAAAAAATCTATATACCATATGGTCCGATGGCAGCCATTTTGTACAAAATTAGGTGCAATCATATTTTTGCATAGAACTTCCATATGAAAGCTCTGATTTGAAAAATTTTTTGTATGAATGTTTAGTACCATGGGATACATCACATATAATACAGGTTTTTTTCTCGTGCAGAAATTATGCAAATTAGATGAACTTTGATTTTTTCAGTGCTACTACTTACACACAGTAAGTACACATGTCAATACGGCTCGGGTTAGAGGCTGTATTTATCAACCGATCTTCATGAAACTTCTTGGGTACCTCTGTTATCAACTTGGGACGAGAACAAGTGTTTCTGAGTTGTCCTGGATCAAATACTCCAGAGTGAAGAGGGCAGCAGGACAGAGTCACTGCCGGAACAGAAAGCCTACAAAACTATAGTTGCAACTGTTTAGTGGACGACATTCTGAGCACCAGATAACGGACCTAAACAATGCAGATCTCCAGAAATGGACTCAATATTTCTAAGATAAGAATTTGTGAAAGTGGAAGGCTGAGACTAACATGCAGCCCTCATAGATCTGTAATAGCAACACTATTAGCGTAAGCCCAAGATGAAGATAGAACTCTTACTTCATGAGCTGAAATCTTAAGCACAGACTGCTGAGCTGAAGATAATATATCATAAGCAGTACGGATAGTTAATTGAATCCATCTAGCAATAGAATGGACCGAAATGTGGAGGAAGCTTCCACGGTATGTCCCACAACAGACACCTTTGTAGATTAATCCACGGTCTTTGTGGAGACAGAGATGCTACCAACAGAATTTTGCATTGAGATTGTTTTAACTTGAGCAACAGAGGATACGCATATCCTATCATTCCGTCTCACGAGATCGATAGAGCGTTTACTGCAAATGCTCGAGGATCCGGACATGCAGGGTTAAAAAAATTGAAAATTTGCAGGACCCATAAATGGGTCCTGCCAATTTTTTTTTGCGGGACCCTTTTTTTGGGCAGGACCCATTTTCACATTTACTCAAATACATGTACAATACTACATGCATTATATTGTTACAGTCAGTGGATGTATTTTGATGTTTTAAATTGAATGCAGTAAAGTATTAAAGAATGAAATAGTGTTTTCTTGTTGTTATTACTACAGTGGATCCCGCTTAATTGAATATGGCTTTGGACACTCAGAAGAAAATATACAAATAACCGGTGTATACAAATAAGTGGGATCTATGAAGGGGCGAGTAATTCTGGCCAGGCTCGGCACAAAATGTGAATAATTATGATTCAGGGATTTACTTCAATGAGTTGCCATCATATGAAAAGGTGTGCTTTATCATGAAAGTTTATGTTTGACTTATAGATTGAAGTCATGAAATAAAAAAAAATATCCCATTTGTGCATTGACGTTCGTGTTTTTATTACTCCATGTACCATAGTAAAATTTAAAAGGACAATCGTAATGTTGACATACTAAAACTGTGTAGTGTTTCAACAGTTGTGGTAATTCGACATCTTCAAACACGATTCCATTGATGATTCCAACAAACGTGTTCACATTCGAAACTCCATGCACACGATAGTGGCTGTGCTGTGTACAAATCACACATTTGACACGGCCTGCAACTCATGTTTTGGGTGAATACAGAATAGAAAGACAAATCGGGTGCTTCCAATCAATCACACTTCATTTTATATTGCCAATTTCGTGCAAAGGGGGGGGGGGGGGGGGGGGGGGGGGGGGTAACAATACTACAATTTGGATGGAGGCCTGCACTGAATTCGAGCATTATGAAGGACTGACGGAGATTTATGCATGGTTTGGGAAATTCAAACTGTAGTAACTTGTGCTGTCCGAACTTAGACTGAAAAAAATTTTTTTTTTAAAGACTCCATTGATCCTGATCAGTTGGTAAATGGAACTTGATTAATGCTATATAAATCAGATGTCAAGTGTTGGTTTCCATATTTCACGTTGCATTCACAAGCAATTTGGGTCAGTGAATAATCATTTCCCTCAAAAATACGAAATACATGAATTGGAATCAAATCACCATTTCGTGGCTCACTTTGAAAAAATAAACTATCTGGTATTTGAAGAATATATATTTTATTAAAATGGGTATTTTGGCACTTTGTCTGAATATTCGAAACGGGAAAACACGTGGCGTGAAAGTGGGCCAATTCCCTGTCAATGGCATTGGTTTCTTAATTCATATCCCTCTAGGGACTATTCGAGCAAGACACATGTGCAGTTGCCAGCATTCTATTTGTGCTTGGGATTTTCCAGAATGCACTCTGCATGTCAAATGGATCAAGTAAATTTTGATCCAGGGAATATTTATCTGCACGTCAAGTTAAATAACATTCAACTTTGCTGGGCCAGTAGACAGTGATGTCTCGGAACAAACCGCCCACCTCTCACTGTTTTTAATTTAAGGATTTATGTGCTATGTCGTTTCCACGTCGTGCAACCAGATCGAATTTGTAAGTAAATGTACCGGTACACGGACAGTGTTGCGAACTTGCGTATTTCGCCATTTTTGGAGAACTCCGATTTCCTTCTGAAAAGGCAAGCTGGCAATTTTTCAAAGCATATTGCATTGCATTTTATGAGTATATTGCTGTGTGGTGGCCCCCCCCCCCCCCCCCCCCCCCAAATGACGAGAATGGTAAATCGGTCCCGCTAGAAACATTTTGCGGGATCGGCACGGGAATGAAACTATCGTTCCCGCAATTTTTTTAAGCCTGACATGGTGACACATATGTCTGCAACTGATTGTTGAGATGCATCGCAAATATGTCTATCACTGGCCGCTCTCATTGGTAGCAAATCTGATTAAATACTCGTTGTTGAGAGTCCATTCTGACGGCAACAAGCGACCCCTCCATGAAAGGGAGTCCGCTAATACGTTAGACGACCTGGAATATGACGGACCGATAGGAGAACTTGATGTTCTAGTACAAACAGAAGGATTCATTCCGTTAACTTGAATAACAGAATGGAATGTTGCGCCCCAACCTGTTTGACTGGCATCCGTCATAATTGAAAAACTCGGATGCAGCAATTGCAGTGGAACTCCCTGAGTTAACCACTGAATATCTGCCCTTGTCTGAATCTCTTGTTTTACTTGATTTGACAAGAGAATGTCGATATCGAGCGAATGAATCTTCACCCTCCAATTCTGGGTCAGAATAATTTGGAGGGACGAGTACGTAGCCGCCCCATCGGAATAAAATCCGCGGCAGCTCCGCACAAACCTATCAGTCTCATGAATTCTCTCGCTGTAACTTTGTCTGAGTGAAGACCATAGCGAGCGTAACAACTGATTAATTCGCTCTGGTTAACGGCAGACGAACGAGATTGTTGTGTGTCTCGAAGCTCATCCCCAGGTGGGTGAATGACTTGGATGACACCAGATCCTCGTTTACTTATGAATCTGAGATGTCGGAGCAATAGAAGCAGATTCTGCACATCGTTCTGAAGCGTTAACTCGTTGCTGTACCTCTGAAGAATGTCGTCCAGGTAGGCCGACGTTACTGCAGACGAATGAGCTTGGAAATGAGTCATTACCGAGTTCATTATTCGAGTGAAAGTCCAGGGCGCTAGATTCAGACCGATGCACATTGCTCGGAGCTGATACACGGCTCCTATGACGGCGAAGCAAAGATACTTTATGAACGCCGGATGTACCATGACAGGAAAGTACGCATCCTCGGGATCTATGCATGTAGCATAGTCATTCACCCGAATACTCGCTCTGACCGATTGGATGGTCTTCATATAGAATTTTGGAGCCCCGATCAGCTTGTTTATCCAGCTCAGATTTATGAGTGGACGGAACGAGCCGTCTGGTTTCGGAACCAGAAAAAAATGGTTGTAGAAACCTGCAGATTCCAGGTTTTCTATGATCTCTATCGCGAACTTCTCCAGAAGAGACTGGACTTCTGATAGAAGCGAGCCTCTTTTCTGCGGGTTTGACGGAAGCTGAGTCCATCTTGCACTTCGAGTTTAACAGAGATTTTCCTTTGAAGGACAGTTTAGTTCTTCCGAAATCACCCCTCGAACCCAATGGACGTCCGTAATCGACTCCCAATTGGTTGAGAAACTTTACAGTCTTCCACCCACTGGAACGCAATAGAGATTTATACCATGACCTCCTGGTCCTGCAAGGCTTGCGGAAGGAGAAACCATGTCCTCCACGGCCCGCACCTCGTCCCGTCGACCTAGGGGCATCTGACCAGTTGACTCGGCCAGTATTACAGCTCATATCTGAGTCGCTACCCTGACGGTCTCTAGAGTAAGACCTAGAGGACGCAAAGGAACCTCTATAGGAACTTCCCTTGGACGTATTCGCCCCAGAAGTGCCTGTCCTACTCTTCTCCGCTGAATCCGACTTTATGGAATCGGATTTGAATAGCATGAATAAGTGAAAAGCGACGGCAAGCTTTTTTGCAATCTATGATCAGATAACTAAGAAAGTCTGAAGCTTTCTTAGTTATCTGATCATAGATTGCGAAAAGCTTGCCATCGAAGAGAAGCTCTCCGGAGACCGGAGTGATTCTGAGAGAGTTTTTCACCTTGCTATCCACGCGTGTGGATGTAGCCAGGGCCATGTCACATCTAACCAACTCCAGGTTTGCCACTAAAAGGCCCTCGAAAGAACTCTTAAGGAGGTTTGTACATCCTGGAATTCTTTTCCATCGAGACGTAATGATAATGCTCTGGTAAGGTGATCTGCGTACGATAATGCGTCTAAGCTAGCCCTGTTAGACGATATTGTCATTTCCAACGTCATGGTTGGAATTGACATAGACAACGGTATAGACAATACTTGGTCTTCGGCCTGGTCGTCTAGATGCAGAGGAACTCTCGGAATGCCCTGTCCTGCCGGTTCTTTTTCTGCATGAGAACTTTTACCGCTACTCTTCATTTGACTGTGATGATGGAAGCACACTTTTCGAAGACATCACAGTAACATCACCCTGTTCATGTTCCTCACTGAGGCCTGTGGAGCCGCGGTCTTGCGTAAATAGCCACTGGAAGCTCCAGGGACGTTCATTCCTGCATTTATATAATATGTGAACGTCCCAACTGGAAAGGCCTCGTGTCCCTGGCAAGCGGATGGAGTGACCTGGACGACGTGTATTCCCTGGTCGGCGAAGCAGGAGCTCCAGGGACGATCATTCCTGCATTTATATAATGTGCAAACGTCCCCTGGAAATCTGTGGTCACATAGCCAAGGTGCGGTCGTGTGTGCTGACGTGAGGAGGAGGAAGCCAATAGAACAGCCGCGTTGGGCTGTCTATGCGATGGAGCATCCCGAGCAGGAGGAGTGGACGTATGCTCCGACTAACAAACAAACATACAACAACATCATGGCGCAGATGTTGATGTAAGAGAGAGGGGGCCTCTCTCGCTCGCGGTCCGGATGGACCTGGACGAGCTAAGAACCGGACTAACAGGTTTCCTCCATACCATCCTCTGATCCGTCTTCACTGGGTGTGCACATTGTATTTTTATAGTGCTTGCATCACCCAAATCTTCTTCCTGGTCCGCAATGGACAAACCCGGCTGCCGAGCCATTCGTTGAATGGTCGCTACACCAGACGAGCTAGCGGACGCCAAAAGCCGTCAATCCTACTTGGGACCTCTTAGGCAGTTGACGTATCTGCATGAGCACTTTGCCACTAACCCTTCATTTGATTGTGACGATGGAAGCACACTTAAGAAGACATCATGGAAACATCACCCTGTTCTTGTTCCTCTGAAAAAGAGATTGAAAAACTAGAGTGACCCTCTAAAATTATAAGTTACAGCCCTGAACATTTCCTGCCACTGTTTCTTCCTCTCATCCTTCTGTTTCCTCCTTAGATACACCATTTCTCTCATAATTATGTGTCTGGCATCATTTAAACTGAGATTTACAAGCACAAATATCCGAGAGATGTAAATGAATTGAGGGCCAAACAAAGAATGATAATTGCACCAATTTCGAGACCTCCTTGACACTGCGCATGCTCAGTGGAGTAAAAGTATGGAGGACCATATAGGACATGTAATTTGTGGTTTTTGATACAAATTTTGGGGATTGGGGGGTAAAATTTGTGTTTGGCCCTAAATATTTACATGTTAGCACCACCAGCTAAGTCTGGGTCATTGGTACATTATAAAAATATCAGACATAAACCATTTAATTATTATTTTTTTAAGTTTGCATTGGTTATAAAAAGAGAGCATGTGGCAGCCTAAAGGACTCTGTGGGAGGGCCTGAGAAACAGATATTTTTATACTGTACCAATGACCCAGACATAGCTGGTGCTAACTCTTAAAATATAGGGCCAAACACAAATTTTGCCCCCCAATCCCCAAAATTTGCATCTAAAACTAAAGAAAACATGTCCTGAAAGGCCCTCCACACTTCGCCCCTACTGCGCATGCGCAGTGTCAAGGACGTTCCGAAATTGGCGCCATTAATCATTCTAAGTTTGGCCCTTCATCAGTTAACATCTGACTGATCTTTGTGCTTATAAATCTCAGTTTAAATGATGCCAGACACATAAATATTAGTGAAATGGTGATTCTAAGGAGGATAGAGAAGGAGGAGAGGAAAGAATGTGTGACAGAATATTATCAGGGCTGTAACTTAAAATATTTTAATGAAATTATGTTAAGTTACCTATTTTCAAGGCAGCAGCCATTTTGTTGTCATTCTGATTATTTAGTTACACTGTTTTTTAAGTGTTTTCCTCTCTCCCTGTCCTTTAAGTTCCCCCTTGCTATTCTCCCATGCTTTTGGCATAGTTTTTGTAATTATTATTACTAAATTTTCTTGGGAGTTTTAGCTGAATAACAGAATGAATTCTGTTCTTTCCCCATGTTTACGTCTTCACCTACGGGTGGTTAGGCGTTGTGTTCTGCATCTACCATCTGATGTTCTGCAGTTTCTTCCCTGGAAGTCTCTGTTTTGCATCAGATAGTGTATTTTTGGTAACTGATTTCGGGCCTGGGTGCCTGGAGTCTTATTTTAGTGTTTTTACACTCATTGTTTACATTTACAACAGCCCTCTGTGTGAGGGGGGGGATTTCTAAAAAATAATATCTTGATGTTATTTTAATCATAACTAGATACATTATTATTGTTCGTAAGTGTTGAATAAATTGTTTAAAATATTTTTAAAATTTTTGTCCACACTTAGGCTTGGGATCCATTGGGGCTCAACGTTACTTTTCAGAAACTTGGGCTGTTCTGAAAAAATATTTTTTCAAAATATTTTGATTTCAATTATTTTTTCTATATTAATGGATCATATTATTATTATGTATTTTGATTGCCAGGGGTTAGTGCGAGTACCAGGACTTGTTTTCTTTTCACATTGAAAGGATATTGATCAATTGTTTTAAGAGGAAGTCTTCCTCTGACTTTATTATCATTCTATATGTGGTCAGTGTACTCGCATTAACTCCTGTTCTGTATCGTATGATTTCGATGACAATATGGGAAGCGTATGTCACGGTATGTTGTTGGGGATTTGGACACTCCGGTCCTTTCCCCGCAGGGTCACTCTACTTTATCAATTTCTATTTCAGACGATCAAGATTAGGGTGATGTATCTGTGATGTCTTCCAACAGTGTGCCTCTGTCGTCACAATTAATGAAGGGCTAGCGGAAAAGTGCTCATGTAAATACGCCAATTGCCTAAGAGGACCCTAGTAGGTTCGACGGCCTTTGACGTCCGCTAGCTCGCCCGGTGTAGCATCCATTCACCGAATGGTTCGGCAGCCGGGTTCGTCCGTTGCGGTCTAGAAGGAATTTTGGGGTGATGCGAGCACTATAAATTAACCTAATGCACACCCAGTGACGGCGGATCGGAGGGAGAACGCAGGAAGCCTTTTAGTCCGGTTCATAGCTCGTTCCGGTCCATCCGGACGGCAAGCGAGAGAGGCCCCTCTCTCGTTCAACAACATCTGGCCCCAGATGTTGTGGTACAAAATGTGTCGCAAGCGGAGCATACGTCCGTCGCTCGGGACGCTCCGTTGTATAGGCAGTCCGCTGAGACTGCTAAGGCTTCCTCTTCTCGTCAGCGCACACGACCGCACCTTGGCTGCGTGACCGCCGATATATTACCAGCTTCGCCGATCAAGGATTCTTCGGCGACCAGGTCACACCATCCGGTAGCCAGGGACACGAGGCCTGCAGACTCCGGACGTTCGCATAGGAAGTGTGCGGGAGTCAACGTACACAGAGCTTCCGGCGGCAATGCATCGTAAGACCGCTACTGCACAGGCCTCGGGAACGGACGTGCTTTCCTTAATAGCACAGTTTATCGCAGCATCCCAGCATCAACTGAATCTGTCGCATATATTTTATCCGACGATGCTGGGTCGGGACGCTCCGCGGAAGCGGGTACGGACGTCCGAAAGTTTCATCCGGTCCGACGGGATACCGAAAGGGATTCGGAGGATTTCGAGCTTTCCCTTTCGGAACAACATATGCTGTTGTGTATGTCATCTGACTTGGTCTTCTACAGCTTCTTTCGTCGGACCAGAATGCTGCGATGCCGGATAAGAAACTGATAGCGTCGGTGGACTTAGAAATTTTTGGTTCGGTTCAGGGACATCGTCCCTCAGTTCCGACATAGTCCAATAATGTCACACAAACTTTCGAATTATTGAACGACGCTATATATATTATTATTTTATGCTTGCTAACCAAGCATTTCTGGTTTCTTGTTCGAAGAGTTATGGAGATGTCTTTCAAAAGTGTGCCTCTGTCGTCATAGTTAATGAAGAGTTAGCGGCAATAAGTGCTTATGGAATATGTCTATCGCCTACGGGGTGACATTCGCTAGCTCACCCGGTGTAGCGTACATTCATCGAATGGTTCGGCTGCCGGGTTCGTCCGTTGCGGTCTAGGAAGGAGATTTGGGTGATGCGAGCACTTTAATTACTTTAGTACTCACCCAGTGACGGCAGATTGAGGACAGATCGGAGGAAGCCTGTTAGTCCGGTTCCTGGCTTGTCCAGGTCCGTCCGGGCTGTGAGCGAGAGAGGTCCCTCTCTCGCCCAACAACATAGGGGACCGCATGTTGTGGTTCAGATATTTTACATTCGGAGCATATGTCCGTTGGTCGGGACGCTCCGTTATATTGACAGTCCGAGAGACTGTCTTTAATGCTTCCTCATCCTCACAGCAGGGCACACGACCGCACATTGGCTACGTGACCTCGAGTATCCGATCAGTTTCGGCATTCAGTAATTCCACGGCGAATAGGTCGCGCCATCCGGTAGCCAAGGGACACGAGGCCTATACACTCCGTTCGCTCGCATATTGGTAGTATGCACGGGGTAACGATCACGGAGCTTCCAGCGGCAATGCATTGTAAGACCGCTTCTCCTCAGGCCTATGTGACGGACGTGCTATCCGAGTTAGCACAGTTGTTTCGCAGCATCCCAGCAATTGACAGTTTCTCGGTCGAATCAGGAATTATCCGACGGCGCTGGGTCGGTGCGGTCCGCGGTTGCATCAGGTAAGGACGACCGAACGCTTTATAGGGTCCGACAGGATGGCGAAAGGGATTCGAAAGATTTCGAGTTTTCCCTTTAGTAGTATCAGAAGATGCCTTTCATATCTTCTGGCATTATCTTCCAGTGATTATTATTTCGGACTTCATTGCTGCGATCTTGGATAAGAGACTTATAGCGTCATTGGACTCGGTTTTTTCGATCGGTTCAGGGACATTGTCCCTGACTTACCGACGCAGTCCAATATTGTCATTACAACATGTGTTTTATTTTTCGACGCTATATATATATATATACAAGCCTGCTACTAAGCATGATAGTTTAGTTTCTTGTCCGCGTTGCTCATTTCTGCCATTTTATCATTTATACAAATAGTTTATTTTGGCAGAGCAGGGCATACCGAGAGTTCATATGCGTCTAGACGGTGTGATTAAAGACTGCATATATTCTTTTTCGCCGTTTATGTCTTTTCCAATTTCAATGTTGGGAACGACATTATGTATAGTAGACTTAACTTAGACGCTTTATTATACGTAATCCGCCTTACTGAGGCGTTATCATTACGTCTTCAAGAAAAGATTTACGGGATATTATTCTCAATGTAATTTCTTTTGAGGGCAGTAGTTTGTTCACATATAACTCCGCCCTTCAGTGGCTGATTGGAGTTAGTTAGACGTGACGCAGCCCTAGCTACATCCACACGCGTGGATAGTAAGGTTAAGAACTCTCTCAGAGTCGCTTCGTTCTCGGAGGAGCTTCTCTTCGACGGCAACTTTTCGGCAATCCATGAATTGCTCGATTTACACGTTCTCTTGTCTATCTAGTGTTACAAGAGATTCAGACTAGGGCAAACATTCGGTGGTTGACTCAGAGAGTGCCGCCGCAGTTGCCGGACCCGAGTGTGGCTGTTATGACGGTTGCCAGTCAAACAGATTGGGATATAATACTGATCCCTACGGATTCGAAGTGCCAGGGTCTTTGGGTTCCGCAGTCTTTTAGCAATCAGTTTTCTTCCGCGGAATAATGTTTTTTAGGCTTGCTTTATGTCATTGCATGAACATTATTCAGAAACGCATGCCCAAATTCCTGTCCTTTAATTCGACAGTAGTGGCGTATCTCCGGAACCAGGGAGGCACTCTTTCGTTTCCGTTATTCAATTTAATGGAAAGAATCCGTCGGTTGGTTATAGTAGACCAAGTTCAGTTTTGGTCCGTCATATTCCGGGTCGTCTGATTGTTTTATCGGACTCCCGTTCTCTTACGGGTCGCTTGTTGCTGTCAGAATGGACTCTCAACAAACAAGTATTCAATCAGATTTGCTATCTATGGGAGCGCCCAATGATGATTTATTTATGACACAGCTTGCTAATCAATTGCAGACGTATATGTTGGCTTGTCCAGATCTCTGAGCTAATATTGTTAACGCTCTATTGATCTATAGGACGGAATGATAGGATACGCGTATCCTCCGGCGCTGTTGTTTTAGCAGGTATTGCTAAGATAAACAACCACAATACATTTCTGTTGATAGCATCTCTATCTTCACAGAGATCATGAGTAATTTACTCTCTTGTCTACTGTGGGTCTTAACGTGAAATCTTCCTCTATGTGAGGATCCTTTTCACTGGGTAAATCGTGTCATCTTTATCACAACCAGCAAGGTCGCAACCTTCATGTATTCCGTTGTGTGGTCCGTATTGCAGTGTAAGCACTGTACTGGACGAGCTTTGGACGCGATTTCTTACTATAGGAGATCCTCTTCTTCGCTATTCTATGCGGCTAAAGTGGAGGCTCTTCCGTCGTGGTGTAGGGATCATTATGTTCATATTGTTGATCCCTCCATACTACTCATTGCTATTTTTTAGTATACTTGTTTCACAAGATCTACTGCAGCCTGTTATTATTTAGGTTATAGGTTTATGTTACCTCATACCTATGCACTCTACGATAGTTTACAATTGAGTCTTTTGTCTCTTTATCTAAGTCAGTTAGTAACTTTTTGATAAATAGACTTAGAATCTTTAGATTAAATTCCTATACGGATTTTAACTTCGGTTCTTATTTAGCTAAGTAATCATTTGAGCCTCTGGAAACAGTAGTTTTCAAATTCTGACCTTTTAGACAGTAATTCTGTTGGTTTCTCTTTTACTGTAGAGTCAGTGAGTTTCATGCACTATCGATGGATGATTTTCACTTTCATAGTTTCGGAATCAATACTTCCGTTACTATTTAGGTTGGATTGTTGCATAAGAGTTAGGCTCCTATTATCCGGAACCTATTATTTTAAGGTCCTTCCGTCTTCGTATGGGCATAGGCCTTTACTCTTTCCGGGTACAGTTTATGTATTTATAAACAGATATCTGTTTATTACAAAGGGCGTAAGCTTCTTCTGTCTTTGATGTCTAGTAGAAGGACGTTACGCTCCATTTTATTGTTAATGGATTCTATTAACTATCGGTACTGCTTATGGTATATCATTGACTTAGCAGTTGTGCTTAAGATTTCGGCTCATGAAGTAAGAGTTCTTCTACTTCTTGGGCTTACATTAATAGTGTCACTATTATAGATTTTTGAAGGCCGCTCATTGCGCTCAGCCATCCACATTCATGAATTTTATCTCAGAAATATCGAGTCCATTTCTGGAGGCCTCTATTGTTAGGTCTATTATCTACTGCTCAGAATGTCATTCACTTAACAGTTGCTACTATAGCTAGGTAGGCTGTCTGTTTCGGCAGTGTCTCCGTTCGGCTGCCCTCTTCGCTCTGGGCTATTTGACCCAGGGCAAGAAAAAGGGGGGAGGGGAGGGTGTTCCCTTGGGTCACCTGTTTTACTATGAAAACAAGGGGATACCTCCTCCAGAGTTAGTAATTCTGAGCTGTTATTGGGATGGTTGTTTAGTGAGAAGTTTAGGTTTTTAAAATTCATTCAAGTCTTAGTTTTTAAAGTATAGCTTTTGAATATTGCATATGTCAACGGACATGATTATGCAATCCTCAGACACTTTTAGGAGTATAAGAGTCTCTATTCTCTAGACTTACTTTATTTATTGGCTTACTTTAAAAATTATTAGTATAAGGATTATATTGGATATTAATAGAGTACATGGATGTATGAAGCTCAATTTTGGAAGGTGTTGTATCTTTCTAATTTATCATAAATAAGAAAGATACATGTAAGGCCTATTACTTCTTTTTCCCTACAGGGGATGACTCTATTTTATTTTATTGAGCGTATTCCATTTTGCTCTATGTCCTTGGCCCTCCAGCCTTTTTACTATTCAGCTATGTCTGGGTCATTGGTACAGTATAAAAATGTTAAAAAATTTATAGTAATTTATATATTTTTTATACTTACCAATGACCCAGACGGGGATGGCCCTCCCAGGAGTTGGGAACTCTTGCCTCCCCGCTGAGTACATAGCGCTTACCAGGCACTGGTTATTAGAATGATTAATGGCGCCAATTTCGGAACGTCCTTGACACTGCGCATGCGCAGTAGGGGCAAAGTGTGGAGGGCCTTTCAGGACATGTTTTCTTTAGTTTTAGATGCAAATTTTGGGGATTGGGGGGCAAAATTTGTGTTTGGCCCTATATTTTAAGAGTTAGCACCAGCTATGTCTGGGTCATTGGTAAGTATAAAAAATATATAAATTACTATAAATTTTTTAACTTTTAACTTTTTTAAGCCAAATTGTATAATATTCACTACAATGGAATAGATATGCTCTATATAATGGATGTATACAGATTGTACAGATATAGTTGTATCTTTTTCAGGCTTGTAACTGTTCTTGCTGGAACCAAAGTAGGATTTCAGATTCAGTATCAACTGTCTTTTTGTTTATGGGTCTTGACATTCAATCAAGGATTAGCAGAGAAGATGAACAAGTATGTATATTTTAGCTTTTATTCCATTGTTCTGTCTGAGTACAGCTTTTTATTATACCTCCGCCCCAGCGGGGGTATATAAGATTTGCCCAATCCATCTGTCCGGTCGGCCATCCATCCGTCCATCCATCTGTCCCAAAACTCAATCATGAATAACTTGTAAAATACTTGGTTGTGTGACTTGATATTTGGTATGCAAGTGTATCCTATTGCTGTATACCCATAGTGAAATGCAAGTGTTGTGCAAGCAAGCCAGAAAATAAGCAGACTGTCATCTGCAAAATGAGGTTCCCAAAGGGTGAATTTAGTGATGCTACCCTGCATAGCAGAGTATCATCACTAAATTTACCCTCTGTGAACCTCAATCTGAATCAGGGTCTCAAAACTAAACAGAAAGAGATAACCAGAGGATAATTAGGCCCACTGTATGGGATAGCATTATCAAATTCACCCTCTGGAGACCTCATTTTGCAAATGTCAGACTGCTTATTTTCAGGACTGCGTGCAAGAGTCATTACCCTTTATGGACTTAGAATTTGTCGGCCTTGAAATTAATTCATGAATAACTTGCAGAGTACTCAATGGAATGACTTCATATTCGGTGTGTAAGTCTATCCTATTGATGTCTACCCACTGTACAAGGCATATGTTATTCAATGTATTATTGTAGGAGTTATTGCATTTTATGGACTTTGATTTTGTCCGTCCCAAAATTCAATCGTGAGTAACTTGTTTAACCCTTTACCCAATGCAGACAATATCAAAATTTATTATTTTAAATATCATTTTTTTAAATTTTAAAAAAAATTTCAACAAAACCATATCATGTGACCCCTCATTGAAACCAGCTCATTCCAAAGAGGGGTCACATGATATGATTTTGTTGAAATTTTGTGAAAAATAGTATTTTTTCACCTGCTGAATTTGCATATTATCCGGGCGGATGTGGGCAATTCATTGGCTAAAGTGTTAATTAAGGGTACCTTCATGGTGTAATCAACTCTTCCCACAATTTCCAATGTAGAGAGTTGAAACTTTAGGATATGGTTACACATGTCTTGCAGATGCACAACATATATAAAATTTGCAGAAAAATATTTCTTTCACAGAATTAGAGGAAGGGGTACCTTTTTGTGTCACCCTATGGTGATCCTTAATAGTTCTTATGATATATGCCCCATTGGTCTGTAATCTGTCACAGATCAGTCATCTGTCATCCTTCAGCGTCACTCAGTAATAAATGTTTTATTTCTGTAATGTGCTATCCATAATATTGCAGACGGGGGTATATGCCACCCTAGACTTTGCTTTAGTTATTTTTGTGGTTAATCATGTTTTTTTATTATGTGATTTATTTGTAGTATTTGTGAGAGTTGAATTATGTAACTTGATAATTCAGTTATAACAAACCTTATATAGGGTTCATTTGGGTCATGGGAAACCCATACGTAAAGTCATGAAATTTGTCATTGTCCCTTCATGAAAAAAGACGAGGTACCTGTTTCCAACATATATAATCAGGAAGTTGATTTGACATTAATTCAAAATCAGGCCATCAGTGTCGACATCAAGTTAAATCTTTAAAGCTCAGCAGGCCCTCAATTCATAGGTCTTGATTAGTATGACAGAGAGGTGGTAAAAGTAGGTGTTACTGGGGCGGGGTTGGAGGCATACCAGAAAATAAGTGGTCAGACAAGGACAGTGTCAGGTACAAAAATGCCAATGTCTGACTGAGGTTTCAAATCATCAGTCAAAATGTCTGATGCCCAAATTATCAATGAAGTTCAGTGATCAGAACATCATGCATGCTGGAAATCATGTACATAATTAGCAAGCCTAAAATTAATGATTATTGTCATTTCTGGTCCTGACAAGTTGGGAAGTGTGAAGAAAGTGACTGTACAGCTCATCAGTATTAACAGCACGTGAAGGAATATGATTTGATATAGCCATACATGTATCTAAAGTATGTCTGAAGGGTAATTCAGTTCTAATTCAGAATGAAACCAATCATACCTTGTTTGGCAGGGCTCATTGATTGAGCCCTGCCAAACAAGGTATGGTTGGATGAATTCTGAGCCGCTTTAAGATGAAGCTACATGTTCACCCTGAACACATTATTTCGAATACTCAGACTCCATTTTGTAACATGTCAGATATCATTCTTAAATGACAGACATGAGTTATTTGGTGTCTGACATTTTGTCTGGAAGCGCAATGAAAATTATTTTCAGGCTTGAACTTACCCGATTTATTTTTGAGATATTCTGGCCCTCAGTCACAGGATAAAAAATGGTATTACCCTGCATGCATGCTGAAAATCATGTAAGTAACTAGCAAGCCTAAAATTAATGATTATTGTGATTTCTGGTCCTGACAAGTTGGAAAGTGTGAAGAAAGTGACTGTACAGCTCATCACTATTAACAGTATGTGAAGGAATACAATTTGATATAGCCTTGTATTTAAATTATGTAGGGTAACTCAGTTCCAATTCAGAATGAAACCAAACATACCTTGTTTGGCAGGGCTCATTGAGCATATGAGTATGATTGGATGAATTCTGAGCAGTTTTAAGATGAAGGTACATGCACACCCAAAACACATGATTTCGAATACTCAAACTCCATTTTGTAATATGTCAGATATCATTCTTAACCCTTTACCCAACGTAACGACCAAAACCGGCCAGCACTATTCTCAAAAATCGCCAATTAATTTTCAAAATATCTTCATTTTTTGTCTCAAAAACATAGGTTATGACCCCTCGTTGGAATGAGCTCGTCGAGCTCGTTCCAACGAGGGGTCATACCCTATGTTTTTGAGACAAAAAATGAAAAAAAATAGTTATTCAAGAATTTTTTTTGCAAGTGTCGTCTGCTTTTCATGATAGGTAAAGGGTTAAATGACAGACATGATTCATTTGGTGTCTGACATTTTGTCTGGAAGCCCAATGAAAATTATTTTCAGGTTTGGTTGGAGGGAGGGATTAATATAATGTTGTCTACTTCCGAAACAGCTGACAATATCATGTCATGCCACATATTACAATCTTAAATTGGCCAATGTGCAAAAACTAGTACTGAAACGGTTAACCGGATAATCGGTTTGAAACCAGTTAGCTACCTAACCAATTAGAAAAACCATCAACTGATTATCCGAAATGTTGATAGTGATCGTCATTCCACGTATAATACGTAGTAAATCTGTTTGAAACCAGTTAGCTAGCTAACCAATTAGAAAAACCGTCAACTGATTATCCGAAATGTTGATAGTGATCATCATTCCACATATAAAACGTAGTAAATCTGACGCATCTCCTTTGTGACAGATTACACATCGATGCCGCCATGTGTATATTGAGAAATAATCGGTTTTGGCATTCAAGACTTCGTTAAAGATCAGCAGTTTCTGTGAGTTATGAGTAATCACAGAAACTATTCCATAGTGTGTATACAAACGAACGTTATCTAGTACTCAACAACGTTCGCTTGTATGCACACTACGGAACAGTTTGAGAATACTGCTTTCCAATTCCTGTACTTTAGATTCCATATTCGGTGAAATAATGGCCACGGATAACCGGATATTATCCGGTTATAGCTCTCGGTTAGTCGGTTACGAAAATGAGCCAACCATTTCAGCCCTAGCAAAAACACACTCTTTTTTTCGGTTTGTATATTATCATTTGGTAATACTTTTGTTAATTTCTTATTCTTTAAGTATCTTTCAACCCAAAGGCTAGCTAGATTGAGGTTGAAGCATCTGATTGTACCTGTGCAACCCTTTTCTTAATGAATCCATGTAATTTAGAAATTAAGCAGATGAAAAAAAAATTTCAGAAATTTTACCCAAACCATGTCACATGATATCATTTTGTTGAAATTTTTTGAAAGATTGAAAAAAAAATAATATAATTTTGATATCGTGTGCATTGGATAAAGGATTAACCCCAATGAATTCACCTCATCTGTCTACTTAATATGCAAATTCAGCAGCTGAAAAAATATTTTTCGCATAATTTCAACAAAAACCATATCATGTGACTCCTCTTTAGTACGAGTTCAACGAGCTCGTTCCATTGAGGGGTCACATGATGTAGTTTGGTTGGAATTTTTTTTTAAATTTAAAAAAAATGATTTTTAAAATAATAAATTTTGATATCGTCTGTAATGATGGGTAAAGGGTTAAAGGTGAAATTCTTTGGTCAAATATTCAACTGAATTTGTTCAGGGTTCATATGCCGTATTCGAAAACAGGAAAAATGCTTTTGTATTTTCCAGTCCTGGAAAAAAAAATAGAAAAAGTGATCTCAAGTTGGTAAATACTCAATCTATACTAGAATTTCACTACCACTGCACTAATTTACCACCCAAACCTGAAAATAAGCAATCTGTCATTTGCAGAATGAGGTCCCCAGAGGGTGAATTTGTTGATGCTGACCCATACAGCGGGCTAGAGTTCCCTCAATTTATCCTCTGGTTACCTCTTTCTGTTTAGGCCTGAGGCCTTGATTCAGACTGAGGTTCACAGAGGGTAAATTTGGTAATGCTACCCTGCTGTACAGGGTAGCATCACCAAATTCAACCTCTGGGGACCTCATTCTACAGATGACAGTCTGCTTATTTTCAGGCTTGTTACGACCCCCAAACAAACTCTCGCCAATATGATAAATTGAAGTTGTTTGGCAAAGATAAATGTGCTTGTGTGGAGTTAGTCTGCTGGGGAGTCTGACAGTTGCTCACCATTGCTCGGTGGTTCTCTCCGGCTTCCTCCACCCGTAAAACTGTCCGACATGAGGTGACCCTGGCTGTTCAAAGTGTCATTTAACCCCAATAAATAAATACATGAATGACAAAGATAATGCTTGATACAGTGGAGCCCACTTAATTGGATATCTCTTAACCCTTTACCAACGAAATGCCCGCACACGCCCGCGTAATATGCAAATTCAGCAGCTGAAAAAATATTATTTTTCGAAAAATCCCAACAAAACCATATCATGTGACACCTCTTTGGAACGAACTCGTCGAGCTCATTCCAAAGAGGGGTCACATGATATGGTTTTGTTGAAATTTTTTGAAAAAATTGTTAAAGTGATATTTAAAATAATAAATTTTGAAATCGTCTGCATTGGGTAAAGGGTTAATTGTATATCCCTGTTAATTGAATATAATTTCCCAACACAAATCCATTTACCATACCTCCAGTACAAATTTGGCCTGTTAGTTGAATATAGGTTATAGAGTAAACTCCTGTTAATTGAATAAACTATCTTGTAAGCTGTCGAGAAATTACCCTGACTCTCCCCACTTTATCTTTGTTTATAGACCTATTTGGCCTCAGTTCATCCAATACAGGCATTTAATCTGTTATATCTTGTTTGACAGAGCTCATGGAGTTCTGTCAAAACAAGATATAATAGAGTAAATGCTAAGTTTATCTCCAGAATACAGGAAAGTGACACAGTCCCTGTTATTTGAATACTCCTGTTAATTGAATAATTTTCATTGGCAAAGTGGCTATTCAGTTAACAGGGTTCTACTGTACTAGCCATTGCAAGGTGGCTACAATTTCTCAATGAATTTTCAAGACCTGTTCATTACTTCAGCATCTTCTGAAATATGGTATATGCCTTTGTTATCACAAGTTTTAGTAGTTGTATAGTGAAGAACTTTGAATATGATACTGGAAAATTCTCAGTGGAAAATATACTGGAAAAGTACTGGAATTTCAACCAAGCTTCAGTGTATGAACCCTGTTTGTTTATATTTGCTGGTACAGTGGAGCCCACTTAATTGGATATCTCTTAATTGTATATCCCTGTTAATTGAATATAATTTTCCAACACAAAACCATTTACCATACCTCCAGTACAAATTTGACCTGTTACTTGAATATAAGTTATAGAGTAAACTCCTGTTAATTGGATAAAAAATCTTGTAAAATGTCGAGAAATTACCGTGACTCTCCCCAGTTTTCCTTTGGTTATAGACCTATTTGGCCTCAGTACATCCAATATAGGCATTTAATCTATTATATCTTGTTTGACAGAGCTCATGGAGCTCTGTCAAACAAGATATAATAGAATAAATGCTAAGTTTATCTCTAGGATACAGGAAAGTGACACAATCCCTGTTAATTGAATACCCCTGTTAATTGAATAATTTTCATTGGCAAAGTGGATATTCAATTAACAGGGTTCCACTGTAATATATTTGAAACATGCCTATATATTGACACATTTGCTTGCATGTTCTCAATTTTTTTAAATTTATTTTGTAATCATGTAGGATGTTGTAGTAAATATTGGGGGTTCAGTACCCCTGCCAGTGTTCGTACACTCTTCAGAAATTAAAATTCCAGGACTTTCAAGGACTTTTTCCAATAATATTCCAGGACCTTTCCAGGACCTTCTGATAAAATAATGTCAACCCTATTTCATACTTGCATACCTGTTGATAACATAATAATACCTGATGCATGATTAACCCTTCACCCAACGTAACGGCCAAAACCGGTCAGCGCTATTCACAAAAATCGCCAATTAATTTTCATTTTTTGTCTCAAAAACATAGGTTATGACCCCTCTTTGGAACGAGCTCGTCGAGCTCGTTCCAAAGAGGGGTCATAACCTATGTTTTTGAGACAAAAAATGAAAAAAAATAGTTATTGAAGAATTTTGTTTGCAAGTGTCGTCTGCTTTCCGTGTTAATAAAGGGTTAAGGAGACACGCTCTGTTTTTTTTTTTAAAACACCGACTTTATGCACTGTCAATCCAGCAATTATGCCAGTTATTACAGCATTTTTTTCATAACACACTATATTATCGACATTATATATTTTTCAAGCACTTTCCAGGATTTTACTACTGGAGATACTATTTTCAAGCACTTTCCAGGCCCTGGAATTTCAGTTTTTTAATTCAGGCACTTTCAAACACCTTCAAAGACCTTACGAACCCTGCCCTGCTCCTCTGGTCCCATGACCTCTGTACATGATTACAGTTGGTTAATGATTAATAAGTTACAAACATCACATTTCTCTTGGTATTTGAAGTGTCAGTGTTTACTCATTTGAACTTATATGCAACTGTTTTTCAAAAACGGGTATAAAGTATAATAGCAGCAGGTTTTATTATAAATCTATTGTGTGTTTTTTCAACAGAAACAAGATATATTTTAAAACTATTGTGTTCTTTCAGATATCAGATTATACCTATTTTATCAGATATTCTGAGTGAATCCGTGAAAGAGAAGGTCACAAGAATTATACTGGCAGTATTTCGGGTATGTTTCAGCCCCCCCCCCCCCTCTCTCTCTCTCTCTCTGAAAGAGAAGGTCACAAGAATTATACTGGCAGTATTTTGGGTATGTCTCCCCCTCCTCTCTCTCTCTCTCTCTCCTCTCTCTCTCTTTCTCTCTCTATGTTCCCCCCTCTGTCTCTCTGTCTCTCTCTCTCTCTATCTGAAAGTGAAGTGAAGCAGTGCTTGTTTACTGTGGTCACCAATGCCCACTACAATGGGCATTGGGCAACATGGGTATAAACGATTGGCAGGACTTGACTTTATATCAGTTTTGCCGCTGCAGTGATTAGCCATTGTGAAGAAATATGAAACACCAATAAATAATAAGAAATATGTACCCTTAAACACCAATAAATAAGAAATATGTACCCTTAAACACCAATAAATAATAAGAAATATGTACCCTTAAACACCAATAAATAATAAGAAATATGTACCCTTAAACACCAATAAAAAATAAGAAATATGTACCCTTAAACACCAATAAATAATAAGAAATATGTACCCTTAAACACCAATAAATAATAAGAAATATGTACCCTTAAACACCAATAAATAATAAGAAATATGTACCCTTAAACACCAATAAATAATAAGAAATATGTACCCTTAAACACCAATAAATAATAAGAAATATGTACCCTTAAACACCAATAAATAATAAGAAATATGTACCCTTAAACACCAATAAATAATAAGAAATATGTACCCTTAAACACCAATAAATAATAAGAAATATGTACCCTTAAACACCAATAAATAATAAGAAATATGTACCCTTAAACACCAATAAATAATAAGAAATATGTACCCTTAAACACCAATAAATAATAAGAAATATGTACCCTTAAACACCAATAAATAATAAGAAATATGTACCCTTAAACACCAATAAATAATAAGAAATATGTACCCTTAAACACCAATAAATAATAAGAAATATGTACCCTTAAACACCAATAAATAATAAGAAATATGTACCCTTAAACACCAATAAATAATAAGAAATATGTACCCTTAAACACCAATAAATAATAAGAAATATGTACCCTTAAACACCAATAAATAATAAGAAATATGTACCCTTAAACACCAATAAATAATAAGAAATATGTACCCTTAAACACCAATAAATAATAAGAAATATGTACCCTTAAACACCAATAAATAATAAGAAATATGTACCCTTAAACACCAATAAATAATAAGAAATATGTACCCTTAAACACCAATAAGAAATATGTACCCTTAAACACCAATAAATAATAAGAAATATGTACCCTTAAACACCAATAAATAATAAGAAATATGTACCCTTAAACACCAATAAATAATAAGAAATATGTACCCTTAAACACCAATAAATAATAAGAAATATGTACCCTTAAACACCAATAAATAATAATAAGTATTCGCTCCAGGTCATGCAATGAATATCTCTATTGCTTCTGTAGTAAAAGTTTATAATGAAGGATTGGTGAAGTGAATCTTATAAACAGAGAAGGTCACAAAAATTTATGATGTCAGTGTTCCTGTATGTTTATTTATCTCTCTCTCTCTTTCTTCCTTCTTTTTTTAGCTCACCTGACTGAATGACAGTGTGACTTTTCACCGTCACTTGTCATCATTCCTTGTATGTTATTGTTCTTAACCCCTTTATCTAGGACACACCATATCAAAACTTATTATTTTAATTAATTTGTTCTTTTTTAAATTTTTCAAAAAAATTCAACCAAACCATTTCCTGTGACCTTCATTGGAATGAAGTGACTGGGCACATTCCAGTGAGGGACACATGATATGGTTTTGTTGAAATGTTTTGAAAACTTTTTTTTTTCAACTCCTTAACCCTTTACCTAACATGAAAAGCAGACGACACTTGCAAACAGAATTCTTGAATGACTAATTTTTTTCATTTTTTGTCTCAAAAACATAGGATATGACCCCTCATTGGAATGATCTCGATGAGCTCATTCCAAAGAGGGGTCATAACCTATGTTTTTGAGAAAAAAAATGAAAATTAATTGGCGATTTTTGAGAATAGCGCTGGCCGGTTTTGGCCGTTACGTTGGGTAAAGGATTAATTTGTAAATAATGGGGGAGGAGGTAGGTGCAGGGTTAAGAATGGTTGCACTTGAATGAAACTTGGCTCACCTGATCCTCAGGTTTTAGTTTATTGGCATTCTACTGAAGCTTCATCCAGTGGGCTTGACTTCGAGGAAACAATGTAAAAAAAATTGTTGATTTTAACCTCCTCATGAACCAGTTTCTGCAGAAGCATGGCATTTGGTATTCACATTAGATCTAGATAAAAGTTTGTTCAAACTAAACCTTTCTGGCATTGTTTGTGGTTTCATTGATTTAGGCAGGCACTTCTTACATGAACCAAATTTCAGTATTTAGCATTCTTGGGGACATGTTCTTGATTCCTGCAGTAAGAAAAATCCTCTCTCTCTGTGGGGGCACCACAAGTGCTGTAAGCAGAAGAAAATTGATTAACCCTTTACCTAACGTAACGGCCAAAACCGGCCAGCGCTATTGTCAAAAATCGCCAATTAATATTTTTATACTGTACCAATGACCCAGACTTAGCTGGTGCTAACTCTAACAAAACCAGGGCCAAACACAAATTTTGCCCCCCAATCCCCAAAATTTGCATCCAAAACAAAAAGAAATCATGTCCTAAAGGACCTCCATACTACGCCTCTACTGCGCATGCGCAGTGACGCAGACGTCCCGAAATTGGCGCCAATTATCATTCTCTGTTTGGCCCTTCATCAGTCAACATCTCACTGATCTTTGTGCTTGTAAATCTCAGTTTAAAGGATGCCAGACACGTAATTTTGGGAGAAAATGTGATTCTAAGGAGGATAGAAGGAGGAGAGGAAAAAGAAGTGACAAAAAATAATCAGGGCTGTACTTAAAATTTTTTGATGAAATTATGTTAAGTTGCCTATTTTCGAGGCATGGGCCTCTTGTTGTCATTCTTGCTAAATGTTGCACTGCTTATTCAGTGTTTCCTCTCCCCTAGCCTTCTAAAGTCCCCCCTTGCAATTCTCCCATGCTTTTGGCATATTTTTGAGAAATTTCATTTCTAAAATTTCCTGGGAGAGTTGCTTGGTTACAGAATGTTTTCTGTTATTTTCCCCATAGTTACGTTTTCACCCATGGGTGTATAACGTTTGTGTTCTGCATCTTCCATCTGATGTTCTGCAGATTCTCCCCTGGGAGTCTCTGTTTTGCATCAGATAGAGTGTAATTTGATGACTGATTCCGGGCCAGTTTTTTCAGTGCCTGGAGTCATGTTTTCTGGTGTTTTTACACTGTTTGTTTACATTGGCAACAGCCTTTTTTGAGGGGGGCTGTTTGCCTTTGCTGTAGTTTATCTCACTATAAGATACATTTATATTATCCGTAAGTGTCTCATTAATTATTTAATATAAATTTAAAATTTTTGACCACACTTTGCCATCGGATCCATCGGGGCTCAACGTTACTTTTCAGCAACTTGGGCTTCGCTGAAAAAAAATATTTTTTCAAAATTATTTTGATTTGCAATTGTTTTTTCATTTATTAATGGATCATGTTATTATGTATCTTTGTGTCAGGGGTTTTTGCGAGTAACTAGGACTTATTGTTGTTCTTTCACAATGAAGGGACGTTGTTCAAATTGTAATAGGAAGAAATCTTCCTCTGACTTTCATGATCATTGTATTAATTGTAGTCAGTGTTCTCGCATTAATCCCTGTGCTATATGTGAATACTGGGATGAGAAACATTGGAAACGTGTGTCACGATATGTTGTTTCTGGAGAAAGGGCGATGCCGGCTCTTTCTCCGCAAGGTCACTCTACTCTCTCAGTTTCTATTTCAGAGGAACCAGAACAGGGTGATGTTTCCATGTTATCTTCTACAAGTGTGCGTCCGTCGTCACAAATGAATTCAGAGCTAGCGGCAAAAGTGCTCATGGAGATTAGACAAATGTCGTCCGCTAGCTCGCCCGGTGTAGCGTCCATTCACCGAATGGTTCGGCAGCCGGAAGTTTTGGGTGATGCGAGCACTATAAACATAATAGATGCACACCCAGTGACGGCGGATAGTAAGCGAGAACGGAGGAAGCCTTTGAGTCCGGTTCCTAGCTCGTCCAGGTCCAGCCGGGCCGCGAGCGAGAGAGGCCCCTCTCTCGTACAACAACATCTGGGACCAGATGTTGTGGTACAAAATGTGTCTTTAGCGGAGCATACGTCCGTCGCTCGGGACGCTCCGTTGTATAAGCAGTCCGCAGAGACTGTTAAGGCTTCCTCTTCTCGTCAGCGCACACGACCGCACCTTGGCTGCGTGACCGCCGATATATTACCAGCTTCACCGATCAAGGATTCTTCGGCGACCAGGTCACGCCATCCGGCAGCCAGGGATTCGAGACCGATGGACTCCGGACGTTCGCATAGGAAAAGTATGCGGGAGCCATCTGATGCGGAGCTGCCCTCGGTGAAGCAGCGAAAGACTGCGCCTCCGCAGGTCTCGACGCCGGACATTCTTGTGCAGATAGCACAGCTTATCGCAGCATCCCAGCAGCCGACAGAAACGGTGTCGGATCGAGAATTATCCGACGGCGCTGGGTCGGTACGCTCCGCCGAAGCATCGGGGGCGGACGACCGGGAACATCATGAGGTCCGACCGGATGGTGAAAGGGATACGGATGACTTGGAGCTATCCCTTTCGGAACAACATAAAGCTGCCGTGGACTTCATTCGGCACTTTCTCCCTCAAGTTGTTCCGTCGGGCCAGACTGCTGCGCTTCCGGACAAGAGAATTATAGCGTCATTGGACTCTGAATTTTTTGAGCGGTTCAGGGACATCGCTCCCGAGTTTCCGTCGCAGTCCAATAATGTTGCAAGAACATTTGAACTATTGAACGACGCTATATTTAAACTTGCTTCCAGGACGGGGAAAGCAGGTTTCTTGTCCGCTAATACTCTCAACCTGCCTTTCATTAATGCAAGGAATAAATTCGATACGGCAGAACAGGGTATACCAAGAGTTCCTCTGCGTATGGACGACGAGGCGGAAGACTTAGAGCTATCATTACCGTCGTCAGCTTCTATTCCAACCGCGGTGTTGGAAACAGCTATTGCGTCTAACAGAGCCAATTTAGATGCCTTATCTTATGCAGATCACCTTACTAAGGCGTTATCACTGCGCCTTCAGGGGAAAGAGTTTCAGGATATACAATCCTCTTTAAGACTTCTTTCAAGGGCAGTAGCTTATTCCACGTGTAACTCCGCCCTTTCAGTGGCAAATCTGGAGTTGGTTAGACGTGACGCAGCCCTAGCTACATCCACACTAGTGGATTCTAAGGTGAAGAACTCTCTTAGAGTCGCTTCGGTCTCAGGAGAACTTCTCTTTGACGGCAAGCTTTCCGCTATTTATGATAAAATTACAAAGAAAGCTAAGGATTCTCTGTTGTTCAAATCTGCTCCTAAGAAGTCGGATACAGCAGACACGAATAAGACAGGCACTTCTGGGTCTAATGCGCCCAAGAGAGGTTCCTATAGAGGTTCCGGTGCGTCCTCTTGGTCTTATTCGAGAGACCGTCAGGATAGCGACTCTCGTTCGGGACGTCCTTCAGGCCGGGACAATCAGTCGGACGCCCCGAGGTCGACGGGGCGAGGTGCGGGCCGTGGAAGACGTGGTTTCTCCTACCGCAGGCCTCGCAGGTCCAGGAGGTGATGGCTTAAACCTCTATCGCGTTCCGGTTGGCGGAAGGTTGTCGAGCTTTTCACAAGAATGGGCGTCGATTACGGACGACCCTTGGGTGAGAGGAGTGACTTCGGAAGGTCTAAAGATATCCTTCAAACGAAAGCCTCCATTAACTCGAAGTCCAAAGTGGACTCATCTTCCGTCAAATCCGCAGAAAAGAGACGCTCTGTTATCAGAGGTGCAGTCTCTTTTAATGAAGAACGCGGTAGAGGTCGTAGAAAACCAGGAATCTCCGTGATTCTACAGCCATCTGTTTCTGGTTCCGAAACCAGACGGCTCGTTCCGTCCAGTCATAGATTTGAGCTGGATAAACAAGCTGATCGTCGCTCCGAAGTTTTATATGGAGACGATTCGATCGGTCAGAGCGAGTATTCGGGTGAACGATTATGCAACGAGCATAGATCTCAAAGATGCGTACTTTCACGTCATGGTACATCCGACATTCCGAAAGTATCTACGCTTCGCAGTCCTAGGAGTGGTGTATCAATTCCGGGCAATGTGCTTCGGATTGAATCTAGCACCCTGGGCTTTCACTCGGGTAATGAACTCGGTAATGATCTACTTCCGAGCTCATTCGTCTGCGGTAACGTCGGCCTACCTGGACGACATTCTTCAGAGGTACGGCAACGAGTTAACGCTTCAGAACGATGTTCAGAATCTTCTTCTATTGCTCCGACGTCTCGGTTTTATAGTAAACGAAGAGAAGTCGGATCTGGTGCCGTCCAAGTCATTCACTCATCTGGGAATGAGCTTCGAGACGCACAACAATCTCGTTCGTCTGCCGTTAACCAGAGCGAAATTAGTCAGTTGTTACGCTCGCTATTGTCTGCACGCAGACAAAGTCACGGCGAGAGAATTTATGAGACTGATAGGTCTGTGCGGAGCCGCCGCGGATCTCATTCCGATGGGGCGGTTACGCACACGTCCTCTTCAAATTTTCTTGACTCAGAATTGGAGTGTGAAAATTCATTCGCTCGATGTAGACGTTCTCTTGTCAGATCAAGTGAAACAAGAGATTCAGACTTGGGCAAACTTTCAGTGGTTAACTCAGGGAGTTCCGCTGCAGTTGCCGGATCCGAGTTTTACCGTTATGACGGATGCCAGTCAAACAGGTTGGGGTGCATCATTAATCCCAACGGATTCGAGATGCCAGGGTCTTTGGGATCCGCAATTCCTGTTCAAGCACATAAACATCAAGGAAATGATGTCAATTTGGCTTGCGTTACGTCACTGGATGGACATTATTCACGATGCTCATGTCCAAATCCTATCTGACAATACGACAGTAGTGGCGTATATACGGAATCAGGGAGGCACTCATTCAGTTCCGTTGTTCAATCTAACGGAAAGAATCCTTCTGTTTGCGCTAGAACATCACGTTCTTCTTTCGGTCCGTCACATACCGGGTCGTCTGAATGTGCTAGCAGACTCCCTTTCACGAAAGAGTCGCTTGTTGCCGTCGGAGTGGACTCTCAACAAACAAGTATTCAATCAGATTTGCTACCAATGGGAACGGCCAATGATAGACTTATTTGCGACACATCTCAACAATCAGTTGCAGACGTATGTGTCTCCGTGTCCGGATCCAAGAGCATTTGCAGTAGACGCTCTGTCGATCCCTTGGGACGGAATGATAGGATATGCGTATCCTCCAGCGCCGTTAATTCAACAAGTATTGCTAAAGATAAAACAATCTCAATGCAAGATTCTGTTGGTAGCATCTCTGTCGCCGCAGAGACCGTGGATAAATCTACTCAGGTGTCTGTTGTGGGACCTACCGCGGAAGCTTCCTCTCCGGGAGGATCTTCTTTCGCAGGGGAAATCGCGCCAACTCCATCACAACCCGCAAGGTCTCAACCTTCACGTTTTTCCGTTGTGCGGTCCTTCTTGCATGGCAAGCACTTTACAGGACGAGCAGTGGATGCGATTTCTAACTGTAGGAGGACCTCCTCTTCGCTAAACTATGCGGCTAAGTGGAAGGTTTTTCGTCGTTGGTGTAGGGATCATTCTGTAGATATATTCGATCCCTCTATACCAGACATTGCAAACTTTCTAGTATACTTGTTTGACGAAATCAAACTGCAGCCTGTTACTATAAAGGGTTATAGATCTATGTTATCTGATACCTATGCACATCATGATAGTTTACAAATTGGATCTAATGTCTCTTTATCTAAGTTGGTTAGAAACTTTTCGATAAATAGACCCAGAACTCTTAGATTAATCCCTAAGTGGAATTTAGCTTGGGTTCTTCTTAAATTGAAGGAAAAGCCATTTGAACCTCTTGGGACAGTAGATTTCAAATTCTTATCTTATAAGACAGCTTTTCTCTTAGCTTTCTCTTCTGCTAGAAGAGTCAGTGAGCTTCAGGCACTATCGGTGGATGATTCTCATTATCGTAGTGTTGGGAACACTATCACCTTCACTACTAATGTGGGTTTTTTAGCTAAGAATCAGGCTCCTAATAAATATCCGGAACCTATTGTTATTAAGACTCTTCCGTCTTCAGACGGGCGTAGGCCTTTACTCTGTCCTGTTAGAGCATTACGTATCTATAAACAGAGATCTCAGTTTATCAGAAAGGGACGGAAACGTTTCTTCTGTCTTTGATGCCTAATAGAAAGGACATTTCAGTCCATTCTATTGCTAGATGGATTCAATTAACTATCCGTACTGCTTATGAAGATTTATCTTCTTCTCAGCAGTCTGTGCTTAAGATTTCTGCTCATGAAGTAAGAGCTCTTTCTACTTCCTGGGCTTATGCTAATAGTGTTGCTATTACAGATTTAATGAAGGCTGCTTATTGGTCTCAGCCATCCACATTTACGAATTTTTATCTCAGAAATATTGAGTCCATTTCTGGAGACCTGCATTGTTTAGGTCCGTTATCTGTTGCTCAGAATGTCGTCCACTAAACAGTTGCAACTATAGTTATGCAGGCTTTCTGTTCCGGCAGTGACTCCGTCCGGCTGCCCTCTTCGCTCTGGGCTATTTGACCCAGGACAAGGGGGGGGGGGGGGGGGGGGTTCCTTAGGTCACCTGCTTTATAGTGAAAAGCAAGGGAATGCCGCCTCCAAGTCAGTATTTCTGAGTCGCTTCCGGGATGGTTTTAAAGTGTAATATTAATGTTAAAATTCATTCATGTCTTATTTTTAAAGTGTAGCTCGGTGTGAAGCATTTGTATATGTCAAGTGTCAAACGGGCTTTAATATACAATACTCGGACACTTTTAAATGACTATAAAGAGTCTCAATTCTCTGGACTACTTTATTTATTGGCTTGCTTTAAAAATAATTAGTATAAGGGTTATACTGGATGTTAATAGAGAACATGAATGTTATTGTGCTCAATTATTAAGGGTAGTGTATCTTTCTAATTTAATATTAAATAAGAAAGATACATGTAAAGCCTAATACTCCTTTTCTCCTTAAGGGGTTACCTCTTTACTATATAGTTGAGCTTCTTGGATTTTCCTCTATGTCCTAGGCCCTCCAGCCTGTTTACTATTCAGCTAAGTCTGGGTCATTGGTACAGTATAAAAATGTTAAAAAATTTATAGTAATTTATATATTTTTTGTACTTACCAATGACCCAGATGGGGATGGCCCTCCCTGGAGTTGGGAACTCTTGCCTCCCCGCTGAGTACATAGCGCTGACCAGGCACTGCCAGTAAGAATGATAATTGGCGCCAATTTCGGGACGTCTGCGTCACTGCGCATGCGCAGTAGAGGCGTAGTATGGAGGTCCTTTAGGACATGATTTCTTTTTGTTTTGGATGCAAATTTTGGGGATTGGGGGGCAAAATTTGTGTTTGGCCCTGGTTTTGTTAGAGTTAGCACCAGCTAAGTCTGGGTCATTGGTAAGTATAAAAAATATATAAATTACTATAAATTTTTTAACTTTCATTATTTTTTTCATTTTTTGTCTCAAAAACATAGGTTATGACCCCTCGTTGGAACGAGCTCGTTCCAACGAGGGGTCATAACCTATGTTTTTGAGACAAAAAATGAAAAAAATTAGTTATTCAAGAATTATTTTTGCAAGTGTCGTCTGCTTTTCAGGTTAGGTAAAGGGTTAACCTTTTTCTCCTGAACTGCACAGCAGAGATAATTTATATTGCATATGCAGCAAAAAAAAATAATGATTGTTTTTCTCATAGAGGACCATGGAGCATGGCGTGGGTCAGAATAGGAAAGACATCAAATGACATTTTTCTCTGATCTTGCAGCAACCGCATTGTATCCTTGGGCAAGACACTTCACCCCCATTGCCCATGTGGGAGCACAGTGACATTGTGTACTAAGGTGGACTGCATGTCGATGGTGCACCTGTCTTCAACCAATGCTAACCCTGCTTGTGTGGAGTTAGTATGTTGGGGAGCTGACAGATGCTCACCTTTGCTCAGTGGTTCTCTCCGGGTACTCTGACTTCCTCCACTCTTAAAACTGTCGAGATCATGATTAGCCATTGTGCAGAAATATGTGACCTTAAACATCAATAAATAAATATATGAATAAATATTCTCTGAACTGTAGTTTTACAAAGAATTGTAACAACCTCTGATGGGGACAAAGAGGATTGTCAGCTAAAATAAAAAGCAGTGTCAGTGATAACACATAGGAACACATTATAACGTAAAACTAGAGTGGCATACACAGTATTATAGTGATAACCTGTTATCATGGGGAGGCACATAACAGTATTATAGTGACAAGTTAAATAACATATAATATATAACAGAGGTTAGCCTAAGTTAAATAAAATATAATATATAACAGAGGTTAGCCTAAGTTAAATAAAATATAATATATAACAGAGGTTAGCCTAAGAGGTTAGCCTAAGTTAAATAACATATAATATATAACAGAGGTTAGCCTAAGTTAAATAAAATATAATATATAACAGAGGTTAGCCTAAGTTAAATAAAATATAATATATAACAGAGGTTAGCCTAAGTTAAATAAACTATAATATATAACGGGTTAGCCTAAGTTAAATAAAATATAATATATAACAGAGGTTAGCCTAAGTTAAATAAAATATAATATATAACAGAGGTTAGCCTAAGTTAAATAAAATATAATATATAACGGGTTAGCCTAAGTTAAATAAAATATAATATATAACAGAGGTTAGCCTAAGTTAAATAAAATATAATATATAACAGAGGTTAGCCTAAGTTAAATAAACTATAATATATAACGGGTTAGCCTAAGTTAAATAAAATATAATATATAACAGAGGTTAGCCTAAGTTAAATAAAATATAATATATAACAGAGGTTAGCCTAAGTTAAATAAAATATAATATATAACAGGGGTTAGCCTAAGTTAAGTAAAATATAATATATAACAGAGGTTAGCCTAAGTGAAGTAAAATATAATATTTAACAGAGGTTAGCCTAAGTTAAATAAAATATAATATATAACAGAGGTTAGCCTAAGTTAAATAAAATATAATATACAACAGAGGTTAGCCTAAGTTAAATAAAATATAATATATAACAGAGGTTAGCCTAAGTTCAAAACAAGTTAAATAAAATATAATTTGTAACAGAGTTGAATAAAATATAATATGTACATTGGATCTTTATCCTCAAGACCATACATCTTTATAGTATGAACAGGCTGGACTTTTAGTCTTTTTTATTGCACATAATAATAATAACACTTTGGCCAGCCGCTGATTTGTCGCGGTTCTCGGACGAGAAGGCCATGGTTACCCCTGTACTCCCAACTGCCTCCCTATTCCCACGCTTCTCCTCTCCTCCCAACACTCGGAGACGAACTGCTTGATGATATCCCTTGTCCCATTCTTCCCAATCTCTCCGATTAGCATATTAACCCTCTCCTTTGAGTCTCCCCCTGACCACATGTCCTTCATTCTCCCATCCCACATCCCCATTATACTCCCAGTGAATCTCATTCTTTTAGGCTGATACTTTGGGCATTCTAGAAGAAAGTGTTCCAGGGTTTCCACCATGTCCAAGTTACACATCTGGCACTCCCTTTCACCGTCTTTCCCAATTTTTCCCCTCAGCTCCAGGGATCGCGACCTCAGCTTGAACAACAGTGACCCCCCAAAGGTGCCATCAAGGTACTCTTCAAAACCTGGCTTCTCTTTATCACGCAGGCCACCCAAAGACCTCTTTGATTTGACCCCCTCTCGCCAATTACGGTTACAATCCTCCATGACCCTTTCTCTGACGATTTTTTTACCCTGGTTTGCCCCAACGTCCAGGTCCGAGATTTCCAATGAGTAGTTCTCTACTAGCTCCCTCATTTGGACCATCCACCCCGTTTTGATATTTGAGTTGAAAATTCTCAGGAACATTACTTTACACCATCGGCTGTCAGGGAGATTTACCAAATAATTAAGATAACCGAGCTTCAACAGGTCTATCCTGTCCTTGATCCTCATCCACCCAAGCTCACCCCTGATTGCTTCTAGCGCTGCGGCATTACTCGACCCCGTTATCCATCGGCCTGCATCGTTCTGCAGGATTTCCAAGCTCTTTACGTCCGTCTGGTTTAGGGGTACCACTTCCGTACCGTATGTTATACTTGGCAGCCCCACCATTTCCCAAATGGTTTTCCCCACGAAAACCTTATTGAAACTGTTTCTCCCTATAAGTTTCATTTGGTTAAGGATTCGCTTCCCCTTCAGAATCAATTTATTTGTGTGGTTCCGGTAGATGCCTCTTCCTGTAATGTTTATATTTACCCCCAAATACTCGTAATCACCCGTCTCTCCCACACTGAGAAGTTTGCTGCTCCCTTCCGGAATGCAGAACTCACCCACTCTCCACCTTCGAGTGGGGTCCACTTTTTTACATACAGTGTTAACAGTGACAACCTGTTATGAGCAACATAGCATGTTACAGTTGAGAGGTCCATGCAGTGTTTAGTGAAAACCAGTTATAGTGAGAAGGCACATATTATTAGTTACACAGTTTGTTGGTGGCCTAATATGGTATATATGGTGTCAGTTAATTCCATATTGGACTCGAGCTTCACACAGTTTATTGGTGGCCTAATATGGTATATATGGTGTCAGTTAATTTCATATTGGATGAGAGCGAAGCTCGAGTCCAATATGGAATTAACTGACACCATATATACCATATTAGGCCACCAACAAACTGTGTAACAAATATATCTTACCGACTGCTGCATCGATGCACAGAACCAATAACAACAGCGATCAAAATTAAATGAGAGAATTCTCACAATGTGTTCACGTGTCTTTGCCTTGTTACAATTTATGTAAATTGTAACAAGTTAAATTCATACATACCAAACAGTTTCATTTCGAAGGTAAAATGACACACATCCACAGAATATGAAGCCTTTTAAGTTGCCTAACCTGCACTTCAGACCAAACATAGGCTTCCAACACTCAATCTTTCAACTTGAAGCGTTTATCGGCTGCCGCCATTTTGAATAATCAATGAACAAAGGGGAGATTACCCATAGCTGTGGGGGACGCGGTGGCTCAGTTGGTAGAGGTGCAGGCTGCAAGCCGAGAGGTCCTCGGTTCGAATCCCACCTGCGGCAACCGCGTTGTGTCCTTGGGCAAGACACTTCACCCCGATTGCCTACATGGGGGCACGATGGTGCTGTTTACTGAGGCGTACTGCACGTCGATGGTGCGCATGTCTTCAACCAATCTAACCCTGCCTGTGCTACGGTGCAGAGTTCAGAGTTACGATGTTGGAGAGCTGACAGCTGCTCGTCGTTGCTCGGTGGTTCTCTCCGGGTACTCCGGCTTCCTCCACCCGTCAAACTGTCACGGTCACGATTAGCCATTGTGCATAAGTATGTGACCTTAAACACCAATAAATAAATAAATAAATACCCATAGCTGTCAGCATATATTGATGTTAACAGGCAGTATATGGTTTTATATGCAGTCTGCATGTGACGTCTTTGAACCAATGAAATTCCCAGATTATTGTAGGAGGTAAGATATAGTGTTATAGTGGGTTGGCACATATATTGTAAAAGTTACAATCTGTTAAAACTAGGGAGGCACATACAGTGTTAATAGTGACATCCTGTGGTAGTGGGGAGGCACATAGACTATTATAATAGTAAGCTGTTACAGTTTGGAGGACCATGCTGTGTAAATGTGATAACCTGTAAAAGTCAGGAGGCACATGCACAGATGGACATTGAGCGAGATGGGTTAAAACAAAGTTCTATTTATTCTCCAGAATTTATTAGAGAAATCAGAAGACAGAGAGATAAAACAAGAGCATGCCTTAGCTATGGTTCAGTGTAAAGTGCTAAAACAACTAGAGCTGTTGGAAGGAAGGAAATTTGATGATCCAGATATTATAGATGATTTAGATTTCTTAAATCAAAAATTACAGTCTTCTATACAAGATCTCAGGTGAGTTAAAAATTACAGTCTTCTGTACAAGATCTTATACAGTGAAATCATGTTAATTGAATAGCTACTTTGCGAATGAAACTTATTCAATTATCAGGAGTATTCAATTAACAGGAATTGTGTCACTTTTCTGTATTCTAGAGATAAACTTAACATTTATTCTGTTATATCTTGTTTGACAGAGCTCTATGAGCTCTGTCAAACAAGATATAATAGATTAAATGCCTGTATTGGATGTACTGAGGCCAAATAGGTCGATAAACAAAGGAAAACTGGGGAGAGTCAGGGTAATTTCTCGACAGGATACAAGAGTTTTTATTCAATTAACAGGAGTTTACTCTATAACCTATATTCAATTAACAGGTCAAATTTCTAATGGAAGTATGGTAAATGGTTTTGTGTTGGGAAATTATATTCAATTAACAGGGTCATTCAGTTAAGAGAGATCCAGTTAAGTGGGCTCCACTGTATAAGTGTAAAGTTACATATCGAGTAATTGCTTCAGTTCTACATACTGCACTACAAGGAAATCAGTGAGAACTTCTCTATCAAATTTCTGCATTCCATAGAATCAAGGACACTGGTTTTGTTTACAATGGCATAGCGGGGATTCGAACCCATGCCGAGAGAGGTTCCTACGGCACCAACCGCCCAGCTAAACTGTACTGAACCATGCAAACCACTCGCCCACTGGCAGACCCCCCAAAAAGGTATGCTAATTAACCATGTATATACAAGATCAGTACAGATCACATGTGCGTGGTTTAGTACAGTTTTGCTAGGCGGTTGGTGCCGTAGGAAAATCTTTTGGCATGGGTTCGAACCCCCGTCATGGAAAAGTTACAGTTTTCTATTAAAGATCTTAGGTGGGTGAAAAGTTACAGTCTTGTATACAAAATCTTGTTCCATAAAGATTCAGTTTTCTGTTCTTCAATGTACATTTATCTGCCCTCATGTAGAGGTGTAATGTGTTATAGTTTCTCAGTTTAATCACAATTTAAGGTTTGAGGAGATTCCCTTTTAGCTCACCTGAGCGAAGCTCAAGGGGAGCTTTACTAATCACTTTCAGTCCGTCGTCTGTCCGTCCGGCGTTAACTTTACATTATCAACTTCTTTTCACAAACTACTCAACCAAATTGAACCAAATCTGGTGTGTATGTTCCCTATCATATGTCAATTCAAGTTTGTTCAAACCAAGTTGACCCGCCCCTTGGTAGGGCCATTCCCAAAAAGTGAGCCTAAATCTTAAAAAATCTTCTTCTCATGAACAAGCAGTAGTAGTGACTTGATATTAGGTGTGCAGCTTCCTTTTGAGGTGTAGACTCAGATTTGTTCAAGAGAAGTTCTAGGGGCTATATTTGCCATCGTTATGGGAGGGGCAAGAATTTTTGCCCCGCCCAAAATTTCTATATTTTTATACTGTACCAATGACCCAGACTTAGCTGGTGCTAACTCTTAAAAATATAGGGCCAAACACAAATTTTGCCCCCCAATCCCCAAAATTTGCATCTAAAACCAAAGAAAACATGTCCTGAATGGCCCTCCACACTTCACCTCTACTGCACATGCGCAGTGTCAAGGACGTCCCGAAATTGGTGCCAATAATCATTCTTTGTTTGGCCCTTCATCAGTTAACATCTGACTGATCTTTGTGCTTGTAAATCTCAGTTTAAATGATGCCAGACACATAAATATTAGAGAAATGGTGATTCTAAGGAGGATATAGAAGGAGGAGAGGAAAAATGAGTGACAGAAAATTATCAGGGCTGTAACTTAAAATTTTTTAATGAAATTATGTTAAGTTACCTATTTTCGAGGCAACAGCCTGTTGTGGTCATTCTTGTTATCAAATTACACTGCTTGTTCAGTGTTTTCCTCTCTCCCTTTCCTTTAAGTCCCCTCTTGCTATTCTCCCATGCTTTTGGCATATTTTTTGTAATTTTATTACTAAAATTTCTTGGGAGTTTTAGCTGGATAACAGAATGAATTCTGTTCTTTTCCCCATGTTTACGTCTTCACCTATGGGTGGTTAGGCGTAGTGTTCTGCATCTACCATCTGATGTTCTGCAGTTTCTTCTCTGGAAGTTTCTGTTTTGCATCAGATAGTGTATTATTGGTAACTGATTTCGGGCCAGGGTGCCTGGAGTCTTGTTCTAGTGTTTTTACACTTATTGTTTACATTTACAACAGCCCTCTGTGTGAGGGGGGATTTCTTGAAAATAATATCTGGATGTTAATTTAATCATAACTAGATACATTATTATTGTTCGTAAGTGTTGCATAAATTGTTTAAAATATTTTTAGAATTTTTGTCCACACTTAGGCTTGGGATCCATTGGGGCTCAACGTTACTTTTCAGAAACTTGGGCTGTTCTGAAAAAATATATTTTTATACTGTACCAATGACCCAGACATAGCTGGTGCTAACTCTTAAAATATAGGGCCAAACACAAATTTTGCCCCCCAATCCCCAAAATTTGCATCTAAAACTAAAGAAAACATGTCCTGAGAGGCCCTCCACACTTCGCCCCTACTGCGCATGCGCAGTGTCAAGGACGTTCCGAAATTGGCGCCATTAATCATTCTAAGTTTGGCCCTTCATCAGTTAACATCTGACTGATCTTTGTGCTTTTAAATCTCAGTTTAAATGATGCCAGACACATAAATATTAGTGAAATGGTGATTCTAAGGAGGATAGAAAAGGAGGAGAGGAAAAGAATGTGTGACAGAATATTATCAGGGCTGTAACTTAAAATTTTTTAATGAAATTATGTTAAGTTACCTATTTTCAAGGCAGCAGCCATTTTGTTGTCATTCTGATTATTTAGTTACACTGTTTTTTCAAGTGTTTTTCCTCTCTCCCTGTCCTTTAAGTTCCCCCCTTGCTATTCTCCCATGCTTTTGGCATAATTTCTGTAATTATTATTACTAAAATTTCTTGGGAGTTTAGCTGAATAACAGAATGAATTCTGTTCTTTCCCCATGTTTACGTCTTCACCTACGGGTGGTTAGGCGTTGTGTTCTGCATCTACCATCTGATGTTCTGCAGTTTCTTCCCTGGAAGTCTCTGTTTTGCATCAGATGGTGTATTTTTGGTAACTGATTTCGGGCCTGGGTGCCTGGAGTCTTATTTTAGTGTTTTTACACTCACTGTTTACATTTACAACAGCCCTCTGTGTGAGGGGGGGATTTCTAAATAATAATATCTTTATGTTATTTCAATCATAACTAGATACATTATTATTGTTCGTAAGTGTTGAATAAATTGTTTAAAATATTTTTAAAATTTTTGTCCACACTTAGGCTTGGGATCCATTGGGGCTCAACGTTACTTTTCAGAAACTTGGGCTGTTCTGAAAAAATATTTTTTCAAAATATTTTGATTTCAATTATTTTTTCTATATTAATGGATCATATTATTATTATGTATTTTGATTGCCAGGGGTTAGTGTGAGTACCAGGACTTGTTTTCTTTTCACATTGAAAGGATATTGATCAATTGTTTTAAGAGGAAGTCTTCCTCTGACCTTATTATCATTCTATATGTGGTCAGTGTACTCGCATTAACTCCGGTTCTCTATCGTATGATTTCGATGACAATATGGGAAGCGTATGTCACGGTATGTTGTTGGGGATTTGGACACTCCGGTCCTTTCCCCGCAGGGTCACTCTACTTTATCAATTTCTATTTCAGACGATCAAGATTAGGGTGATGTATCTGTGATGTCTTCCAACAGTGTGCCTCCGTCGTCACAATTAATGAAGGGCTAGCGGAAAAGTGCTCATGTAATACGCCAATTGCCTAAGAGGACCCTAGTAGGTTCGACGGCCTTTGACATCCGCTAGCTCGCCCGGTGTAGCGTCCATTCACCGAATGGTTCGGCAGCCGGGTTCGTCCGTTGCGGTCTAGAAGGAATTTTGGGGTGATGCGAGCACTATAAAATTAACTTAATGCACACCCAGTGACGGCGGATCGGAGGGAGAACGGAGGAAGCCTTTTAGTCCGGTTCATAGCTCGTTCCGGCCCATCCGGACGGCAAGCGAGAGAGGCCCCTCTCTCGTTCAACAACATCTGGCCCCAGATGTTGTGGTACAAATGTGTCGTTAGCGGAGCATACGTCCGTCGCTCGGGACGCTCCGTTGTATAGGCAGTCCGCTGAGACTGCTAAGGCTTCCTCTTCTCGTCAGCGCACACGACCGCACCTTGGCTGCGTGACCGCCGATATATTTCCAGTTTCGCCGATCAAGGATTCTTCGGCGACCAGGTCACACCATCCGGCAGCCAGGGATTCGAGACCGATGGACTCCGGACGTTCGCATAGGAAAAGTATGCGGGAGCCATCTGATGCGGAGCTGCCCTCGGCGAAGCAGCGATAGACTGCGCCTCCGCAGGTCTCGACGCCGGACATTCTTGTGCACATAGCACAGCTTATCGCAGCATCCCAGCAGCCGACAGAAATGGTGTCGGATCGAGAATTATCCGACAGCGCTGGGTCGGTAGCCGGGGACTCGAGGCCTGCAGACTCCGGACGTTCGCATAGGAAGTATGCGGGAGTCAACGTACACGGAGCTTCCAGCGGCAATGCATCGTAAGTCCGCTACTGCACAGGCCTCGGGAACGGACGTGCTTTCCTTAATAGCACAGTTTATTGCAGCATCCCAGCATCAACTGAATCTGTCGCATATATTTTATCCGACGATGCTGGGTCGGGACGCTCCGCGGAAGCGGGTACGGACGTCCGAAAGTTTCATCCGGTCCGACGGGATACCGAAAGGGATTCGGTGGATTTCAAGCTTTCCCTTTCGGAACAACATATGCTGCGATGCCGGATAAGAAACTGATAGCGTCGGTGGACTTAGAAATTTTTGGTTCGGTTCAGGGACATCGTCCCTCAGTTCCGACATAGTCCAATAATGTCACACAAACTTTCGAATTATTGAACGACGCTATATATATTATTATTTTATGCTTGCTATCCAAGCATTTCTGGTTTCTTGTTCGAAGAGTTATGGAGATGTCTTTCAAAAGTGTGCCTCTGTCGTCATAGTTAATGAAGAGTTAGCGGCAATAAGTGCTCATGGAATATGTCTATCACTTACGGAGTGACATTCGCTAGCTCACCCGGTGTAGCGTACATTCATCGAATGGTTCGGCTGCCGGGTTCGTCCGTTGCGGTCTAGGAAGGAGATTTGGGTGATGCGAGCACTTTAATTACTTTAGTACTCACCCAGTGACGGCAGATTGAGGACAGATCGGAGGAAGCCAACAACATAGGGGACCGCATGTTGTGGTTCAGATATTTTACATTCGGAGCATATGTCCGTTGCTTGGGACGCTCCGTTATATTGACAGTCCGAGAGACTGTCTTTAATGCTTCCTCATCCTCACAGCAGGGCACACGACCGCACATTGGCTACGTGACCTCGAGTATCCGATCAGTTTTGGCATTCAGTGATTCCACAGCGAATAGGTCGCGCCATCCGGTAGCCAAGGGACACGAGGCCTATACACTCCGTTCGCTCGCATATTGGAAGTATGCACGGGGTAACGATCTCGGAGCTTCCTGCGGCAATGCATCGTAAGACCGCTGCTCCTCAGGCCTCAGTGACGGACGTGCTATCCGAGTTAGCACAGTTGTTTCGCAGCATCCCAGCAATTGACGGTTTCTCGGTCGAATCAGGAATTATCCGACGGCGCTGGATCGGTGCGGTCCGCGGTTGCATCAAGCTGCGGACGACCGAACGCTTTATAGGGTCCGACAGGATGGCGAAAGGGATTCGAAAGATTTCGAGTTTTCCCTTTAGTAGTATCGGAAGATGCCTTTCATATCTTCTGGCATTTCTTCCAGTGATTATTTTTCGGACTTCATTGCTGCGATCTTGGATAAGAGACTTATAGCGTCATTGGACTCGGATTTTTCGATCGGTACAGGGACTTTGTCCCTGACTTTCCGACGCAGTCCAATATTGTCATTACAACATGTGTTTTATTTTTCGACGCTATATATTTATATATATATGCAAGCCTGCTACTAAGCATGATAGTTTAGTTTCTTGTCCGCGTGGCTCATTTCTGCCATTTTATCTTTTTTACATATAGTTTATTTTGGCAGAGCAGGGCATACCGAGAGTTCATATGCGTCTAGACGGTGATTAAAGACTGCATATATTCTTTTTCGCCGTTTATGTCTTTTCCAATTTCAATGTTGGGAACGACATTATGTATAGTAGACTTAACTTAGACGCTTTATTATACGTAATCCGCCTTACTGAGGCGTTATCATTACGTCTTCAAGAAAAGATTTACGGGATATTATTCTCAATGTAATTTCTTTTGAGGGCAGTAGTTTGTTCACGTATAACTCCGCCCTTCAGTGGCTGATTGGAGTTGGTTAGACGTGATGCAGCCCTAGCTACATCCACGCGTGGATAGTAGGTTAAGAACTCTCTCAGAGTCGCTTCGTTCTCGGAGGAGCTTCTCTTCGACGGCAACTTTCCGGCAATCCATGAATTGCTTGATTTATACATTCTCTTGTCTATCTAGTGTTACAAGAGATTCAGACTGGGGCAAACATTCAGTGGTTGACTCAGAGAGTGCCGCCGCAGTTGCCGGACCCGAGTGTGGCTGTTATGACGGTTGCCAGTCAAACAGATTGGGATATATACTGATCCCTACGGATTCGAAGTGCCAGGGTCTTTGGGTTCCGCAGTCTTTTAGCTATCAGTTTAACTTCCGCGGAATAATGTTTTTTAGGCTTGCTTTATGTCATTGCATGAACATTATTCAGAAACGCATGCCCAAATTCCTGTCCTTTAATTCGACAGTAGTGGCGTATCTCCGGAACCAGGGAGGCACTCTTTCGTTTCTGTTATTCAATTTAATGGAAAGAATCCGTCTGTTGGTTATAGTACACCAAGTTCAGTTTTGGTCCGTCATATTCTGGGTCGTCTGATTGTTTTATCGCACTCCCGTTCTCTTACGGGTCGCTTGTTGCTGTCAGAATGGACTCTCAACAAACAAGTATTCAATCAGATTTGCTATCTATGGGAGCGCCCAATGATGTTTTATTTATGACACAGCTTGCTAATCAATTGCAGACGTATGTGTTGGCTTGTCCAGATCTCTGAGCTAATACTGTTAACGCTCTATTGATCTATAGGACGGAATGATAGGATACGCGTATCCTCCGGCGCTGTTGTTTTAGCAGGTATTGCTAAGATAAACAACCACAATACATTTCTGTTGATAGCATCTCTATCTTCACAGAGATCATGAGTAATTTACTCTCTTGTCTACTGTGGATCTTAACGTGAAATCTTCCTCTATGTGAGGATCTTTTTTCACTGGGTAAATCGTGTCATCTTTATCACAACCAGCAAGGTCGCAACCTTCATGTATTCCGTTGTGTGGTCCGTATTGCATTGTAAACACTGTACTGGACGAGCTTTGGACGCGATTTCTTACTATAGGAGATCCTCTTCTTCGCTATTCTATGCGACTAAAGTGGAGGCTCTTCCGTCGTGGTGTAGGGATCATTATGTTCATATGGTTGATCCCTCCATACTACTCATTGCTATTTTTTAGTATACTTGTTTCACAAGATCTACTGCAGCCTGTTGTTATTTAGGTTATAGGTTTATGTTACCTCATACCTATGCACTCTACGATAGTTTACAATTGAGTCTTTTGTCTCTTTATCTAAGTCAGTTAGTAACTTTTTGATAAATAGACTTAGAATCTTTAGATTAAATTCCTATACGGATTTTAACTTCAGGTTCTTATTTAGCTAAGTAATCATTTGAGCCTCTGGAAACAGTAGTTTTCAAATTCTGACCTTTTAGACAGTAATTCTGTTGGTTTCTCTTTTACTGTAGAGTCAGTGAGTTTCATGCACTATCGATGGATGATTTTCACTTTCATAGTTTCGGAATCAATACTTCCGTTACTATTTAGGTTGGATTGTTGCATAAGAGTTAGGCTCCTATTATCCGGAACCTATTATTTTAAGGTCCTTCCGTCTTCGTATGGGCATAGGCCTTTACTCTTTCCGGATACAGTTTATGTATTTATAAACAGATATCTGTTTATTACAAGGGCGTAAGCTTCTTCTGTCTTTGATGTCTAGTAGAAGGACGTTACGCTCCATTTTATTGTTAATGGATTCTATTAACTAGCGTACTGCTTATGGTATATCATTGGCTTAGCAGTTATTCTTAAGATTTCGGCTCATGAAGTAAGAGTTCTTCTACTTCTTGAGCTTACATTAATAGTGTTGCTATTATAGATTTTTGAAGGCTGCTCATTGCGCTCAGCCATCCATTCATGAATTTTATCTCAGAAATATCGAGTCCATTTCTGGAGGCCTCTATTGTTAGGTCTATTATCTACTGCTCAGAATGTCATTCACTTAACAGTTGCTACTATAGCTAGGTAGGCTGTCTGTTTCGGCAGTGTCTCCGTTCGGCTGCCCTCTTCGCTCTGGGCTATTTGACCCAGGGCAAGAAAAAGGGGGGGGGGGGGAGGGTGTTCCCTTGGGTCACCTGTTTTTACTATGAAAACAAGGGGATACCTCCTCCGGAGTTAGTAATTCTGAGCTGTTATTGGGATGGTTGTTTAGTGAGAAGTTTAAGTTTATAAAATTCATTCAAGTCTTAGTTTTTAAAGTATAGCTTTTGAATATTGCATATGTCAACGGACATGATTATGCAATTCTCACACACTTTTAGGAGTATAAGAGTCTCTATTCTCTAGACTTACTTTATTATTGGCTTACTTTAAAAATTATTAGTATAAGGATTATTGGATATTAATAGAGTACATGGATGTATGAAGCTCAATTTTTGGAAGGTGTTGTATCTTTCTAATTTATCATAAATAAGAAAGATACATGTAAGGCCTATTACTTCTTTTCCCTACAGGGGATGACTCTATTTTATTTTATTGAGCGTATTCCATTTTGCTCTATGTCCTTGGCCCTCCAGCCTTTTTACTATTCAGCTATGTCTGGGTCATTGGTACAGTATAAAAATGTTAAAAAATTTATAGTAATTTATATATTTTTTATACTTACCAATGACCCAGACGGGGATGGCCCTCCCACGAGTTGGGAACTCTTGCCTCCCCGCTGAGTACATAGCGCTTACCAGGCACTGGTTATTAGAATGATTAACTGGTAAAGTGCTGAGTTTTTTCTGGCAACAAATCAAAGCTCATCATATACTGCTCTATTACATTTAATTGGATAGTGCCTTATAGGCACTATCCAATTAAATGTCATAGAGCAAGGTATTGTATAAAAAATCTGATTCATACCAGGAACAATAAAGGCTTCCTCAGGCAGAATGTAGCTACAGACAGTTATTGCCTGTCACTTTTAGTAAAGCCCAAAATAGGGCTTCCAGCACTCTACCAGTTAATGGCGCCAATTTCGGAACGTCCTTGACACTGCGCATGCGCAGTAGGGGCGAAGTGTGGAGGGCCTCTCAGGACATGTTTTCTTTAGTTTTAGATGCAAATTTTGGGGATTGGGGGGCAAAATTTGTGTTTGGCCCTATATTTTAAGAGTTAGCACCAGCTATGTCTGGGTCATTGGTAAGTATAAAAAATATATAAATTACTATAAATTTTTTAACTTTTTCAAAATTTTTTGATTGCAATTATTTTTTCTATATTAATGGATCATATTATTATGTATTTTGATTGTCAGGGGTTGGTGCGAGTACTAGGACTTTGTTTTCTTTTCTCAATGAAAGGATATTGTTCATTTGTAATAAGAGGAAATCTTCCTCTGACTTTCATAATCATTGTATATGTAGTCAGTGTACTCGCATCAACTCCTGTTCTGTATGTGTTAATTTCGATGACAACATGGGAAGCGCATGTCACATTATGTTAGTGGGGAATTAGCCATTCCGGACCTTTCCCCGCAGGGTCACTCTACTTTATCAATCTCTATTTCAGACGATTAAGAATAGGGTGATGTATCCGTGATGTCTTCCAAAAGTGTGCCTCCGTCGCCACAATTATTGAAGAGCTAGCGGAAAAGTGCTCATGTAAATACGTCAATTGCCTAAGAGGACCCTAGTAGGTTTGACGGCCTTTGACATCCGCTAGCTCGCCCGGTGTAGCGTCCATTCATCGAATGGTTCGGCAGCCGGGTTCGTCCGTTGCAGTCTAGAAGGAGTTTTGGGGGTGATGCGAGCACTATAAATCAACCAAATGCACACCCAGTGACGGCGGATTAGAGGGAGAACGGAGGAAGCCTTTTAGTCCGGTTCCTAGCTCGTCCAAGTCCATCCGGACTGCGAGCGAGAGAGGCCCCTCTCTCGTACAGCAACATCTGGCCCCAGATGTTGTAGTACAAAATGTTTCGCATTCGGAGCATACGTCTGCCGCTCGGGACGCTCCGATATATAGTCAGTCCGGAGAGACTGTCAATAAGGCTTCCTCATTCTCATGGTAGCGCACACGACTGCTCTTGGCTACGTGACCTCGGATATCCAGTCAGCTTCGCCAGTCAGAGAACCATCGGCGACCAGGTCACACCATCCGGTAGCCAGGGACACGAGACCTGCAGACTCCGGACGTTCGCATAAGAAAGTGTGCAGGAGTCAACGTACATGGAGCTTCCGGCGGCAATGCATCGTAAGACCACTACTGCACAGGCCTCGGTGACGGGCGTGCTATCCCAAATAGCACAGCTTATCGCAGCATCCCAGCAACGACAGAATCTGTCGCATCATGTATTATCCGACGACGCTGGGTCGGGACGCTCCGCGGAAGCAGGTACGGACGTCCGAAAATTTCATCCGGTCCGACGGGATGCCGAAAGGGATTCGGAGGATTTTGAGCTTTCCCTTTCGGAACAACATAAGCTGTTGTTTATGTCATCTGACTTTTTCTTCTAGAGGTTCTTTCGTCGGACCAGAATGCTGCGATGCCGGATAAGAAACTGATAGCGTCGGTGGACACAGAAATTTTTGGTTCGGTTCAGGGACATCGTCCCTCAGTTCCGACATAGTCCAATAATGTCACACAACTTTCGAATTATTGAACGACGCTATATATATTATTATTTGCTTGCTATTAACAAGCATGTCTGGTTTCTTGTTCGCAAAGTTACGGAGATGTCTTTCAAAAGTGTGCCTCTGTCATCATAGTTAATGAAGAGCTAGCGGCAATAAGTGCTCATGGAATATGTCAATCGCCTAAGAGGTCCCTAGTAGGATTGACGGAGTTGACATTCGCTAGCTCACCCGGTGTAGCATCCATTCATCGAATGGTTCGGCTGCCGGGTTCGTCCGTTGCGGTCTAGGAAGGAGATTTGGGTGATGCGAGCACTATAATAACTTTAGTACACACCCAGTGACGATGGATTAGAGGACAGATCGGAGGAAGCCTGTTAGTCCGGTTCCTGGCTCGTCCAGGTCCGTTCGGGCTGCGAGCGAGAGAGGTCCCTCTCTCGTACAACAACATATGGGACCGGATGTTGTGGTACAGATATTTCGCATTCGGAGCATATGTCTGCCGCTTGGGACGCTCCGTTATATTGACAGTCCCAGAGACTGTCGATAATGCTTCCTCATCCTCACAGCAGCGCACACGACCGCACATTGGCTACATGACCTCGAGTATCCGGCCAGCTTCGTCATTCAGTGATTCCACGGCAAACAGGTCACGCCATCCGGTAGCCAAGGGACACGAGGCCTATACACTCCGTTCGTTCCCATAATAGAAGTATGCACGGGGTAACGAACACGGAGCTTCTAGTGGCAATGCATCGTAAGACCGCTTCTCCACAGGCCTCAGTGACGGACGTGCTATCCAAGTTAGCACAGTTTATCGCAGCATCCCAGCAATCGACAGATTCTCGGTCGGATCAGGAATTATCCGACGGCGCTGGGTCGGTGCGCTCCGCTGTTGCATCAGGTTCGGACGACCGAACACTTTATAGGGTCCGACAGGATGGCGAAAGGGATTCGGACGATTTCGAACAACGGAAGCTGCCGTACATTTCTTCCGGCATGATCTTCCACAGGTTGTTCCGTCGGACTACATTGCTGCGATGCTGGATAAGAGACTAATAGCGTCATTGGACACGGAGTTTTGGATCGGTTCAGGGACATTGACCCTGACTTACCGACACAGTCCAATAATGTCATTAGAACATTCGAATTATTTAACGACGCTATATATAAGCTTGCTACCAAGCATGCTAGTCTAGTTTCTTGTCCTCAATGCTCTTCTGCCTTTTATCAATTCTAGGAAATAATTTATTTTGGCAGAACAGGGCATACCGAGAGTTCATATGCGTCTAGACGGCGGGGTTGAAGACTGGGAATTATCTTTTTCGCCGTCTATGTCAATTCCAACCACAATGTTGGAAACGACAATGATGTCTAATAGACTTAACTTAGACGCTTTATCATACGTAGACCACCTTACTGAGGCGTTATCTTTACGTCTTCAAGAGAAAGAATTCCAGGATATGATCCTCAATGTGATTTCTTTCAAGGGCAGTAGTTTTTCCACGTATAACTCCGCCCTTCAGTGGCAACCTGGAGTTGGTTAGACGTGACGCAGCCCTAGATACATCCACGCACGTGGATAGTAAGGTGAAGAACTTTCTCAGAGTCGCTTCGGTCTCGGAGAAGCTTCTCATCGACGGCAACTCTTCAGCAATCTATGAATTGCTCGATATACACGTTCTCTTGTCTATCAAGTGTAGCAAGAGATTCAGACTGGGGCAACATTCGGTGGTTGACTCAGAGAGTGCCACTGCAGTTGCCAGATCCGAGTTTTATGATTATGACGGATGCCAGACAAACAGGTTGGGGTACAATATTGATCCCAACGGATTCAAAGTGCCAGGGTCTTTGGGTTCCGCAGTTTCTAGACAAGCACTTATCTTCCAGGGAATAATGTTCTTTAGGCTTGCACTATGTCATTGGATGAACATTATTCAGAAACGCATGTCCAAATCCTGTCCGATAATACAACAGTAGTTGCGTTTCTCTGGAACCAGGGAGGCACTCATTCGATTCCGTTATTCAATTTAACGGAAAGAATCCTTCTGTTTGTTATAGTACACCAAGTTCTGCTTCGGTCCGTCATATTCCGGGTCGTCTGATTGTATTAGCAGACTCCCTTTCACGTAAGGGTCGCTTGTTGCCGTCAGAATGGTCTCTCAACAAACAAGTATTCAATCAGATTTGCTATCAATGGGAACGCCCAATGATAATTTATTTGCGACACAACTCACTATTCATTTGCAGACGTATGTGTTTGCATGTCCGGATCCCTGAGCTTATGTTGTTAACGCTCTATTGATCTAATAGGACGGAATGATAGGATATGCGTATCCTCCAGCGCTGTTGATTCACCAAGTATTGCTAAGATAAACATCCATAATACAATTCTGTTGATAGCATCTCTGTCTTCACAGAGACCGTGGGTAAATTTACTCAGGTGTCTACCGTGGGACTTACCGCGAAAACTTCCTCCATGAGAGGATCTTCTTTCGCTGGGGAAATCGTGTCAACTTCATCACAACCTGCAAGGTCTCAACCTTCACGTATTCCGTTGTGTGGTCCTTCTTGCATGGCAAGCATTGTACAGGACGAGCTTTGGACGCGATTTCTTACTGTAGGAGAGCCTCTTCTTACTATGCGGCTAAAGTGGAGGCTTTTCCGTCGTTGGTGTAGGGATCATTATGTTGATATTTTTGATCCCTCCATACTAGACATTGCAACTTTCTAGTATACTTGTTTGTCAAGATCTACTGCAGCCTGTTACAATTAAGGTTATAGGTCTATGTTATCTCATACCTATGCACTCTATGATAGTTTACAATTGAGTCTTATGTCTCTTTATCTAAGTCAGTTAGAAACTTTTCGATAAATAGACCTAGAATCATTAGATTAAATTCCTATACAGAATTTAGCTTCGGTTCTTATTTAGCTAAGTAATCATTTGAGCCTCTGGAAACAGTAGTTTTCAAATTCTGACCTTTTAAGACAGTAATTCTGTTAGTCTTCTCTTTTACTGAGGAGTCAGTGAGCTTCATGCACTATCGGTGGACGATTCTCACTTTTGTAATGACGGAAACACTACTTCCTTTACTACTTAGGTTGGATTTTTGGTTAAGAGTCAGGCTTCTAATAATATCCGGAACCTATTGTTATTAAGGTCCTTCCGTCTTCGTACGGGCATAGGCCTTTACTCTGTCCGGTTAGAGTTTACGTATTTATAAACAGATATCAGTTTATTAGTACGGACGTAAGCTTCTTCTGTCTTTGATGCCTAATAGAAGGACATTACGCTCCATTCTATTGCTAATGGATTCAATTAACTATCGGTACTGCTTATGGTATATCATTGACTCGGCAGTTTGTGCTTGAGATTTCGGCTCATGAAGTAAGAGCTCTTTCTACATCTTGGGCTTACACTAATAGTGTCGCTATTATAGATTTTTGTAGGCTGCTCATTGCGCTCAGCCATCCACATTCATGAATTTTTATCTCAGAATATTGAGTCCATTTTTGGAGGCCTCTATTGTTAGGTCTATTATCTACTGCTCAGAATGTCATTCACTTAACAGTTGCTACTATAGCTAGGTAGGCTTTCTGTTCCGGCAGTTACTCCGTCCTGCTGTCCTCTTCGCTCTGGGCTATTAGACCCAGGGCAAGAAAAAGGGTGTGGGGGGGGGGGGGGGGAGGGTGTTCCCTTTGGTCACCTGTTTTATTATGAAAACAAGGGGATACCTCCTCCGGAGTTAGTAATTCTGAGCTGTTACTGGGATGGCTTTTAAGTGAGAAGTTTTTGTTTTAAAAATTCATTCAGGTCATAGTTTTTAAAGTATAGCTTTTGAATATATCACGTGTCAAACGGGTGTTATTATACAATCCTCAGACACTTTTAAGGAGTATAAAGAGTCTCTATTCTCTAGACTTTATTTATTGGCTTACTTTAAAAATTATTAGTTTAAGGATTATACTGGATATTAATAGAGTACATGGATGTTATGATGCTCAATTTTGGAAGGTGTTGTGTCTTTCTAATTTATCATAAATAAGAAAGATACATGTAAGGCCTAATAATCCTTTTCCCCTAGAGGGGATGACTCTATTTTATATAATTGAGCGTATTTCAACTTGCTGTATGTCCTAGGCCCTCCAGCCTTTTTACTATTCAGCTAAGTCTGGGTCATTGGTACAGTATAAAAAAATATTGAAATCAATTCCCTGGGTTCATATTTGGGCTCTCTATGAGAGTGTTTAAATTAGTGCAGTGTGAGGAATATTCTTTAAAAATCTTCTTCTTCAGATCTACCAATAAGAATCGTTTGACATTTGGTATGCAGCATCCTTAGGGGGGTGAGATTTAAGTTTGTTCAAGCCAATTCCCTGGGTTCATATTTAGGCTGAAAATTTGGGGTCCCGTTCCAGACTTAGAAATGTTGGACCAAAATCTGGAAATTTTTTGGGGTTTTTTTTTATGCGTTTTGGTCAATTTTAAGACAAAAACTTTTATTTTTTTCACTCTGAAAATTTGGGGGCCGGGTGGGACTTGAAAAATTTTGGACCAAATTCAAGTCCCTGGTTTGATATTTAGACTACCATGTCAAGTGAGTGCCCTCAGACCCCCTGGGGCCTCTTGTTTCATCAACTTCATTTTGTAATCTACCTACAGAGTTTCTTAGAACTACATAAACAAGAGCCTCTATTGTATATCATCTGTAAAGAATATAAATGAGAGCATCTGTTAGGGACAGATATTGTAAATAAAGAATATAAACAAGGGCCTCTGTTGGGGACAGATATCATAAGTGAAGAATTTAAATGGGAGCCATCTTTGGGGAGATATATCGTATGTGAAGAATATAAATAAGACTCTTCAATGGGGACAGAAATTGTATGTGAAGAATATAAACATGCGTCTTCATTGGAAACAGATATTGTATGTAAAGGTGTAAAGAATATAAACAAGAACCTCTTTAGGGAAGTTATTGTATGTGAAGAATATAAATGAAAGCCTATATTGGGAACATACATCATAAGTAATGAATATAAATATGAGTCTCTATTGGCAACAGATGTTGTATGTGAAGAAATTAAATGTGAGCTTCTATAGGGGAAGATATTGTATGTGTGATTATAAACGAAAGACTTTATTGGGAATGTACTGGTATATCGTATGTGATGAATATAAATGTGAGCCTCTATTGGAGACGGGTAGTGCATGAGAAGAATATAAACAAGAGCCTCAGTTGGGGACAGATATTGTATGTGAAGAAGATAAATGAGAAACTGTATTGAGGACAGATATTCTATGTGAATATGTGAAGAATATAAATTTGGGCCTCTATTGGGGAAAGATATTGTATGTGAAGAATATAAATGAGAGCCTCTATTGGGGACATATATCATATGCAAAGAGCATAAATGAGAGCCTCTGTTGAGACAGATATATGATTTCTGAAGATTATGACCGAGCTTCTTTAGGGGACAGATATTGTATGTGAAGAATATAAATGAGAGCCCCTATTAGGGACAGATACTGTATGTGAAGAATATAGATGACAGCCTCCATTTGGGACAGATATTGTATGTGAAGAATACATAGACAAAACTACATGTATGTTTCAATGAGTCGTTTTGTATTCAATGAGTCAGATGTGCGTAGGAAGAAAACGTCGAGACCGAAGGTCGAGACGTTTTCTTTCTACGCACATCTGACGAATTGAATACAAAACGACTCATTGAAACATACATGTGGTTTTGTATTTATTACATGAGCCAAGCACCTACTGACCTAATTTTCTTTTCTATCAACGGTGGTAAACACCATGCACTTTATGCAGTCGCATTGCATAAAAAAAGTCCCGGTTGGAACAGGTTGGTATGCAATACGGAATTCCATATTGCACAGCCGTATTGCATAAGAGAGACTACATAGGCATGTAATAAAAATGAGAGCCTCAGTTGGGGACAGATATTGTATGTGAAGATTATAACTGAAAGCCTCTATTGGAGACAGATATTGTATGTGAAGAATTTAAACCAAGAGCTTCTATTGGGGACAGATATTGTATGTGAAGAATATAAACGAGAGCCTCAAATGGGGTCAGATATTGTATGAAAAATATAAATGGGAGCCTCTATAGGTAACAGATATAGTGTGTGAAGAATATAAATGAGAGCCTTTAATGGGATCAGATATTGTATGTGAAGAATGTAAATGAGAGCCTCTATTGGGGGAGATATTGTATGTGAAGAATATAAATGAGAGCCTCTATTGGGGACAGATATTGTATGTGAAGAATATAAATGAGAGCCTTTAATGGGATCAGATATTGTATGTGAAGAATATAAATGAGAGCCTCTATTAGGTACAGATATCATATGCAAAGAGCAGATATGACAGCCTCTATTGGGGAAGATATTGTATGTGAAGAGTATAAACAAGAGCCCCTGTTGGGGACAGATATTGTATGTGAAGAATATATATGAGAGCATCTATTGGGGACAGATATTGTATGTGAAGAATATAAATGAGAGCCTCTATTGGGGACAGATATTGTATGTGAAGAATATGACCGAGAGTCTCTATTGGAGACAGATATTTATGTGAAGAATATAAATGAGAGCATCTATTGGGGACAGATATTGTATGTGAAGAATATAAACAAGAGCCTCTATTGGGGATAGATATTGTATGTGAAGAATATAAACAGGAGCCTCTAATGGGGTCAGATATTGTATGTGAAGAATATATATGAGAGCCTCTATTGGGGACAGATATTGTATGTGAAGAATATAACCGAGAGTCTCTATTGGAGACAGATATTTATGTGAAGAATATAAATGAGAGCATCTATTGGGGACAGATATTGTATGTAAAGAATATAAACGAGAACCTCCATTGGGGATAGATATTGTATGTGAAGAATATAAACAGGAGCCTCTAATGGGGTCAGATATTGTATGTGAAGAATATAAATGAGAGCTTGTGTTGGGGACAGATGTTGTATGTGAAGAATATAAATGAGAGCCTCTAATGGGGTCGGATATTGTATGTGAACAGGGACCAGCCTACAAGGCGAAGTAGGCGATATCTTCGCCCTTAACACCAGGTCTTCGCCCAATTTCTTTCTCTGGGCGAAGTTGAAGTCGCCTTACAGTTTTGAAAAGTCGCTGAGAAAAGTTATTTAGTTATTTCTGGCAATTTCGTTGCTAACTTCGCTTGGAAAAAATAGAAAAAAATAAGTGTAGTGAAAGCAAATAATTGGGCAGGTTAAAGAATTACTAAATATACTTCCCATAAAACCCCAAAATAATACCAACCACGGCACGATTTCGTCATGATAATTCAAGTTTTCACTAGAGTGAAGTTAGATGACAAGACGAAAATTGCTCAAGTTCTTTTTTAATGTTTCATTTCAAAAGTGATTTCCACCATCAAACTTCGCTATACAGGGTATTTATTTAAAAACAACATTTTTGGTAATGATAAAAATGTTTATTTTTTAGTTTGCACTTGTGAGTTTGAAGCATGTGATTTTTAAAAATTATTGTTGGGTGTGTTCCATTTGTGACAGTCACAATAAGGGTCCTACTAAATTATTAAAAAAGTAGTAAGTTACAGAAATAAATGTTGTAAAAAGCAAACTGACAAATTCAATTATCTTCCTTGATAACAGAACATTTGCCTGGAAGAAATGATTCCCTAAACTGAATTGAAATGATATTTGGTTGGCAAAAATAATTCACTAAACTGAATTTAACCCCCCACTAATAGCTTTTAAACTGAATTGAACCCTTACCTAAACAGCTTTTTGTGAAATAATATTTGGTTAGCAAAAACAATTTACCTAACACAGCTTTTTGTGAAAAATTTTGTTGTCAAATATAATTTGCTAAATTGAATTTAACCCTTTACCTAACACAGTTTTTTTTTGAGAATAATATTTGGGTGACAAAAAAAATAAATTGCTAAACGGAATTTAACCCTTTACCTAAAGCAGCTTTTTGAGAAATAACATTTGGTTGGCAAAAGTAAATTTGATAAACTGAATTGAACCCTTTACCTTACACAGGTTCTTGAGAATATTTGGTTGTCAAAAGTAATTTGATAACTGAATTTAACCCTTTACTTGACATAGTTTTTTGAGAAATAATATGTTTTTCTCACTTCTCCCTATTTTCACCTCACTTTTCCTTAAAACCTTGGGTAAATTTAGCCTCTAGGCTGGTCTCTGTATGTGAAGAATATAAATGAGAGCCTGTGTTGGGGACAGATATTGTATGTGAAGAATATAAATGAGAGCCTCTAATGGGGTCAGATATTGTATGTGAAGAATATAAATGAGAGCCTGTGTTGGGGACATATTGTATGTGAAGAATATAAACGGGAGCCTCTAATGGGGTCAGATATTGTATGTGAAGAATATAAATGAGAACCTGTGTTGGGGACAGATATTGTATGTGAAGAATATAAACTGAGAGCCTCTATTGGGGACATATTGTATGTGAAGAATATAAACACGAGCGTCTATTGGGGATAGATATTTTATGTGAAGAATATAAATGAGAGCTTCTATTGGGGATAGATATTGTGTGTGTAGAATATAAATGAGAGCCTCTGTTGGGGACAGATATTGTATGTGAAGAATATAAACAAGATCCTCTATTGGGGACAGACATTGTATGTGAACAATATAAATGAGAGCCTCTATTGGGGATAGATATTTTATGTGAAGAATATAAATGAGAGCCTCTATTGGGGATAGATATTGTATGTGAAGAATATAAACAAGAGCCTCTATTAGGGATAGATATTGTATGTAATAATAACACTTTGGCCAGCCGCTGATTTGTCGCGGTATTTGAAGAATATAAATGAGAGCCTGTGTTGGGGACATATTGTATGTGAAGAATATAAACGGGAGCCTCTAATGGGGTCAGATATTGTATGTGAAGAATATAAATGAGAACCTGTGTTGGGGACAGATATTGTATGTGAAGTATATAAACTGAGAGCCTCTATTGGGGACATATATTATTATGTGAAGAATATAAATGAGAGCCTCTATTGGGGACAGATATTGTATGTGAAGAATATAAATGGGAGCCTCTATTGGGGACAGACATTGTATGTGAAGAATATAAATGGGAGCCTCTATTGGGGATAGATATTTTATGTGAAGAATATAAATGAGACCCTCTATTGGGGATAGATATTGTATGTGAAGAATATAAATGAGAGCCCGAGTTGGGGATAGATATTGTATGTGAAGAATATTTAATGAGAGCCTCTATTGGGGATAGATATTGTATGTGAAGAATATAAACGAGAACCCCTTTTCGGGACAGATATTGTATGTGAAGAATATAAATGAGAGCCTCTATTGGGGACAGATATTGTATGTGAAGAATATAAATGAGAGCCTTTAATGGGATCAGATATTGTATGTGAAGAATATAAATGAGAGCCTCTATTAGGTACAGATATCATATGCAAAGAGCAGATATGACAGCCTCTATTGGGGAAGATATTGTATGTGAAGAGTATAAACAAGAGCCCCTGTTGGGGACAGATATTGTATGTGAAGAATATAAATGAGAGCCTCTGTTGGGGACAGATGTTGTATGTGAAGAATATAAACGAGAACCCCTTTTCGGGACAGATATTGTATGTGAAGAATATAAACAAGACTCTCTATTGGGGACAGATATTGTATGTGAAGAATATAAATGAGAGCCTCTATTGGGGACAGATATTGTATGTGAAGAATATAAATGAGAGCCTCTGTTGGGGACAGATATTGTATGTGAAGAATATAAATGAGAGCCTGTGTTGGGGACAGATATTGTATGTGAAGAATATAAATGAGAGCCTCTGTTGGGGACAGATATTGTATGTGAAGAATATAAATGAGAGCCTCTGCTGGGGACAGATATTGTATGTGAAGAATATAAATGAGAGCCTCTATTGGGGACAGATATTGTATGTGAAGAATATAAATTAGAACCTCTATTGGCAAATGTCATGGAAGAAAATAAATAAGAACCTCTGTTGGGAATGAAAGAATATTTTTATTTGTAAATTTGAACACTTTACCTAATGTAACAGCAATACTCAGCTACTGCTATTAAATATAAAAAAAGCAATTCAAATTTTATTATTTTGGTAAATTATTGCCTTCAAAACATGGCTTACAACCAGTGTTCATGTTTAAAAATTTTGATTTGACATCCAAAAATATTTGTTGGCTAAACTTTTGGCAAAAAAAAAAGTTACTTTCACTTGAGAAGTATAGCCATTGCAGCTGTGAAGAGCGTGATCAATTAACCCTTTACCTAACGTAATGGCCAAAAACGGCCAGCGCTATTCTCAAAACTCGTCATTTAATTTTCATTATTTTTTCATTTTTTGTCTCTAAAACATAGGTTATGACCCCTCATTGGAACGAGCTCATTGAGCTCGTTCCAATGAGGGGTCATAACCTATGTTTTTGAGACAAAAAATGAAAATAATAGTTATTCAAGAATTTTTTTGGTAAATGTCGTCTGCTTTTCATGTTACGTAAAGGGTTGAAGACAAACAAACAAAAATTTTAATATAAGGAAATTGTCAGCTGGTCATAAAGACAGAAACAATAACTGATTTTCACAAAAACATGCCCAAACCCAGAGATTTTATCAATAAGCTGTTATAAATAGTTTGAACAAACTTTCAATGTTAATTGCCAGTGAGTGGTAATGAGGCATTGTTTTTCCTTCAATAAAACATTGTAGGTTATCAAAGTTTACAAACAGGCCTGAAAATAAGCAGTCTGACATTTGCAGAATGAGGTCCCCAGAGGGTGAATTTGATGATGCTATCCCATACAGTGGGACAGTTTATTTTCTGGGTACCTCTTTCTGTTTAGTTTTGAGACCCTGGTTCAGATTGAGGTTCACAGAGGGTAAATTTAGTGATGCTACCCTGCTGTGCAGGGTAGCATCACTAAATTCACCCTCTATAGACCTCATTTTGCAGATGACAGTCTGCTTATTATTTGGCTTGTTTGCAAAAGGAAGCATTCAATTAGATCAATACTTCATACCGTCATGAGTGATTCGCGATGGTATGAAGCATTATCCCATAAATGGCTGTTTATTCAAACAATAAAAGCCTAGGATAAATTTTTGCTTTATTCACCTAGTAGGGTGAAAAATTTTCCCCGCAGGTTTAACACTGAAAGAATTTATTCCTGTAGTGGTGATGGACTTGTTGACCTCTACCACATTCGTGGAGCATAATTAATAGTTCAATTGTTGTTTCTTTAAACCTTTTTCAAAGTATTACACAATGCCAGTAGAAAAAAACACACACTGTTCATTTAATAAAGTATTTTTGCAAGTTTAGCTCAAGTTTGTAGGGGAATTATTTTTAGACAGAAATGTTTCACTGCTCCTTGTTTATTTTTGCCAATTTTGCTTATCGATCGAATTGGACCAATGTGCTTCTCACTTCTCGCTGTATTTTGTAGAGAGTAACAGCATAGTTTCACCACGACTGCCCTGTAAAACATTTATGGGATAAACAAAATAAACGTAGAGTGTTTTCAAGTAAAAAATGTATTCTACTCTTGGAATTAAGAATGAAACTGACTTGCCAGAGGCTCATCGGCTTCATTCTTAATCCTACTCGTAGAATAAATTTTTTACTTGAAAGCACTATACGTTTATTCTATATTTTTCTAGTGAAATCAAATTAAATGCTGCCGTTTATAAAGAGTCATGACCCAGCCCAATTGATTAACAATAATTAGTTGTTTAATCTGTTATTATCTGAGTGCAACAACAAGTGTACATACCAACATATTCAGCCTGACCATTAAACAAGCCTGAAAATAAGCAGACTGTCATTTTCAAAATGAGGTCCCCAGAGGGTGAATTTGGTGATGCTACCCTGCACAGCAGGGTAGCATCACTAAATTTACTCTATGTGAACCTAAATCTGAATCAATGTCTCAAGCCTGAACAGAAAGAGGTACCAAGATGATAAATTGGCCTGGGATAGCATCAAAAATTTCACCCTCTTGGGGCCTCATTTTGCAAATGACTGATTGCTTATTTCCCGACTTTCCATTAAATGAATCAATGGTAGACATATAACTTAGGTGACATCTATTTTCGCCTACCAAGGATTTCATCAGAACTTCTAACATCTGTCAGATTTTTTTTGTGCACAATTATACATTCACTCTTTAAATAATTGCCAGTTCATTTTTCAAAACTTTAAACTTGAATCAGTTTATTTGGCAGGCAGAGATAAACATCCCCTCCTTTCCATTAGCTTTTTGGCACCAAAACACTTGGGTCAGCATCAACACTGTTTGTGACCACTCATTGGAATGGCCAATTTTGATGGAACATTTTCTAGTCATTCAAGAAAATTTTAAGCAAGTGTTGTCTCCTAGTCCTGTAAGGTGAAGCATTAAACTCTTTATGTTTTGTTATTACTTATCTATTGGAGAAGCGTGGTGGCTCAGTGGTTATGTCATTGAACTTCAAACCATGAGGTCCATGGTTCGATCTCCACCAGGGGTAACTGCATTGTGTCCTTGAGCAAGGTACTTAATCCTGATTGCTCATGTGGGGGCACGGTGGTGCTGGGTACTACAGCGTAATGCGCACCAGTGTTTCACCTGTCTTCAGCCAATGCTAACCCTTGTGTGGCATTAGTACAAGAGTCTGACAGTTGCTTGCCATTGCTCAGTGGTTCTCTCTGGGTACCCCAGAAACTGTCTGGCACAAGATGGCTGTCAAAAGTGTTGTTAAACTCCAATAAACAAATCTTCTGAAGTTGTTTTCGGTCCTTTTGATGTTGTCTGATGATCACTTATCTATTGGAGTTGTCTTCAGCACATTTGATTTCTTATGATGATCACTTATTTATTGGAGTTGTTTTCAGCACATTTGATTTCATATGATGATCACTTATCTATTGGAGTTGTTTTCAACACATTTGATTTCATATGATGATCACTTATCTATTGGAGATGGTTTCAGCACATTTGATTTCATATGATGATCACTTATCTATTGGAGTTGTTTTCAGCACATTTGATTTCATATGATGATCACTTATCTATTGGAGTTGTTTTCAGCACATTTGATTTCATATGATGATCACTTATCTATTGGAGTTGTTTTCAACACATTTGATTTCATATGATGATCACTTATCTATTGGAGTTGTTTTCAACACATTTGATTTCATATGATGATCACTTATCTATTGGAGTTGTTTTCAGCACATCTGATTTCATATGATGATCACTTATCTATTGGAGTTGTTTTCAGCACATTTGATTTCATATGATGATCACTTATGTATTGGAGGTGGTTTCAGCACATTTAACTCTCTGCATTCTGATGTCAAAATGGCAAAGTTTTCAGCAGCAAATATTTCCCATAATGCAGTCTGATATTTAACCAAATATACCTTGTTTGACAGAGCTCAGTGGGCCCTGTCAAACAAGATATAATTGGTTAAATTCATAGTTAAACAAGAGAAAAACAGAGCGATTGGAGAAAAGTTTGTTGTACTACCAGAGTCAAGCCTGGAAATAAGCAGACTGTCATCTGCAGAATAAGGTCCCCAGAGGGGGAATTTGGTGATTCAACCCTGCACAGCAGGGTAGCATCACTAAATTTAGTCTCTGTGAACCTCAGCTAAATCAAAATCTCAGGCCTAAAGAGAAAGAGGAACCCAGAGGATAAATTGGCCAACTGTATGGGATAGTATCAGCAAATTCACCCTCTGGGGACCTCATTCTAAAAATGCCACATCACTTATCAAACAAGATATAATTTGTTAAATTTGTATTTAAACAAGAGAAGAAAAGAGTGATGGGAAAAAATTCTGTTGCACTACCAGAGTGCAAGGGGTTAATTTGTATATGATGATCACTTATCGATTGGAGTGGTTTCAGCACATTTGATTTCGTATGATCACTTATCGATTGCAGTTGATTTCAGCACATTTGATGTGTATTTATTCTCTCATGTTGTGTTCAATTCATTTGTTGAGATTCAACTGTTTATTTTATTTTTCAGTTCATTTGATGAATATTCATCAGAGATCAAATCTGGCAGATTAGAATGGAGCCCAGTACACAAATCAGATAGATTTTGGAGGGAAAATGCAATTAGATTGAATGAAAAAAATTACGAACTTATGAAGTAAGTTTCATATCAGTACATGACAAATATTGTACATTTTCTGAGTTTAATGCGTAAAAATCTCTAAAAACCAAATAATAATATTATTCATCAGACATGTAAAAGTGAAACTTCATTTAACCCTTTACCTAACCAGAAAAGCAGACGACACTTGCAAAAATAATTTTTGAATAACTAATTTTTTTCATTTTTTGTCTCAAAAACATAGGTTATGACCCCTCGTTGGAACGAGCTCAACGAGCTCGTTCCAACGAGGGGTCATAACCTATGTTTTTGAGACAAAAATGAAAAAAATAATGAAAATTAAGTGGCGATTTTTTAGAATAGCACTGACCGGTTTTGGCCGTTACGTTAGGTAAAGGGTTAAGAATTGAATGCAATTTTTATAATCTTTATTGGAGTATGAACGTGTGGGAATGGGTACAAATTATGTATAAATCCCGAAGGGATTCTTACAATTTGTACCCATTCCCACACGTTCATACTCCAATAAAGATTATAAAAATTGCATTCAATTCTTATAATTACATCCCGTAACTGTTTAAACTACTTTTTACCAAACAACAAAGCAGAAAGGCGAAATAAAACAGGTATGAACGAACGAGGCGAAAAACCACCCTCACACAATGAACGTGTGGGGATGGGTACAAATTATGTATAAATCCCGAAGGGATTCATACAATTTGTACCCATTCCCACATGATCATACTCCAATAAAGATTATAAAAATTGCATTCAATTCTTATAATTACATTCCGTAAATGTTTAAACTACTTTTTACCAAACAACAAAGCAGAAAGACGAAATAAAACATATACGAACGAACAAGGCGAAAAACCACCCTCACACAAAAGACAAAGCGCACAACTCTGAGTTGAGCGCCTGTTCCGTCTAAATGATATCCCAGAGGCAAATAAGCTTTAATTTTCACAACTTTAGAAATGGAAACAAGTATTTTAGTAACAGGCTTTATGCCACAGTTGGGAAATGTCACCAAAGAAACAGCAGCAGATTTGATCACTGTTTGAGGTGCAAAAAGTTAAAAACCTCCCCAAACACAGCCTGAATTACATTCTGTCAACTGCGCTCTACCGTAAATGTGGGTCAAAGTTTGATCAAATGTATTCATTGGAAAATGAATTACATTTGGTCATGACGTTTTCTTCCAGCTGACTAATGGGAATTGAGTATTTGGACCCAAAACGTATAACTACATTAACAATGTAATTATTCTTGATTGGCAGACAACTATGCAATCAAAACGTTCATGTGAATTCATTGTAGACCTGGGTGTTTTTTTAGTTCAGCTGTTTTTTGTGACAAAAGAGAGAATATAGGCACATAGAATACATCTGAACTCAGGGGAGGAAACAGTAACACAGGTTCCCTAGCAAATTTGGTTACCGATAAAATGTGTTGTTTCTGTTAATAGTCATCAAATGAATTGCTGAGTGTGCTTCTAATAATTGCTTTTATAGATGTGAAGGCATGTAATAAACACATGCGTGAATGGGTTAATCGATATGGCACTTGTGCCAACGTGCAAGGATAAAACCAAAGACCTGCGGCCTCTCGTTTTATCCTTCCGTGCTGGTACTTGTGCCATATCGATTAACCCATCCACACGCGTATGTCATTCTGTGTATTTAGGCCACACAAAGTAGATCTTCTGTTTCTCAGGCCATTATTTGTAAAATTGCATGCGGGCGAGCGTTTTTTTATTTTATTTTTTATTTCAGTAATTACGTCTTTTCCATCAAAAGTTCATGTTCTTAGTTCGAGTTTTAGGTCTCATAATCTACAGAATAGCATGGGTGGTGGTGTATTTCATCCCTTGAGTGCAAGAAGGCTTTGCAATGCTAAAGCATTGCAAAGCCTTCTTGCACTCAAGGGACAAATTCATCAATTTTCACTTTCACTGCCAGCTCTCATGAAATATATGAGCGCGTCGAACACATAAGCAACATGTTTTAATGCTGATATATCTATGATTGGTAGGCTATCAGAATGTTCATCATTGTGAGCTCTCATCAAAGACAGAGCATAGTGTAGAAAATCACGCCTGGCTGTACTCCCATCTGCACCTGAAAATACATTGTATATTTAAGAATTGAATGCAATTTTTATAATCTTTATTGGAGTATGAACGCGTGGGAATGGGTACAAATTATGTATGAATCCCTTCATACGTGTGGGAATAGGTACAAATTATGTATGAATCCCGAAGGGATTCATACATAATTTGTACCCATTCCCACACGTTCATACTCCAATAAAGATTATAAAAATTGCATTCAATTCTTATAATTACATTCCGTAACTGTATAAACTACTTTTTACCAAACAACAAAGCAGAAAGACGAAATAAAACATGTACAAATGAACGAGGCGAAAAACCACCCTCACACAAAAGACAAAGCGCACAACTCTGATTTTTAATTTTCACAACATTAGAAATGGAAACAAGTATTTTAGTAACAGGCTTTATGTCACAGTTGGGAAATGACACCAAAGAAACAGCAGCGGAGTTGATTACTGCGAGAGGCGCTAAAAGTTAAAAACCCGCCCAAACACCACCCGAATTTCATTCCATCAACTGCACTCTACCGTAAATGCGGGTCAAAGTTCGACCAAATGTATTCATTGAAAAATGAAATACATTTGGGCATGATGTTTTCATCCAGCTGACCAATGGGAATTGAGTATTTGGACCCAAAACATATAACTACATTAACAATGTAATTATTTGAAAGTACATGTACTAAGGTTGTAAAGAAATTACATATTATAATTAAGGCTCCATAAAGTAGACCTTCTGTTTCTCAGGCCATTTTTTGTAAAATTGCATGTGGGCAGGTGGTTTTTAGCTCACCTGAGCGAAGCTTGAGGTGAGCTTTACTGATCACTTGCCGTCCATCTGTCTGTCTGTTAACTTCACATTTTCGACTTCTCAAGAACCGCTGGGCCAATTTAGATGAAACTTGATGTGAATCTTCCCCAACATGTGTCCACCCAAGTTTGTTCATAAGATGTTGCCACGCCCACCAGGGGCTCTACAAGGGGCATAACTCTAACACTACCTTAAATTTTCTTAAAAAATCTTCTTCAGATCCAGCAATCGGAATTTTTTTGATATTTGGTGTGCAGCATCCTTAGTGGAGTGTGATTCAAGTTTGTTAAATCCAAGTCCCTGAGTTCAAATTTGGCCGAATTATAACTTTGTTCAATATGAGGAATTTTTCTTTAAAAATCTTCTTCAGATTCAGCAGTCGGAATGTTTTGATATTTGGCATGCAGCATCCTTAGTGGGGTGAGATTTAAGTTTGTTAAATCCAAGTCCCTCGGTTCATATTTGGGCTCCCTGTGGGAGCCCGAATTATAACTTCGATCAATATGAGGAATTTTTCTTTAAAAAATCTTCTTCAGATTCAGCAGTCGGAATGTTTTGATATTTGGCATGCAGCATCCTTAGTGGGGTGAGATTCAAGTTTGTTCAAGCCATGTCCCTAGGTTCATATTTGGGCTCACTGTGGGAGCTCGACTTGTAACTTAGTTCAAAATGAGGAATTTTCTTTAAAAATCTTCTTCAGATCCAGCAGTCAGAATATTGATATTTGATATGCAGCATCCTTAGGGGGTAAGATTCAAGTTTGTTGAAGCCAAGTCCCTGGGTTCATATTTGGGCTCTGGGGGGGTGGGGTGGGGGTGAGATTCAAGTTTGTTCAAGCCAAGTCCCTGAGTTCATATTTGAGTTCCCTGTGGGAGCCTGAATTATAACTTAGTTCAATATGAGGAATATTCTTCAAAAATCTTCTTCACATCCACCATTCAGAATCTTTTGACAATTGGAAAATGGCATCCCACTGGAGGTGAGATTCAAGTTTTTTCAAGCCAAGTCCCTGGGTTCATATTTGGGCTTCCTATGGGAGCCTGAATTATAACTTAGTTCAATATGAGGAATATTCTTTAAAAAATTTTTTTTTTGATCCACTGGTCGGAATCTTTAGATATTTGGTATAAGCTTTTCTAAGGAGGGGCAGATGCAACTTGTTGAAATCAATTTCCTGGGTTTTATATTTAGGCTACCCTATCAGGTGAGCGCCCTCAGGCCCCCTGGGGCCTCTTGTTTATTTTATTTTTAGCTCAACTTGACAACGTCAAGTATGAGCTATTGGGAAGGATTCCAATCCATCGTCCATTTACATCCATCCATATGTCCATCCGTATATAAGTTCTCTGTCCTTTCATAATTCCTTTAACACACCCTCCAGGCTGTAGTTCTCCCCCGATCAGTCCCAAATTTCATACGTGGCTTTGGGGCAATGTCTAGATGGGAGGTATCAAATTTTTCCGAATTTCATTGATAAACATGGCCATCAGTGGCCATCTTAAATTTGGTATATAAATTGTCAACAATTCCATTGGCATACCCAACAGGACGAATCTCTCACCCGATTTTTTTCAAGTTTCATATGCAGCTTTGGTATGATGTCTGATGGGAGCTATCAAATTTTTCTGAGTTTTGTTGAAAATCATAGCCGCCAGCAGCCTTCTTGGATTTGGATCTTACTTGTCAACAATTCCATTAGGTCACCTGATCTTTTTCAAATTTCATCTATTGCTTTAGTGTGATGTCTAGATGGGAGCTATAGAATTTTTCTGAATTTTGTTGAAAAACATGGCCGTCGGTGGCCATTATGGATTTGGTATATTAATTGTCAACAATTCTATTAGCACACCTTACAGGCCACATCTCTCACCCAATCTTTTTTCAAATTTTAGCTTTGGTGCGATGTCTTGATAGGAGCTATTGCACTTTTCTTAATTTCACTGAAAAATATGGCCTCCTGAAGCCATCTTGGATTTTTCATAGGAATTGTTAACAATTCCATTAGCACACCCTACGGGCACTATCTCTCACCCAATCTTTTTCTAATTTCATGTGTATCGTTGGTGTGATGTCTACATGGGTGCTATCAAATATTTCTTAATTTCACTGAAAAACATGGCTGTCAGTGGCCATCTTGGATTTGGCATATAAATTGTTAACGATTCCATTATCAATCCCTGTAGACCGCATCTTTCACCCGATCTTTTTCGATTTTATATGTAGCTTTGGTATGATGTCTAGATGGGAGCTATCAAATTTTTCTGAATTTCTTTTAAAAAACTATGGCTGCCAGTGGCCTCATGGATTTGGCGTATAAGTTGTCAACAATTCCATTAGCACACTCTACAGGCCACTTCCCTTATGTGATCTTTTTCAGATTTCATATGTAGCTTTGTTGTGATGTCTTTTCTGTAGAAACTTGGCTGAATGACTTGGCATTACTGGGGCTTGCTATTTAGTTCAGTCCCTTCTTGGTCAGGTTGAGCTGACACTTTCATCTATTCTTATCGGAATACTGGAAAAGAAGCTGCACTGTACTGCTGATATAAATCTACCTAATAACTGATGACCCACTGACTGACCAACTTGCTTTCTTCCTTTTGGTATTGATGAAGGAGTTGGGGGGGCGCGGTGGCGTCGCGGTAACCGGTTCTCATCAGATACCGAAGTTAAGCAACGTCGAGCGCGGTTAGTAGTTGGATGGGTGACCATTTCAGCGACTGATTCATGCTCCCGCGTTGTGTCCTTGGGCTAGGCACTTAACCCCGATTGATACATGGGGGCACGTTGATGCTGTGTACTAAGGCATACTGCACGTTGATGGTGCGCATGTCTTCAACCAATCTAACCCTGTCTGTGCCGCGGTGCAGAGTTCAGAGTTACAATGTTGGAGAGCTGACAGCTGCTCGTCATTGCTCGGGGGTTCTCTCCGGGTACTCCGGCTTCCTCCACCTGTAAAACTGTCACCGACATGTTATGACCCTGGCTGTTAATGTGTCGTTAAACCCTAATAAAAAAACAATAAAAAAATTGATGAAGGAGTTTTCGCATTTTGAAAGTTACTAGATGTTCATATGTTTTCTGTTGTTTTAAAGGATTTTAATCAGATTGTTGGAGTCCAGTCGAGATCCATTGATATTGTCAGTAGCAGCACATGATATAGGAGAATATGTCAGATATTATCCTAGAGGTAAAAAGTGAGTAAATTTTATGTATTAATGGTTAAGATTTTTTTCTGTTCAAATATAACAGTTCTTATGATTTCATGTCTTATTATTTAACCACTTACTCAATGAACACAACATCAAACTTTGTTCACCTGACTGAAAGTCAGGATGAGCTGTAGTGATCACTCACCATCTATTGTCTGTCTGACATCTGTCGTCCATCATCTGTGAACACGGTGTTTGCACCTGCCTCTCCTAACCCACTGAACCAATTTTAGTTATATTTGAGGTTATTGCCTGTTCTGACATCTCATTTTATTTTTTTTCAAATCAAGTTGCCAAGCCTCTTAGGGAGTGGATGGGTAAAATCAGCCAAAATTCTTATAAAATCTTCCCATGAACCAGCTGGTACAATGACTTGATATTTGGTATGGAGCTTCCTTTTGGGGTGTAGAATCAAGTTTGTTCAAACGAAGTTCGTGAATCAATATTTGCCTTTGTAATGGGAGGGGTAAGATTTTTGGCCCCCACCCAAGATTTCTATTTTCTGAACCGATTGTTCAATTTGAACCAAATTTGGTATGTGGTATTATTGTGTCATAAGTACTTGATTCATGCAAAAAAATTTTTTTTATACTATACCAATGACCCAGACTTAGCTGGTGCTAACTCTAAAATATCTAGGGCCAAACGCAAATTTTACCCCCCAATCCCCAAAATTTGCATCTAAAACTGAAAATTACATGTCCTATATGGTCCTCCATACTTTTACTCCACTGCGCATGCACAGTGTCAAGGAGGTCTCGAAATTGTCGCAATTATCATTCTTTGTTTGGCCCTCAATACAGTTACACTTCACTGCTATTTGTGCTTGTAAATCTCAGTTTTAAGGATGCCAGACACATAATTATGAGAGAAATGGTGGATATAAGGAGGAAATAGAAGGAGGAGAGGAAAAAACAATGGAAACAAATGTTCAGGGCTGTAACTTATAATTATTTTACGAAATTATTCATGTTACCTATTTTCGAGGCATGACCTTGTTGTGGTCATTCTTGCTATGAATGTTCCATTGTTTAATCAGTGTTTCCTCTCTCCCTTTCCTTTATTCCCCCCTAGCTATTCTCCCATGCTTTTGTTTTTTTTTTGTAATGTTTATTACTAAAATTTCTTGGGAGTTTTGGCTTGGAAACAGAATTATTTTCTGTTGTTTTCCCCATGTTTACCCCATGTTTACGTCCTCACTCTTGGGTGGTTAGGCGTTTTGGTCTGCATCTACCATCTGATGTTCTGCAGTTTCTTCTCTGGAAGTCTCTGTTTTGCATCAGATAGTGTTTAAATTGGTAACTGATTTCGGGCCAGGTTTATCAGTGCCTGGAATCATGTTTCCGGTTTGTTTACACTTTTTGTCTTTGTTGACAACGGTTACTTCTTAGTGATTACTTGTCCTCTGCTTAGTTCAGTTCATAGCACGATACATTAATATTGTCCATAAGTGTTACATTAATTTTTTTAAAATGATTTAAAATATTTATCCACACTTAGGCTTTTTTGGGATCCATTTGGGCTCATTGTTCCCATTGGGAACTTGGGCTCTGCTGAAAATTTTTTCAAAAATTTTTTTTGGGGAAATTATTTTCTTTTGAAATGTTATAATGGATTATAATATATTATGTATATTTATTTCAAGGGTTAGTGCGAGTAATATGAAAATGTTGAAAAAATATTCTTCAATTGTAATGCAAGGATATCTTCCTCTAATTCGCAGGTTCATTGTGTTTCTTATAGTCAATGTAGTCGCACTAATTCTTGCTCTGTGTGTGTTGATTGATATGACAACGTTGGAGACGTGTGTCACGGTATTTTGTTAGCGGTGAGGGGTCCATTGCAGTCCTCTCTCCGTAGGGTCTCACTATATTATCAGTTTCTTTTTCTGAATTCAGAGTGATGTTTCCGTGATGTCTTCAACAAGTGTGTCTCTGTCGTTGCAATATTAGGGCTAGCAGAAAGTGCTCAAGGTATTACAATAATTGCCGAAGAGTTCCCTAGTGGGATCGAAGACATTGATCGTCCGCTAGTCCACCCGGTGTCGAATGGATCAGCATCTGGGTTTGTCCGTTGTGGTCCAGGGAAGCAGATTGGGTGATGCGAGCACTATAAAACATCGAATGTGCACACCCAGCAATGACGGATCCGAGGATAGTACACAGGAAGCCTGTCATTCCGGTAGCTAGCTCGTCCAGGTCCATCTGGACCGCAAGCGAGAGAGGCCCCCTCTCTCTTACATCAACATCTGCGCCGTGATGCTGTTGTATATTTGTTTGTCAGTCGGAGCTTATGTCCACTCCTCCTGCTCGGGACGCTCTGTTGCATAGACAGTCCAACGCGGCTGTTATATTGGCTTCCTCATCCTCACGTCAACACACACGACCACACCTTGGCTATGTGACCACAGATTTCCAGGGAACGTTTGCATATTATATAAATGCAGGATTGAACGTCCCTGGTGCTCCTGCTTCGCCGACCACGGAATACACGTCGACCAGGTCACTCCATCTGCTAGCCAAGGACACAAGACCTTTCCAGTTGGGACGTTCGCATATTATATAAATGCAGGAATGAACGTCCCTGGAGCTTCCAGCGGATAATTACGTAGGACCGCGGCTCCACAGGTCTCATTGAGTACTATGAACAAGGTGATGTTACCGTGATGTCTTCGTAAAGTGTGCTTTCGTCGTCACAGTCAAATGAAGAGCTAGCGGTAAAAGTGCTCATGCAGATACGTCAATTGCCTAAGAGGTCCCAAGTAGGATCGACGGCGTTGGCGTCCGCTAGCTCGCCCGGTGTAGTGACCATTCATCGAATGGCTCAGCAGCCGGGTTCGTCCGTTGCGGTCAGGAAGGAGATTTGGGTGATGCGAGCACTATAAAATACAATGTGCACACCCAGTGACGACGGATACGAGGATGGTACGGAGGAAGCCTATTAGTCTGGTTCCTAGCTCGTCCAGGTCCATCTGGGCTGCGAGTGAGAGAGGTCCCTCTCTCGTACTACAACATCTGGGCCCAGATGTTGTGGTACAAAACGTTCCTCAGTCGGAGCATAAGTCCACTGCTCGGGACGCTCCGTTATATAGACAGTCTGGAGAGACTGCTCTTTCGGCTTCCTCATCCTCACCGCATGGCTACATGACCAGTGATATTCAACCAACTTCGCCGACCAGGGATTCTACGGCGACCAGGTCATGCCATCCGGTAGCCAAGGATACGAGGCCTTCATACTCTGGACGTTCGCATATAAGAAGTATGCAGGAGTTAACGTCCAAGGAGCTTTCAGCGGCTAAATCCTGTAAGACCGCAGCTCCACAGGCCTCTGTTACGGACATGCTATCACAGATAGCACAAATTATCGCAGCAACCGACAGTAACTCTGTCGGATCAGGAATTCTCCGAGGAAGCTGGGTTGGTACTTTCTGCTGCAGGTTCAGGCACGGACGACCAAGAATTACAAGTGGTCCGACAGGATGGCAAAAGGGATACGGATGAGTTGTATTTTCCCTTTCGGAACAACATAATTACCGTAGAGTGCATCCGGCATTATCATCTGACGTTGTTCCTCCGGACCAAAATGCTGCATTGCCGGATAAGAGACTGATAGTGCCACTGGACACAGAATTCTTAATCGGTTTAGGGACATCATCCCTCAGTTTCCGACATAGTCCAGATATGTCTCACGGACATTTGATCTGTTGAATGACACTATATTTATATAACTTGCTACCTAAATGGGCAGGGCAGGTTTCTTATCAGCAAATGCTCTACATCTGCCTTTCATCAATTCAAGGAATATTTTGAAACGGCAGGACAGAGCATTCTGAGAGTTCTCTGCGTCTAGACAACCAGGTCAGGACCTAGTATTGTTTATACTGTCGTCTATGTCAATTCCAACCACAATGTTGGAAACGACCATATCGTCTAGCAGGGTCAGCTTAGACGCATTATCGTATGCAGATCACCTTACCAGAACGTTATCATTACGTCTCAAAGGAAAAAGAATTTTAGGATGTACAACCTCCTCAAGAGTTCTTTCAAGGACCTCACGTAAAACTCCGTCCTTTTAGTGGCAATATGGAGTTGGTTAGATGTGACGCGGCCCTGGCTACATCCACGCGTGTGGATAGTAAGGTGAAAAACTCTCTCAGAGTCGCTCCGGTCTCCGGAGAGTTTTCTTCCATGGCAAGCTTTCCGCAGTTTATGATCAGATAACTAAGAAAGCTTCAGACTCTCTGCTATTCAAATCCACTTCCATATAGTTGGATTCAGCAGAGAAGAGTAGGCCAGGCACTTCTGGGATGAATACGTCCAAGGGAAGTTCCTATAGAGGTTCCTATGCGTCCTCTAGGTCTTACTCTAGATACCGTCAGGGTAGCGACTCAGGTAGGGGCCGTAATTCTGGCTGAGACATCCGGTCAGATGCCCCTAGGTCGACGGGGCGAGGTGCGGGCTGTGGAGGACATGGCTTCTCCTTCCGCAAGCCTCACAGGACCAGGAGGAAATGGTATTAACCTCTATCGTGTACTAGTGAGCGGAAGACTGTCAAGTTTCTCAATTAATTGGGAATAGATTACGGACGTCCCTTGGATTCGGGGGGGGTGATTTCGGAAGGACTAAATTGTCCTTCAAACGAAATCCTCCGTTAACTCGGAGTCCAAGATGGACTCAGCTTCCGTCAAGTCAGCAGGAAAGAGGCTCGCTTCCATCAGAAGTCCAGTCTCGTCTCTTCTGGAATGATCGCGATAGAGATTGTAGAAATCCAGGAATTTCCAGGTTTCTGCAATCATCCTTTTCTGGTTCCAAAAACCAGACGGCTCGTTCCGTTCACTCATTATTCTGAGCTGGATAACAAGCTGATTGTGGATACAAGTTTATATATGGAGTCCATCCAATCGGTCAGAGCGAGTTTTCAGGTGTACGACTATGCTACATGCATTGATCTCAAGATGCGTACTTTCACGTCGTGGTACATCAGGTGTTCAGAAAGTATCTTCGCTTCCTCATCATAGGAGTCGTGTATCAGTTCTGAGCAATGTGCTTTGGTCTGAATCTAGCCCCCTGGGCTTTCACTCGAATAACGGACTCGGTAATGACTCATTTCCGAGCTCATTCATCTGCGATAACGTCAGCCTACCTGGACGACATTCTTTAGAGGTACGGCAATGAGTTAACGCTTCAAAACGATGTACAGAATCTGCTTCTATTGCTCTGATGTCTCGGTTTCATAAGTAGACGAGAAGTCGGATCTGGTATCATCCAAATCATTCACCCACTGGGGGATGAGCTTTGAAACGCACAACATTTTCGTTCGTCTGCCGTTACCCAGAGCGAAATTAATCAGTTATGCTCACTATTGTCTTCGCTCAGACAAGGTCTCAGCGAGAGATCTCATGATACTGATACGTTTGTGCAGAGCTGCCGCGATTTTATTCCGATGGGGCGGTTACGCACTTGTCCTCTCCAATTTCTTCTGATCCAGAATTGGAAGGTGAAGATTTTTTCGCTCGATACGGATATCTTCTTGTCAATCAAGTGAATAAGAGATTCAGACTTGGGCAAGTTTTCAGTAGTTAACTCAGAGAATTCCACTGCAGTTGCAGGGTTCGAGTTTTACAGTCTTGATGGATGCCAGTCAAACAGGTTGGGTCGTATCATTAAGCCCTTGGAACAGATTTGAAGGGCCAGCATCTCTGAGATCCTTAGTTCCTAATTAAGTACATTACTATCAAGAATGATGTCATTTTGGCTTGCGCTACATTATTGGATAAACGTTATTCAGTATGCTCATGTGCTAATTCTGTCCGACAATTCGACGGTATTAGCGTATTTTCGGAACTAGGGAGACAATCATTCCATTCTGTTTTTCATGTTAACAGAAGGAATCTTTCTATTTGTACTAGAACATCAAGTTCTCCTATCGGTCCGTCATATTCCGGGTCGTCTGAATGTTTTAGCGGACTCCCTTCACGGAGGGGCCGCTTGTTGACGCCAGAATGGACTTTCAACAAACGAGTATTCAATCAGATTTGCTACCAAGGAGAGCGGCAAATGATCAACTTTTTCGTGACGCATCTCAACAAAGTATGCGTCACAATGTTTGGATCTTCGAGCATATGCAGTAGACGCTCTATCGATCTCATGAGACGGAATAATAGGATATGCGTATCTTCCAGCGCCGTTGATTCAGCAGATATTGCTCAAGTTATATATCTCAGTGCAAAATTCTGTTGGTAGCATTTCTGTCTCCACAAAGACCGTGGTTTAATCTACCCAGACGTCTGTTGTGGGACATGCCGTGGAAGCTTCCTCCACATTTCAGTCCATTCTATGGTCAGATGGATTCAATTTACTATCAGTACTGCTTATGATAATATCTTCAATCAGCATTCTGTGCTTTAGTTTTAAGCTCATGAAGTAAGAGCTCTTCTACATTATGGGCTTACACTAATAATGTTGCTATTACAGATCTAGTGAGGGCTGCATATTGTTCTTAGCCCTCCACTTTCTCGAATTTGTATCTGAGAAATATTGAGTCCTTTTCTGCAGATATGCATTGTTTAGGTCCATTATTTTTCACTTAGAATGTCGTCCACTAAACAGTGGCAATATATGTATGTAGGCTTTCGGTTCTGGCAGTGACTATGTCCTGCTGCCCTCTTCACTCTGGAGTATTTGATCCAGGGCAAGGGGAAGGGGGGGGGGGGCGTTCCCTTAGGTCACCTGCTTTATAGTGTAAAGCAAGGGAATACCTCCCTTGGAGTCAGTAATTCCGAGTCGGTAATTATTTTTATAATTTTTTGTATGAATGTTTAGTACCATGGGATACATCATATATAATACGTTTTTTTTTTTCTCGTGCGTAAATTATGCAAATTAGACTAACATTGATGTTTTGTGGTGTTACTTTCAGCACTATAAGCGCAAATGCTAATACGGCTCGGGCTAGAGGCCGTATTCATGAACCGATCTTTACTAAACTTCTTGGGTACCTTTGGTATCACCGTGGGACGAGAACGAGTGTTTTTGGGTCCGGTCCGAGATTCAAGATGGCCGATGGCAGCCATTTTGTACAAAATTAGGTGCAATCAGATTTTTGCACAGAACTTCCATATGAAAGCGCTGATTTGAATAATTTTTTGAGTGAATGTTTAATACCATGGGATACATCACATATAATACAGGTTTTTTTCTCGTGCAGAAATTATGCAAATTAGATGAACTTTGATTTTTTCAGTTCTACTTACACACAGTAAGTACACATGTCAATACGGCTCAGGCTAGAGGCTGTATTTATGAACCGATCTTCACGAAACGTCTTGGGTATCTTTGTTATCACCTTGGGATGAGAACGAGTGTTTCTGGGTGCGGTCTAAAATTCAAGATGGCTGCCAGTGGCCATTTTGTACCAAAATTAGGTCTAATCAGTTTTTTGTACACAACTTCTATACGGCTCAGGCTAGAAGCCATATTTCTGAACCAATCTTTATGAAACTTCTTGGGTACCTTTGTTATCACCGTGGGATGAGAACGAGTGTTTTGGGGTGTGGTCCGAAATTCAAGATGGCTACCAGCAGCCATTTTGTACCAAAATTAGTGCAATTAGTCTTTTGTACAGAACTTCTGTATGAAAGTTCTGATTTGAATAAATTTTTGTATGAATGTTTAGAAACATGGAATACATCACATATAGTACGGGGTTTTTTCTTGTGCAGAAATTATGCAAATTAAATGAAGTTTGATTTATTCAGTTCTGCTTATACACTGTAAGTGCACATGTCAATACGGCTCGGGCTAGAGGCTGTATTTATGAACCGATCTTCACAAAACTTCTTGGGTACCTTTGTTATCACCTTGGGACGAGAACGAGTGTTTCTGGGTGCGGTCCAAAATTCAAGACAGCTGCCAGTGGCCATATTGTACCGAAATTAGGTCCAATCAGTTTTTGTCACAACTTCTATACAGCTAGTATTTATGAACTGATCTTCACGAAACTTCTTGGGTCCCTTTGTTTTCACCTTGGGACAGGAACAAGTGTGTTTTGGGGTGCCTTTGTTATCACTGTGCTATGAGAACAAATATTTTGGGGTTCAGTCAGACCCACTCTGGGACTCAAAGATTTCTTTTCTAGTTTAGCATCTGACTGTCACCCACCTTTACAATACTTTACCTATAAATTTGTTACAGGCTACGGTCAGTATTTATGTACAGACCGTTACAATACTTTATATGTACCTTTGTTATCAGGTCATTACCTAGATGTTTGTCATTGCAGTGTCACATACTATACATGTACATGTCTTAACAAGTTGAGCTACAGTGTCATTGACACTTTCATTGATTTTTGCCCTACCTGTTCCTTAATTAGTTAGGCTCAAGTTTGTTTAATGATAGTGCTGCAGTCAATATTTTAATTTGGTAAAAGGTTTGGATGAGGAGGGCAGTACATCATTTTTTGCTCCCCCTCCACATTGTTGGGTTTTGGAAGCACTTGGATAATTCAAACCGAATTTGTAATACAATATTATTTGGTGGCTTGATCTTGAATTCTATGAATTAGTTAGAGTCACCTCCATTAACCCTTTACCCCATGTAAGGGCCACAAAACAGTGAGCACTAATCACAAAAATTACCATTAGGCCACACAAAGTAGATCTTCTGTTTCTCAAGCCATCATGTGTAAAATTTCATACAGGCGAACGTTTTTAGCTCACCTGACTTTCAGTCAGGAGAGCTATAGTGATCTTTCACCGTCCGTCGTCCGGCGTCCGTGAACATGGTGTTTGCATCTTCTCCTCCGCTGAACCAATTTAATTGATATTTGAGGTAATAGTTTGTTATGACATCGCAATTTGATTTTGTTCAAATCAAGTTGCCTTGCCTGTGGGTAGGGCCACACCCAAAAAGTGTGCTGAAATCTTAAAAAATCTTCTTCTCATGAACCAGCAGTAGCAGAGACTTGATATATGGTGTGCAGCTTCCTTTTGAGGTGTAGACTCAGATTTGTTCAAGAGAAGTTTGTGGGCCTATACTTGGCGTCGTTATGTGAGGGGCAAAATTTTTGGCCCCGCCCAAAATTTCTATTTTCCAAACCGAGAGGATGATTTGAACCAAATTTTATGTGAGGGCTTATTGGGTCATAAGTACCTAATTTATGCTGATTTTTTTTTTCCCGTAGCCCCATGGGAACCGCAGGAGCTAAAAATAGACAAAAATTAAAACGCCCATATCTCCAAAACTGCACGGCACCGAGAATTTTTATTTGGTGTGAAGCTTCCTTAGGACCAACAGAAAGAATTGGTAAAAAAAAATTGCCATCGGTTTTATCATAGGGTACAGTTTTCGGACTTTGAAAAAGTGCTGAGTCAGCACTTTTTAACACTGTAGGCAATGGGAAAAACATTAAAAAATCTTCTTCTCCAGATCCAGCAGGCAGAATCTTTTGATATTTGGTATGCAACATTGGAGGGTGGATCTGATTCAAGTTTGTTCAAATCGGCCCCCTGGGTTCATATTTGGGCTCAGTATAGGAGCCCGATTTCGAACTTAGTGCATTTCAGGCAAATTTCTTAAAAAATCTTCTTCTCCAGATCCAGCAGGCAGAATCTTTTGATATTTGGTATGCAACATTGTGGGGTGGATCTGATTCAAGTTTGTTCAAACCGGCCCCCTGGGTTTATATTTGGGCTCAGTATAGGAGCCCAGATTTGAACTTACTGCATTTCAGGCAAATTTCTTTGAAAATCTTCTTCTCCAGATCCAGCAGGCAGAATCTTTTGATATTTGGTATGCAACATTGTGGGGTGGATCTGATTCAAGTTTGTTCAAATCGGCCCCTTGGGTTTATATTTGGGCTCAGTATAGGAGCCCAAATTTGAACTTAGTGCATTTCAGGCAAATTTCTTTGAAAATCTTCTTCTCAAGATCCAGCAGGCAGAATCTTTTGATATTGGGTATGCAACATTGTGGGGTGGATCTGATTCAAGTTTGTTCAAATCGGCTCCCTGGGTGTATATTTGGGCTCAGTATAGGAGCCCAAATTTGAACTTAGTGCTTTTCAGGCAAATTTCTTAAAAAATCTTCTTCTCCAGATCCAGCAGGCAGAATCTTTTGATATTTGATATGCAACATTGTGGGGTGGATCTGATTCTATTTTGTTCAAATCGGCTCCCTAGATTCATATTTGGGCTCACTATAGAAGCTCGAATTCGAACTTAGTGCATTTCAGGCAAATTTCTTCAAAAATCTTCTTCTCCAGATCCTGCAGGCAGAATCTTTTGATATTTGGTATGCAACATTGTGGGGTGGATCTGATTCCAGTTTGTTCAAATCGGCCACCTGGATTCATATTTGGGCTCACTTTAGAAGCCCAAATTCGAACTTAGTGCATTTCAGGCAAATTTCTTTGAAAATCTTCTTCTCAAGATCCAGCAGGCAGAATCTTGTGATATTTGGTATGCAGCATCCTTAGGGGGGTGAGATTCAAGTTTGTTCAAGCCATGTCCCTAGGTCCATATTTGGGCTCACTGTGGGAGCTTGAATTGTAACTTTGTTCGAAATGAGGAATTTTCTTAAAAAATCTTCTTCTTCAGATCCAGCAGTCGGAATGGTTTGATATGTGGTGAGTAGCATCCTTGGGGGGGAGGGGGGGATTCAAGTGTGTTAAAGCCAAGTCCATGGGTCCATATTTGGGCTCCCTGTGGGAGCCCAAATTATAACTTAGTCAATATGAGGAATTTTTCTTTAAAAATCTTCTTCTTCAGATTCAGCAATTGGAATGTTTTGATATTTGGCATGGAGTAACCTTAGGGGGCTGAGATTCAAGTTTGTTCAAGCCAAGTCCCTTGGTTCATATTTGGGCTCACTATGGGAGCCTGAATGACAACTTAGTTCAAAATGAGGAATTTTCTTTAAAAATCTTCAGATCCAGCAGATGAATGCTTTTGATATTTTTTATGCAGCATCCTTAGGGGGGTAAGATTCAAGTTTGTTCAAGCCATGTCCCTAAGTCCATATTTGGGCTGATTGTGGGAGCTCGAATTGTAACTTGGTTCAAAATGAGGAATTTTCTTTAAAAATCTTCTTCTTCAGATCCAGCAGTCAGAATGTTTTGATATTTGGTGTGCAGAATCCTTAGGGATGTGAGATTCAGGTTTGTTAAAGCCAAGTCCCTGGGTTCATATATGGGCTCCCTGTGGGAGCCCGAATTATGACTTAGTTCAATATGAGGAATATTCTTTAAAAATCTTTTTTTAGATCCACTGGTCAGAATATTTGGATATTTGGTTTCAGCTTTTCTTAGGAGGAGCAGTGCAACTTGTGGAAATCAATTCTCTGGGTTGATATTTAGGCTACCATGTCAGGTGAGCGCCCTCAGGCCCCCTGGGGCCTCTTGTTTTATTTTATTTTTAATTTCCATAATTATTTCTTTGCCATCAAAAGTTCATGTTCTTGGTTTATGTTTTAGGCCTCATAATCTATGGAATAGCGTGGGTGGTGGTGTTTTTCGTTCCTTGAGAGCAAGAAGGCTTTGCAATGCTAAAGCATTGCAAAGCCTTCTTGCACTCAAGAGACAGATTTATCAATTTTTTCACCTTGGGTAAAATATCAGACATAAACCATTTAATTATTATTTTTTTAAGTTTACATTAATTATAAAAAGAGAGCATGCGAAACAGATTTTTAAGTTTTCATTATTTTTTTCATTTTTTGGCTCAAAAACATATCTTATGATCCCTCTTTGAATGAGCTTGTACCAATGAGGGGTCATAAGCTATGTTTTTGATGCAAAAAATGAAAAAAAGTTATTCAAGAATTTTGTTTGCAAGTGTTGTCGGCTTTTTGTGTTAGGTAAAGGGTTAATATCAAAAAAGTGATAGCCATCTTTATACAAGAATATATTGCATTGATTACTGATATGTATGATATATATTGTACTTACCCGGAATAGATCCGTGATGGAAAAGAGGGCAAAAGACACATGTCATGTGGCATACCGTTATAATTATTTTTTATTTTTAATTACCACTTTCTCATTAATTTCTGAACACCCGTTTTCACGGTGAGTTGTGCACGCTCAAAAGTGGCAGTGTTTTTTCACAATGAGTTGTGCACCGCTCGAAAGCGGCAGTGTTCAATCAGTATCTTTCTGATGATGTTCAACCACTGTGAAAACTATATGTTGTGGGCGTGTTTCAGACAGCTATTGACAGCAGCCTGCACACTCATTTGAAACAAGTGACAGCTTCCAAAACGAGGTCGGCAAAAAAAAATTAAACAAGTCAATTTTGCTTGGGATATAGAATTTTTTAATAAAGACTTATTACACTGAACACAGACATAATGTATTACACAAAAGACGAATTTAACAACACAAAAATCTCAACTCCAAAAAATATACATAATACAGTATTACAGTTCTATTTGGTAAGTACAGTGTTGTAACAAGTCAACTGTTCTTCCATTTGATGCCTGTAAATATGACGCCTTGTCTCAAACAACTTTCGTCCAATTTGAAACTTGGGGGGTGGGCTTTGACCCGAGTAGGGCACCCTGGTTCACAAATCTGAAAAAGTGTGTGTGTGGGGGGGGGGGGGGGGGGGGGGCTGAATCACGAATATGGGCTTTGACATGGGTCAGGATCAGTATGGTAAGTAATAATAATGTGGTGTTGACACTGGAAGTTTTCCAAATGACAATGAGTTACCGGTTGTGTCTTCCAGTGAAAGTGCCGAGAGTGACTCCCAGTGTGGTGTCTTATTCCTGGAAGATGGTAGTGACTCTGATGAAGAACTGGAGTTTGACAGTTTGACAGTCCAAATTGATTTTTTTTTCATTTTCAGTGAATAAAAAATATTTCCACCCCATAATATGCATCTTGCCATGATCGGCACCTGGAACTAATAGCCTTGCAGTAGGTCGCTAAATTTAAAATTGTGTAAGCGTGCACCAATGACGATACCCTGTGGGATCCCACAGGGTATCGTCATTGGTGCACATTTACACAGTTTAAAATTTAGTCGACTCCCAGAAATTGACCATAGAAAGTGTCACACTTTTAAAAGTAAATTCCTTTCAAGGGTCGAGTATTTTCTATTCCTTAAAAATTAAAAATAATGTTATGGGTGTGATGCAAGCAATACAATAAAAAAAAATAAAAAATTATCTCATTGTTCACATCACGTCCAAATTGATTTTTCTTTTCATTTTCAGTGAATAAAAAATACTTGCACCCTATAATATGCATCTCGCCATGATCAGCACCTGGAATGAATAGCCTTGCAGTAGGTCGCTAGATTTAAAATTGTGTAAGCGTGCACCAATGACGATACCCTGTGGGATCCCACAGGGTATCGTCTTTGGTGCATGTTTACACAATTCAAAATTTAGACGACTCCCAGAAACTGACCAATTTATCCTCATGGGTCAACTTTCTGTTGTTTAAGACCTTGATTCAGATTTGTGTTCACAGGGGGTAAATTTCCAGGGACCTTGAACTGCAAATGACAGTCTGTTTATTTCCAGGCTTGCCCCCCCCCCCCCCCCACCCCACCCCACATACCTTAATCTCGATTTCTGAATCCACCCGGCTACTAATTGAAAAAGAATTCCCTCATTTTGCTATAGATGTCAAACCACAAATTTTTAGCTTGTTAGTGCAATACCATGAATAAACATTCTTCATTTCGACTGATATTTGTCATATAGGTCCTTTGCAATAATAATTCAAGCGAGTTCAAAAACTGGCTGTGCCCAATTTTTTGTTACAGAGTTATGGGCCTTAACCCTTTGCACTCTGGTAGAGCAACAGAATTTTCTCCAGTCACTCTTTTTCTCTTGTTTAACTATGAATTTAACCAATTACGTATTTACTCTATGTATTGGGACAGCTAAAAATAATTATTTTCACAGGTTTCGCAGTTCTTAGAAAATGGGGAAAGAACAGAGCCTGGTCTTGATTTGATGCTGAATAAAGTTGTGTGTGATTTGTTTTCCATCACTATATACAAAAATCGCCGTCCAATTTTTTTTCATATTTTCATTTTTTGCTTCCAAAACATAGCTTATGATCCCTCATTGGAACGAGCGTATTGTGCTCGTTTAATACGCTCGTTCCAATGAGGGATCATAAGGTATGTTTTAGAAGCAAAAAATGAAAATTTTTAGTTACCCAAGAAATTTTTTTATGAGTGTCGTCTGCTACTGGCGATGGGCCAACTGGAAACAAATCTCCTGAATGTCTCAAACTTTGGAGCATAAAAAAATATAGTTTTCTGGAAAAAATGTGTGTCCCAAATCATAGAGTGTCCCAATACATAGAGTAAATACGGTATATCTTGTTTGACAGCTCACTGAGGTCTGTCAAACAAGGTATATATGGTTAAATATCAAACTGAGTTATGGAAAATATTTGCTGATGAAAACTTTGACATATTAACATCAGAGTGCAGAGGGTTAATTCATCATTTTTTATGAACTTTGAGCTCATTAGCACAGTAACTTGAACAAACATTCTCTGATTTGACTTATATTTGCCATACAGCTCTTATGCAATAGTATCTCAAGTGAGTTCGAAAACTGGCCTGGGCAGATTCTTTGTCACAGATTATGGGCCTTAATTAGTCAATTTTTCCCCTGTGGGATCCCCAGAAAGTGAAGCAGTGCTTGTTTACTGTGGTAAACAAGCTCTCTTTCACTGGTAAAATAGGATCCAGTCACTAATGCTTGAGGTACGAGTCCTCTAAAATAGGTAACATGGGGTATAAACGATTGACTGACCTTGACTATATCTCTGTTGTAGTCATGATTAGTCATTGTACAGAAGTATGTGACCTTAAACACCAATAAATAAATAATAGTCTTACAAATTTTGAGCTAAGGCCCCACAAAATAGATCTTCTGTTTCTCAGGCCATTTTTTGTCAAATTGCATGCGGGCGAGCGTTTTTTTATTTTATTTTTTATTAGCTCAACTTGACAAAGTCAAGCTGAGCTATTGCCATCACTTCTCGTCCGTTGGCGTACGTACGTACGTACGTACGTACGTACGTATGTACGTACGTACGTTAGTACGTTAGTACGTACGTCCACAATTTCCTTTGGCACACCTCACAGGTCACATTTATGATCAGATTACTTTGAAACTTGGTATGCTTGTTTGGGGTGACCTCTAGATGGGAGCTATCGATTTTCTTCAATTTCCGTCAAAAAATGTTGCCGCGGCCAACGTTCTTAGAACTTAGTTTAGTCAAACCACAATATTTCCCTTTGGCACACCCTACAGGGCACATTTATGATTTTATTGCTTTGAAACCTGGTGTGCTTATTTAGGGTGACCTCTAGATGGGAGCTATCGATTTTCTTCAATTTCCGGCAAAAAATGTTGCCACGGCCAACGTTCGTAGAACTTAGTTTAGTCAGACCTCAATATTTCCCTTTGGCACACCCTACAGGGCACATTTATGATCAGATTGCTTTGAAACCTTGTATGCTTGTTTGGGTAGACCTCTAGATGGGAGCTATCGATTTTCTTCAATTTCTGTCAAAAAATGTTGCTGCGGCCAACGTTCTTAGAACTTAGTTTAGTCAGAAGACTCAATATTTCCCTTTGGCACACCCTACATGGTACATTTATGATCGGATTGCTTTGAAACCTGGCATGCTTGTTTGGGGTGACCTCTAGATGGGAGCTATCGATTTTCTTCAATTTCCGTCAAAAAATGTTGCCGCAGCCAACGTTCTTAGAACTTAGTTTAGTCAAACCGCAATATTTCCCTTTGGCACACCCTACAGGGCACATTTATGATTTGATTGCTTTGAAATGTGGTATGCTTATTTAGGGTGACCTCTAGATGGGAGCTATCGATTTCCTTCAATTTCCGGCAATAAATGTTGCCACGGCCAACGTTCGTAGAACTTAGTTTAGTCAGACCTCAATATTTCCCTTTGGCACATCCTACAGGGCCCATTTATGATCAGATTGCTTTGAAACCTGGTATGCTTGTTTGGGGATACCTCTAGATGGGAGCTATCGATTTTCTTCAATTTCCGTCAAAAAATGTTGCCACGGCCAACATTCTTAGAACTTAGTTTAGTCAGAAGACTCAATATTTCCCATTGGCACACCCTACAGGGTACATTTATGATCGGATTGCTTTGAAACCTGGCATGCTTGTTTGGGGTGACCTCCAGATGGGAGCTATCGATTTTCTTCAATTTCTGTCAAAAAATGTTGCCGCGGCCAACGTTTTTAGAACTCAGTTTAGTCAGACCACAATATTTCCCTTTGGCACACCCTACAGGGCACATTTATGATTTGATTGCTTTGAAACCTGGTATGCTTGTTTGGGGAGACCTCTAGATGGGAGCTATCGATTTTCTTCAATTTCCGTCAAAAAATGTTGCCACGGCCAACGTTCTTAGAATTTAGTCGAGTCAGACCACAATATTTCCCTTTTGTACACCCTACAGGGCACATTTATGATCGGATTGCTTTGAAACCTGGCATGCTTGTTTGGGAAGGCCTCTAGATGGGAGCTATCGATTTTCTTCGGTTTCTGTCAAAAAATGTTGCCACTGGCAAAAAAAAATGACACTGGTACCAATGATCTTCAATTTTGCCATTTCATTTATAACTTACCAAGTTCAAGTTTGTTAAGTTGAGCTACAGTGTCATTGACACTTTCATTTCTCTAATTATTTCTTTGTCACCAAAAGTTCATGTTATTGTTTTATATTTTAGGCCTCATAATCTACGGAATAGCATGGGTGGTGGTGTATTTCATCCCTTGAGAGCAAGAAGGCTTTGCAATGCTAAGGCATTGCAAAGTCTTCTTGCACTCAAGGGACAAATTTATGAATTTTTTAAATTGGGTAAAATATCAGACATAAACCATTCAATTTTTATTTTATATAAGTTTACATTGGCTATAAAAAGAGAGCATGCGGCAGCCAAAAGGACCATGCGGGAGGGCCTGAGAAACAGATTTTTAATTTTTTTAGGCCTAATTAGTGCTATAAGTTGAACAAACATTCTCCAGTTTGACTAATTTTTGCCAAACAAGTCCTTTGTTAACCATTTACCCAATGCAGATGATATCAAAATTTATTATTTTAAATATCATTTTTTCAAATTTTTCAAAAAATTTCAACACAACCATATCATGTGAGCATCGTTGGAATGAGGTCGATGAGCTTGTTCCAACGACGGGTCACATGATATGATTTTGTTGAAATTTTTGGAGAAATAACATTTTTTCAACTGTTGAATTTGCATATTATGCAGGTGGATGTGGCCGATTCATTGGGTAAAGGGTTAAAGAACATACTTTGAGTTATTTGAAAAAATAACAAAAAAATGTCAAACAGTGTTGCTACTAGGTACCAGTAAATAATAAATAAGTGAAAAGGATTTGCAGAGATGTATCCTGCTTATTAGTCCCCCACGGTTTACCATTTTGGGGGACTATTGGATTGCACACTGCCTGCCTGCCTGCCTGCCTGCCTGCCTGCCTGCCTGCCTGCCTGCCTGCCTGCCCCTTTCCAGGGCAGTATACTAGCCTATACCGGTACTCTGTTTTCCTGAGTACAATGTATTTGCATAAATTATCTCAAGAGTTTCAAGTTTGAGAAAAATGATTTTTGCCTTGAGTCTGTTGCAAAATTAGCCCCCCCCCCCCTCCCCACCACAATACCTGTGTTTTGGGTAGCCCGACACACCCTAAAAAGTTATGCCAACCATAAATATTTTATCGAATAAAAGTCGCTCATATAGGTGGTTGTAACACTAAATTTCCATCTTCAACTTCAACTGTCATTTTGACGCTGTCTTTGGAGTTCAAGCTTTTCAAAATTACGTGTTTGTCAGTATAAATGTGGAACAAGTGACAAGTGCCAGTTCTGCAAAGGAAATCGCATTTGATAAATAGATGAATGTTTAAACCACGATGCGTAAGAAGTAATTTTGTCACCTATTTTTGCGCTAAATGCCACCCTCGAACGCAATACCAGTTAGTGCAGCTGTTCTAAGAAAGGGGTATCGCAACTCTGATGTTTGAAAACAAGGCTAAATTTAGGTTGTTTCTCTCTTTATTCTTAGAAGTGAAGACCTGATTAGAGTTTTTCAACATTGAAGTTGAAAACCGCGATGACAGGTTTTCTGTAATTGTTTCGGTTTTGATAACAAAACCGAAACCAAACCGAATGTTTGGTTAACCGCCTATTTCTATTTGAGAGAAGTTATTACACTCATTGACTTGACACCTTCTTAGGGGGCAGTTTGAGTCATGACATTTTTCACTGATGTTCCAACAATCCAGTTGTACAGAGATCAGCAAGCATATTTCACAAATGGCATCTTAAAATAAGGAGCAATGAGTTTGTCCATATCATATCTTTGAAGCCATATTTAAGTTGGGGTGGGGGTGGGGGTGTGGGGGGGGGGGCAAACACTAACATTTGTTTTTAGCTTTATAAAAGAGGGTAAAAAGTTTTTTCTTTATATGCATGATACTCACTTGTTATCCCTCAGCAAAACAAAGTTTGTGGGGGATCTAGTTATGGGGTCCATCGGCCTGTCCATCCGTAACAACTTTAGACCTCTGTATTTCAGTCAGTGCATGTTGGATTTGAACGATCTTTGGTATGGCGATGGACCATCATGGGAGAAAGGATATTCACAAGTAACAGGTTTTGTCCGATCATTTTTTCTAGAGATATGGGTTTTTTTTACTTTTTTCGACTTTCAATTTTTATGGTTTCTGGATGATAACTTTAGTAAAGAACTACAGATAAAACCCAACTTTGTCTTCTTTTTAGTAAACTATTTCTGGACGGGGGATACCGGTAGCATTCCATCTTGTTGTAATTTCTTCTGTGTTGTTGAACTTTAGATGTTGATTATTTGAACATTTATTTTCAGTGTTGTAGAACAATTGGGTGCCAAACATATAGTAATGCAATATCTACAACATGAAGATCCTAATGTTAGATATGAAGCCTTGATTGCTGTACAAAAACTCATGGTTCATAATTGGTAAGTTAATGTTTATTGTGTCGGTGGGGAGCGACATATAGGGATTACTTTTGACATCTTGTGTCGTCCGCGTCGTCTGCGTCACACTTTCTCTTATCCGCCACTCCTCTTTAACCTATGAATGGATTTTGATGAAACTTTCAGTGATTCTTTATCACATAATGGCATTGTGCACCTCCTATTTTATTTTTTGATCCGCTGTATTTTTTCCAGAGTTATGCCCCTTTTCCACTTAGAATTCTGTCTGAAATATTAAAATATAGTGCAGGCGACACACGTCTTCCATGGAAGACTCACATCTAAGTTTTACAACATGTAGAGGGTGTGGTGGAGTTGCGGTAACTGGTTCTTGCCAGATCACCGAAGTTTAGTAACATCGAGCCCAGTTTGTCCTCAGATGGGTGACCGTCTGAGCGATCGATTCGGACTCCCCCATTGTATCCTTGGGCAAGGCACTTCACCCTGATTGTCCACATGGGGGCACAATGATGCCATATACTAAGGCGTACTGCACATCGTTAGTGCACATGTCTTCAACCAATCTAACCCTGCTTGTGCTGCAGAGCGGAGTTACGATGTTGGGGGGCTGGCTGCTCATCATTGCTCAGTTCTCTCCGGGTACTCCGGCTTCTTCCACCCACAAAACTGTCACCTACATGATATGACCTTGGCTGTTAATGTGTCATTGAACCCTAATAAATAAATAAATAATTTCCAACATGTAACTTTAGTGTTGAAAGTCAAGCTTAGGTATGTTCCTGATCACCAAGTTACTGTTAATTAAACAGTAATAATAAATAATAATAATTTTATAGCCTTAACTCCTTGCATACTGCTGGCGGATATTCCTGCCCAGACAGGATTCCTCGTTAGGTTGAAATAAGTATAATTTGGATACATTTAATCAAATTTTCCCCTTGTAAATTGCATGGAATTTTTCACTAATGATTTCTCAAGTTGAATAAAGATAATTTTTTCATCAGATTTGTGATGGCGGCTCCACAGCAGCCATGACTAGAGTTGATGAAAAATATCTTGGGAAAATACTCAGCAGGTTAACCCTTTACCCAATGAATTGGCCACATCCGTCCGCATAATATGCAAATCAAATTCAACAGCTGAAAAAATACTATTTTTCAAAAAATTTCAACAAAACCATATCATGTGACCCCTCTTTGGAACGAGCTCATCGAGCTCGTTTCAATGAGGGGTCACATGATATGGTTTTGTTGAAATTTTTTGAAAAATTAAAAAAAAATTATATTTAAAATAATAAATTTGGATATCGTCTGCGTTGGGTAAAGGGTTACGAGTTAAATCCACACTATGGCTGTATAAAATTGCAAAATGCTTTGTGGAAAACGTATGCATTATTACCCACTTGAATGATTTCAGAGAATCCATTTTTAGCTCAACTTGACAAAGTCAAGCTGAGCTATTGCCATCACTTCTCGTCCGTCGGCGTACGTACATACGTCCACAATTTCCTTTGGCACACCTCACAGGTCGCATTTATGATCAGATTTCTTTGAAACTTGGTATGCTTGTTTGGGGTGACCTCTAGATGGGAGCTATCGATTTTCTTCAATTTCCGTCAAAAAATGTTGCCGCGGCCAACGTTCTTAGAACTTAGTTTAGTCAAACCACAATATTTCCCTTTGGCACACCCTAAAGGGCACATTTATGATTTGATTGCTTTGAAACCTGGTATGCTTATTTAGGGTGACCTCTAGATGGGAGCTATCGATTTTCTTTAATTTCCGGCAAAAAATGTTACCATGGCCAACATTCGTAGAACTTAGTTTAGTCAGACCTCAATATTTCCCTTTGGCACACCCTACAGGGCACATTTATGATCAGATTGCTTTGAAACCTGGTATGCTTGTTTGGGGAGACCTCTAGATGAGAGCAATCGATTTTCGTCAATTTCTGTCAAAAAATGTTGCCGCGGCCAACGTTCTTAGAACTTAGTTTAGTCAGAAGACTCAATATTTCCCTTTGGCACACCCTACAGGGCACATTTATGATCGGATTGCTTTGAAACCTGGCATGCTTGTTTGGGGTGACCTCTAGATGGGAGCTACCGATTTTCTTCAATTTCCGTCAAAAAATGTTGCCGCGGCCAACATTCTTAGAACTTAGTTTAGTCAAACCACAATATTTCCCTTTGGCACACCCTACAGGGCACATTTATGATTTGATTGCTTTGAAACCTGGTATGCTTATTTAGGGTGACTTCTAGATGGGAGCTATCGATTTTCTTCAATTTCTGGCAAAAAATGTTGCCACGGCCAACGTTCGTAGAACTTAGTTTAGTCAGACCTCAATATTTCCCTTTGGCACACCCTACAGGCCCATTTATGATCACATTGCTTTGAAACCAGGTGTGCTTGTTTGGGGAGACCTCTAGATGGGAGCTCTCGATTTTCTTCAATTTCTTTCAAAAAATGTTGCCGCGGCCAACGTTCTTAGAACTTAGTTTAGTCAGAAGACTCAATATTTCCCTTTGGCACACCCTACAGGGTACATTTATAATCGGATTGCTTAGAAACCTGGCATGCTTGTTTGGGGTGACCTCTAGATGGGAGCTATCGATATTTTTATACTGTACCAATGACCCAGACTTAGCTTAGCTGGTGCTAACTCTAACAAAACCAGGGCCAAACACAAATTTTGCCCCCCAATCCCCAAAATTTGCATCCAAAACAAAAAGAAATCATGTCCTAAAGGACCTCCATACTACGCCTCTACTGCGCATGTGCAGTGACGCAGACGTCCCGAAATTGGCGCCAATTATCATTCTCTGTTTGGCCCTTCATCAGTCAACATCTCACTGATCTTTGTGCTTGTAAATCTCAGTTTAAAGGATGCCAGACACGTAATTTTTGGAGAAAATGTGATTCTAAGGAGGATAGAAGGAGGAGAGGAAAAAGAAGTGACAAAAAATAATCAGGGCTGTACTTAAAATTTTTTGATGAAATTATGTTAAGTTGCCTATTTTCGAGGCATGGGCCTCTTGTTGTCATTCTTGCTAATTGTTGCACTGCTTATTCAGTGTTTCCTCTCCCCTAGCCTCTAAAGTCCCCCCTTGCAATTCTCCCATGCCTTTGGCATATTTTTGAGAAATTTCATTTCTAAAATTTCCTGGGAGAGTTGCTTGGTTACAGAATGTTTTCTGTTATTTTCCCCATAGTTACGTTTTCACCCAGGGGTGTATAACGTTTGTGTTCTGCATCTTCCATCTGATGTTCTGCAGATTCTCCCCTGGGAGTCTCTGTTTTGCATCAGATAGAGTGTAATTGATGACTGATTCCGGGCCAGCTTTTTCAGTTTCTGGAGTCATGTTTTCTGGTGTTTTTACACTGTTTGTTTTCATTGGCAACAGCCTTTTTTGAGGGGGGCTGTTTGACTTTGCTGTAGTTTATCTCACTATAAGATACATTTATATTATCCGTAAGTGTCTCATTAATTATTTTATATAAATTTAAAATTTTTGACCACACTTTGCCATCGGATCCATCGGGGCTCAACGTTACTTTTCAGCAACTTGGGCTTCGCTGAAAAAATATTTTTTCAAAATTATTTTGTTTTGCAATTGTTTTTTCATTTATTAATGGATCATGTTGTTATGTATCTTTGTGTCAGGGGTTTTTGCGAGTAACTAGGACTTATTGTTGTTCTTTCACAATGAAGGGACGTTGTTCAAATTGTAATAGGAAGAAATCTTCCTCTGACTTTCATGATCATTGTATTAATTGTAGTCAGTGTTCTCGCATTAATCCCTGTCCTATATGTGAACATTGGGATGAGAAACATTGGAAATGTGTGTCACGATATGTTGTTTCTTGAGAAAGAGCGATGCCGGCTCTTTCTCCGCAAGGTCACTCTACTCTCTCAGTTTCTATTTCAGAGGAACCAGAACAGGGTGATGTTTCCATGTTATCTTCTTCAAGTGTGCGTCCGTCGTCACAAATGAATTCAGAGCTAGCGGCAAAAGTGCTCATGGAGATTAGACAAATGTCGTCCGCTAGCTCGCCCGGTGTAGCGTCCATTCACCGAATGGTTCGGCAGCCGGGTTCGTCCGATGCGGTCCAAGAGGAAATTTTGGGTGATGCGAGCACTATAAACATAATAGATGCACACCCAGTGACGACGGATAGTAAGCGAGAACGGAGGAAGCCTTTGAGTCCGGTTCCTAGCTCGTCCAGGTCCAGCCGGGCCACGAGCGAGAGAGGCCCCTCTCTCGTACAACAACATCTGGGACCAGATGTTGTGGTACAAAATGTGTGTTTAGCGGAGCATACGTCCGTCGCTCGGGACGCTCCGTTGTATAAGCAGTCCGCAGAGACTGTTAAGGCTTCCTCTTCTCGTCAGCGCACACGTCCGCACCTTGGCTGCGTGACCGCCGATATATTACCAGCTTCGCCGATCAAGGATTCTTCGGCGACCAGGTCACACCATCCGGCAGCCAGGGATTCGAGACCGATGGACTCCGGACGTTCGCATAGGAAAAGTATGCGGGAGCCATCTGATGCGGAGCTGCCCTCGGCGAAGCAGCGAAAGACTGCGCCTCCGCAGGTCTCGACGCCGGACATTCTTGTGCAGATAGCACAGCTTATCGCAGCATCCCAGCAGCCGACAGAAACGGTGTCGGATCGAGAATTATCCGACGGCGCTGGGTCGGTACGCTCCGCCGAAGCATCGGGGGCGGACGACCGGGAACATCATGAGGTCCGACCGGATGGTGAAAGGGATACGGATGACTTGGAGCTATCCCTTTCGGAACAACATAAAGCTGCCGTGGACTTCATCCGGCACTTTCTCCCTCAAGTTGTTCCGTCGGGCCAGACTGCTGCGCTTCCGGACAAGAGAATTATAGCGTCATTGGACTCTGAATTTTTTGAGCGGTTCAGGGACATCGCTCCCGAGTTTCCGTCGCAGTCCAATAATGTTGCAAGAACATTTGAATTATTGAACGACACTATATTTAAACTTGCTTCCAGGACGGGGAAAGCAGGTTTCTTGTCCGCTAATACTCTCAACCTGCCTTTCATTAATGCAAGGAATAAATTCGATACGGCAGGACAGGGTATACCGAGAGTTCCTCTGCGTATGGACGACGAGGCGGAAGACTTAGAGCTATCATTACCGTCGTCAGCTTCTATTCCAACCGCGGTGTTGGAAACAGCTATTGCGTCTAACAGAGCCAATTTAGATGCCTTATCTTACGCAGATCACCTTACTAAGGCGTTATCACTGCGCCTTCAGGGGAAAGAGTTTCAGGATATACAATCCTCTTTAAGACTTCTTTCAAGGGCAGTAGCTTATTCCACGTGTAACTCCGCCCTTTCAGTGGCAAATCTGGAGTTGGTTAGACGTGACGCAGCCCTAGCTACATCCACACTAGTCGATTCTAAGGTGAAGAACTCTCTTAGAGTCGCTTCGGTCTCAGGAGAACTTCTCTTTGACGGCAAGCTTTCCGCTATTTATGATAAAATTACAAAGAAAGCTAAGGATTCTCTGTTGTTCAAATCTGCTCCTAAGAAGTCGGATACAGCAGACACAAATAAGACAGGCACTTCTGGGTCTAATGCGCCCAAGAGAGGTTCCTATAGAGGTTCCGGTGCGTCCTCTTGGTCTTATTCGAGAGACCGTCAGGATAGCGACTCTCGTTCGGGACGTCCTTCAGGCCGGGACAATCGGTCGGACGCCCCGAGGTCGACGGGGCGAGGTGCGGGTCGTGGAAGACGTGGTTTCTCCTACCGCAGGCCTCGCAGGTCCAGGAGGTGATGGCTTAAACCTCTATCGCGCTCCGGTTGGCGGAAGGTTGTCGAGCTTTTCACAAGAATGGGCGTCGATTACGGACGATCCTTGGGTGAGAGGAGTGACTTCGGAAGGTCTAAAGATATCCTTCAAACGAAAGCCTCCATTAACTCGAAGTCCAAATCGGACTCATCTTCCGTCAAATCCGCAGAAAAGAGACGCCCTGTTATCAGAGGTGCAGTCTCTTTTAATGAAGAACGCGGTAGAGGTCGTAGAAAACCAGGAATCTCCGGGATTCTACAGCCATCTGTTTCTGGTTCCGAAACCAGACGGCTTGTTCCGTCCAGTCATAGATTTGAGCTGGATAAACAAGCTGATCGTCGCTCCGAAGTTTTATATGGAGACGATTCGATCGGTCAGAGCGAGTATTCGGGTGAACGATTATGCAACGAGCATAGATCTCAAAGATGCGTACTTTCACGTCATGGTACATCCGACATTCCGAAAGTATCTACGCTTCGCAGTCCTAGGAGTGGTGTATCAATTCCGGGCGATGTGCTTCGGATTGAATCTAGCACCCTGGGCTTTCACTCGAGTAATCAACTCGGTAATGATCTACTTCCGAGCTCATTTGTCTGCGGTAACGTCGGCCTACCTGGACGACATTCTTCAGAGGTACGGCAACGAGTTAACGCTTCAGAACGATGTTCAGAATCTTCTTCTATTGCTCCGACGTCTCGGTTTTATAGTAAACGAGGAGAAGTCGGATCTGGTGCTTTCCAAGTCATTCACTCATCTGGGAATGAGCTTCAAGACGCACAACAATCTCGTTCGTCTGCCGTTAACCAGAGCGAAATTAGTCAGTTGTTACGCTCGCTATTGTCTGCATGCTGACAAAGTCACGGCGAGAGAATTTATGAGACTGATAGGTCTGTGCGGAGCTGCCGCGGATCTCATTCCGATGGGGCGGTTCAGGGACATCGCTCCCGAGTTTCCGTCGCAGTCCAATAATGTTGCAAGAACATTTGAATTATTGAACGACGCTATATTTAAACTTGCTTCCAGGACGGGGAAAGCAGGTTTCTTGTCCGCTAATACTCTCAACCTGCCTTTCATTAATGCAAGGAATAAATTCGATACGGCAGGACAGGGTATACCGAGAGTTCCTCTGCGTATGGACGACGAGGCGGAAGACTTAGAGCTATCATTACCGTCGTCAGCTTCTATTCCAACCGCGGTGTTGGAAACAGCTATTGCGTCTAACAGAGCCAATTTAGATGCCTTATCTTACGCAGATCACCTTACTAAGGCGTTATCACTGCGCCTTCAGGGGAAAGAGTTTCAGGATATACAATCCTCTTTAAGACTTCTTTCAAGGGCAGTAGCTTATTCCACGTGTAACTCCGCCCTTTCAGTGGCAAATCTGGAGTTGGTTAGACGTGACGCAGCCCTAGCTACATCCACACTAGTCGATTCTAAGGTGAAGAACTCTCTTAGAGTCGCTTCGGTCTCAGGAGAACTTCTCTTTGACGGCAAGCTTTCCGCTATTTATGATAAAATTACAAAGAAAGCTAAGGATTCTCTAGTCCTAGGAGTGGTGTATCAATTCCGGGCGATGTGCTTCGGATTGAATCTAGCACCCTGGGCTTTCACTCGAGTAATGAACTCGGTAATGATCTACTTCCGAGCTCATTCATCTGCGGTAACGTCGGCCTACCTGGACGACATTCTTCAGAGGTACGGCAACGAGTTAACGCTTCAGAACGATGTTCAGAATCTTCTTCTATTGCTCCGACGTCTCGGTTTTATAGTAAACGAGGAGAAGTCGGATCTGGTGCCGTCCAAGTCATTCACTCATCTGGGAATGAGCTTCGAGACGCACAACAATCTCGTTCGTCTACCGTTAACCAGAGCGAAATTAGTCAGTTGTTACGCTCGCTATTGTCTGCACGCAGACAAAGTCACGGCGAGAGAATTTATGAGACTGATAGGTCTGTGCGGAGCCGCCGCGGATCTCATTCCGATGGGGCGGTTACGCACACGTCCTCTTCAAATTTTCCTGACTCAGAATTGGAGTGTGAAAATTCATTCGCTCGATGTAGACGTTCTCTTGTCAGATCAAGTGAAACAAGAGATTCAGACGTGGGCAAACATTCAGTGGTTAACTCAAGGAGTTCCGCTGCAGTTGCCGGATCCGAGTTTTACCGTTATGACGGATGCCAGTCAAACAGGTTGGGGTGCATCATTAATCCCAACGGATTCGAGATGCCAGGGTCTTTGGGATCCGCAATTCCTGTGCAAGCACATAAACATCAAGGAAATGATGTCAATTTTGCTTGCGTTACGTCACTGGATGGACATTATTCATGATGCTCATGTCCAAATCCTATCCGACAATACGACAGTAGTGGCGTATATACGGAATCAGGGAGGCACTCATTCAGTTCCGTTGTTCAATCTAACGGAAAGAATCCTTCTGTTTGCGCTAGAACATCACGTTCTTCTTTCGGTCCGTCACATACCGGGTCGTCTGAATGTGCTAGCAGACTCCCTTTCACAAAAGGGTCGCTTGTTGCCGTCGGAGTGGACTCTCAACAAACAAGTATTCAATCAGATTTGCTACCAATGGGAACGGCCAATGATAGACTTATTTGCGACACATCTCAACAATCAGTTGCAGACGTATGTGTCTCCGTGTCCGGATCCAAGAGCATTTGCAGTAGACGCTCTGTCGATCCCTTGGGACGGAATGATAGGATATGCGTATCCTCCAGCGCCGTTAATTCAACAAGTATTGCTAAAGATAAAACAATCTCAATGCAAGATTCTGTTGGTAGCATCTCTGTCGCCACAGAGACCATGGATAAATCTACTCAGGTGTCTGTTGTGGGAAGCGGAAGCTTCCTCCACGGGAGGATCTTCTTTCGCAGGGGAAATTTCGCCAACTCCATCACAACCCGCAAGGTCTCAACCTTCACGTTTTTCCGTTGTGTGGTCCTTCTTGCATGGCAAGCACTTTACAGGACGAGCAGTGGATGCGATTTCTAACTGTAGGAGGACCTCCTCTTCGCTAAACTATGCGGCTAAGTGGAAGGTTTTTCGTCGTTGGTGTAGGGATCATTCTGTAGATATATTCGATCCCTCTATACCAGACATTGCAAACTTTCTAGTATACTTGTTTGACGAAATCAAACTGCAGCCTGTTACTATAAAGGGTTATAGATCTATGTTATCTGATACCTATGCACATCATGATAGTTTACAAATTGGATCTAATGTCTCTTTATCGAAGTTGGTTAGAAACTTTTCGATAAATAGACCCAGTACTCTTAGATTAATTCCTGAGTGGAATTTAGCTTGGGTTCTTCTTAAATTGAAGGAAAAGCCATTTGAACCTCTTGGGACAGTAGATTTCAAATTCTTATCTTATAAGACAGCTTTTCTCTTAGCTTTCTCTTCTGCTAGAAGAGTCAGTGAGCTTCATGCACTATCGGTGGATGATTCTCATTATCGTAGTGTTGGGAACACTATCACCTTCACTACTAATGTGGGTTTTTTAGCTAAGAATCAGGCTCCTAATAAATATCCGGAACCTATTGTTATTAAGGCTCTTCCGTCTTCAGACGGGCGTAGGCCTTTACTCTGTCCTGTTAGAGCATTACGTATCTATAAACAGAGATCTCAGTTTATCAGAAAGGGACGGAAACGTTTCTTTCTGTCTTTGATGCCTAATAGAAAGGACATTTCAGTCCATTCTATTGCTAGATGGATTCAGTTAACTATCCGTACTGCTTATGAAGATTTATCTTCTTCTCAGCAGTCTGTGCTTAAGATTTCTGCTCATGAAGTAAGAGCTCTTTCAACTTCCTGGGCTTATGCTAATAGTGTTGCTATTACAGATTTAATGAAGGCTGCTTATTGGTCTCAGCCATCCACATTTACGAATTTTTATCTCAGAAATATTGAGTCCATTTCTGGAGACCTGCATTGTTTAGGTCCGTTATCTGTTGCTCAGAATGTCGTCCACTAAACAGTTGCAACTATAGTTATGCAGGCTTTCTGTTCCGGCAGTGACTCCGTCCGGCTGCCCTCTTCACTCTGGGCTATTTGACCCAGGGCAAGGGGAAGGGGGGGGGGTGTTCCCTTAGGTCACCTGCTTTATAGTGAAAAGCAAGGGAATGCCTCCTCCAAGTCAGTATTTCTGAGTCGCTTCCGGGATGGTTTTAAAGTGTAATATTAATGTTAAATTTCATTCATGTCTTATTTTTAAAGTGTAGCTCGGTGTGAAGCATTTGTATATGTCAAGTGTCAAACGGGCTTTAATATACAATACTCGGACACTTTTAAATGACTATAAAGAGTCTCAATTCTCTGGACTACTTTATTTATTGGCTTGCTTTAAAAATAATTAGTATAAGGGTTATACTGGATGTTAATAGAGAACATGAATGTTATTGTGCTCAATTATTAAGGGTAGTGTATCTTTCTAATTTAATATTAAATAAGAAAGATACATGTAAAGCCTAATACTCCTTTTCTCCTTAAGGGGTTACCTCTTTACTATATAGTTGAGCTTATTGGATTTTCCTCTATGTCCTAGGCCCTCCAGCCTGTTTACTATTCAGCTAAGTCTGGGTCATTGGTACAGTATAAAAATGTTAAAAAATTTATAGTAATTTATATATTTTTTATACTTACCAATGACCCAGACGGGGATGGCCCTCCCTGGAGTTGGGAACTCTTGCCTCCCCGCTGAGTACATAGCGCTGACCAGGCACTGCCAGTGAGAATGATAATTGGTGCCAATTTCGGGACGTCTGCGTCACTGCGCATGCGCAGTAGAGGCGTAGTATGGAGGTCCTTTAGGACATGATTTCTTTTTGTTTTGGATGCAAATTTTGGGGATTGGGGGGCAAAATTTGTGTTTGGCCCTGGTTTTGTTAGAGTTAGCACCAGCTAAGCTAAGTCTGGGTCATTGGTAAGTATAAAAAATATATAAATTACTATAAATTTTTTAACTTTCTTCAATTTCCGTCAAAAAATGTTGCCGCGGCCAACGTTTTTAGAACTCAGTTTAGTCAGACCACAATATTTCCCTTTGGCACACCCTACAGGGCACATTTATGATTTGATTGCTTTGAAACCTGGTATGCTTGTTTGGGGAGACCTCTAGATGGGAGCGATCGATTTTCTTCAATTTCCATCAAAAAATGTTGCCACGGCTAACGTTCTTAGAACTTAGTTTAGTCAGAAGACTCAATATTTCCCTTTGGCACACCCTACAGGGCACATTTATGATCGGATTGCTTTGAAACCTGGCATGCTTGTTTGGGGTGACCTCTAGATGGGAGCTATCGATTTTCTTCAATTTTCATCAAAAAATGTTGCTGCAGCCAACATTCTTAGAACTTAGTTTAGTCAGACCACAATATTTCCCTTTGGCTCACCCTACAGGGCACATTTATGATTAGATTGCTTTGAAACCTGGTATGCTTATTTAGGGTGACCTCTAGATGGGAGCTATCGATTTTCTTCCATTTCCGTCAAAAAAATGTTGCCACAGCCAAAGTTCTTAGAATTTAGTCTAGTCAGACCACAATATTTCCCTTTTGTACACTCTACAGGGCACATTTATGATCGGATTGCTTTGAAACCTGGCATGCTTGTTTGGGGAGGCCTCTAGATGGGAGCTATTGATTTTCTTCAGTTTCTGTCAAAAAATGTTGCCACTGGCAAAAAAAATGACATTGGTACCAATGATCTTCAATTTTGCCATTTCATTTATAACTTACCAAGTTCAAGTTTGTCAAGTTGAGCTACAGTGTCATTGACACTTTCATTTTATGATGTGGAGATGGATTAGGTGTAGATTAGAGTTTGCTGCTGTGGAAATCCATATGCAATATAGTGGAGCCCACTTAATTGGATATATCTTAACTGAATAACCCTGTTAATTGAATATAATTTACCAACACAAAACCATTTACCATACCTCCAGTACAAATTTGACCTGTTAATTGAATATAGGTTATAGAGTAAACTCCTGTTAATTGAATAAAAATAAATAAAAATAAAAATTGTTAAAAGACCTAGTTTGCCTCGGTGCATCCAGTACAAGCATTTAATCTATTATATCTTGTTTGACAGAGCTCGTGGAGCTCTATCAAACAACATTTAATAAATAAATGCTAAGTTTATCTCTAGAATACAGGAAAGTGACACAATTCCTGTTCATTTAATACTACTGTTAATTGAATATTTTTCAGTGGCAAATTGGCTATTCAATTAACAGGGTTCCACTGTATTTAGGTAATGTTCCAGATTGCCAAGTTACTGTTAGTTTGACAGTAGAGGGAATCTATTTTTATACTCTCCCAAAAAAGAAAGTGTGCATGCTAAAAAATAACACTAAAAAAAGATATATATCATTTTCATTCATGGAAATTTTATTCAATCACAGATGAATCAATTTGTGATCAACACGAGAAATTTCATTACGCTACGACGAATACTCTTGGTATCATGGAGAGTCAAAGGCACGAAGGGTCAAACACAAAAGTCACACACTCAGTATCTGGTATGACCTCCGTCTGCATCGACTACTGCTGTGCATCTACGCCTCATGGAAGCGAACAAGTTAGCATGGAAGTGTTGTGGGATGTTGTTCCATATTCCGATAAGCTGTCTTTGGAGTTCCACAAGCGTTGACGGTGCATGGGGAAGCCGGCGTAGCTGACGTTTCATTTCGTCCCATACGTGCTCAATGGGTGAGATATCGGGTGAATTTGCGGGCCAGGGAAGAACATCCACTTGTTGTTGCTACAGATACTGTTGAACAACATGAGCTGCGTTGGGTCGGGCGTTGTCCTGCTGTAGAATGACGCCGGGGCCATGACGTAACGTCAAAATCGGACGAATTGCAGGTCTTTGAGGACGTAAGCCATATTCTCTCAGCCGGTTGATTACTGTTTGAGGATGTATCCGTCTCAGGTTAAGGATGTTCCTGGCTGTCGTCATTGCCGTTTGTTGCCGGTTCCGGAGATGGACGACACGGATATACCGATCTTGTGCAGGGGTGGTAACTCGGGGTCTCCCAGAGCGGGGTCGGTCTCGAACGTCATCATGTCGTGCATGTCGATGGACTAGCCTGTCTACAGTGTTACGGTGGCAGTTCAAATGCTGGGCAACCTCTCTGTGTGTTCTGCCAGCTCTAATCATACCCAGGGCCAGGAGACGTTGATTCATTGTCAATCTTGGCATGCTAATGTGGAGTCATTTTAACAGCAGCGCAAGTTTGAATGTGAACGATAGGAAGGCCTTACTTTAGTGTTTAAATACTCAAGGATTCACACTGCTGCATGAATTTTCAGACTCTCCACGTGCAAAACATGCCTTTTCACAAACGTGCAGCACGTCATTTAACGTTAATGCAATTTTAACGGGGAAAGCTGTTTTTGTGTTCAATATAACTTATTCATGAACAGGTTAACACTCTTTACACCTAAGAAATTATATTTTTATACTGTACCAATGACCCAGACTTAGCTGGTGCTAACTCTAACAAAACCAGGGCCAAACACAAATTTTGCCCCCCAAACCCCAAAATTTGCATCCAAAACCAAAAGAAATCATGTCCTATAGGACCTCCATACTACGCCCCCACTGCGCATGCGCAGTGTCAAGGACGTCCCGAAATTGGCGCCAATTATCATTCTCTGTTTGGCCCTTCATCAGTCAACATCTCACTGATCTTTGTGCTTGTAAATCTCAGTTTAAAGGATGCCAGACATGTAATTTTTGGAGAAATGGTGATTCTAAGGAGGATATAGAAGGAGGAGAGGAAAAAGGAGTGACAAAAAATAATCAGGGCTGTACTTAAAATTTTTTATTTATGAAATTATGTTAAGTTGCCTATTTTCGAGGCATGGGCCTCTTGTTGTCATTCTTTCTAATATGTTGCACTGCTTATTCAGTGTTTCCTCTCCCCTGGCCTTCTAAGTCCCCCCTTGCAATTCTCCCATGCTTTTGGCATATTTTTGAGAAAGTTCATTTCTAAAATTTTCTTGGGAGAGTTGCTTGGTTACAGAATGTTTTCTGTTATTTTCCCCATAGTTACGTTTTCACCCATGGTTGTATAAACGTTGTGTTCTGCATCTTCCATCTGATGTTCTGCAGATTCTCCCCTGGGAGTCTCTGTCTTGCATCAGATAGAGTGTAATTTTGATGACTGATTTCGGGCCAGTTTTTTCAGTGCCTGGAGTCATGTTTTCTGATGTTTTACACTGTTTGTTTACATTGGCAGCAGCCTTTTTTGAGGGGGGCTGTTTGCCTTTGGTGTAATTTATCTCACTTTAAGATACATTTATATTATCCGTAAGTGTCTCATTAATTATTTAATATTAATTTAAAATTTTTGACCACACTTTGCCATCAGATCCATCGGGGCTCAACGTTACTTTTCAGAAACTTGGGCTTCGCTGAAAAAATATTTTTTCAAAATTATTTTGATTTGCAATTGTTTTTTCATTTATTAATGGATCATGTTATTATGTATCTTTGTGTCAGGGGTTTGTGCGAGTAACTAGGACTTGTTGACTTTTCACAATGAAAGGATATTGTTCAAATTGTAATGGGAAGAAATCTTCCTCTGACTTTCATGATCATTGTATTAATTGTAGTCAGTGTTCTCGCACTAATCCCTGTTCTATATGTCAATATTGGGATGACAAACATTGGAAACGTGTGTCACGGTATGTTGTTACTGGAGAAAGGGCTATGCCGGCTCTTTCTCCGCAAGGTCACTCTACTCTCTCAGTTTCTATTTCAGAGGAACAAGAACAGGGTGATGTTTCCATGTTATCTTCTGCAAGTGCGCTTCCGTCATCACAAATGAATTCAGAGCTAGCGGCAAAAGTGCTCATGGAGATTAAACAAATGTCGTCCGCTAGCTCGCCCGGTGTAGCGTCCATTCACCGAATGGTTCGGCAGCCGGGTTCGTCCGATGCGGTCCAGGAGGAAATGTTGGGTGATGCGAGCACTATAAACATTCAATGTGCACACCCAGTGACGGCGGATAGTAAGCGAGGTCGGAGGAAGCCTTTGAGTCCGGTTCCTAGCTCGTCCAGGTCCAGCCGGGCCGCGAGCGAGAGAGGCCCCTCTCTCGTACAACAACATCTGGGACCAGATGTTGTGGTACAAAATGTGTCGCAAGCGGAGCATACGTCCATCGCTCGGGACGCTCCGTTGTATAGGCAGTCCGCGGAGACTGCTAAGGCTTCTTCTCGTCAGCGCACACGACCGCACCTTGGCTGCGTGACCGCCGATATCTTACCAGCTTCGCCGATCAAGGATTCTTCGGCGACCAGGTCACACCATCCGGCAGCCAGGGACACGAGGCCGATGGACTCCGGACGTTCACATAGAAAAAGTATGCGGGAGCCATCTGATGCGGAGCTGCCCTCGGCGAAGCAGCGAAAGACTGCGCCTCCGCAGGTCTCGATGCCGGACATTCTTGTGCAGATAGCACAGCTTATCGCAGCATCCCAGCGGCAGACAGAAACGGTGAAGGATCGGGAATTATCCGACGGCGCTGGGTCGGTACGCTCCGCCGAAGCATCGGGGGCGGACGACCGGGAGCATCATGAGGTCCGACCGGATGGTGAAAGGGATACGGATGATTTGGAGCTATCCCTTTCGGAACAACATAAAGCTGCCGTGGACTTCATCCGGCACTTTCTCCCTCAAGTTGTTCCGTCGGGCTAGACTGCTGCGGTTCCGGACAAGAGGATTATAGCGTCATTGGACTCTGAATTTTTTGAGCAGTTCAGGGACATCGCTCCCGAGTTTCCGTCGCAGTCCAATAATGTTGCAAGAACATTTGATTTATTGAACGACGGTATATTTAAACTTGCTTCCAAGACGGGGAAAGCAGGTTTCTTGTCCGCCAATACTCTCAACCTGCCTTTCATTAATGCAAGGAATAAATTCGACACGGCAGGACAGGGTATTCCAAGAGTTCCTCTGTGTATGGACGACGAGGCGGAAGACTTAGAGCTATCATTACCGTCGTCGGCTTCTATTCCAACCGCGGTGTTGGAAACAGCTATTTCGTCTAACAGAGCCAATTTAGATGCTTTATCTTACGCAGATCACCTTACTAAGGCATTATCACTGCGCCTTCAAGGGAAAGAATTTCAGGATATACAATCCTCTTTAAGACTTCTTTCAAGGGCAGTAGCTTATTCCACGAGTAACTCCGCCCTTTCAGTGGCAAACCTGGAGTTGGTTAGATGTGACGCAGCCCTAGCTACATCCACACTCGTGGATACTAAGGTGAAGAACTCTCTTAGAGTCGCTTCAGTCTCCGGAGAACTTCTCTTTGATGGCAAGCTTTCTGCTATTTATGATAAAATTACAAAGAAAGCTTCGGATTCTCTGCTGTTCAAATCTGCTTCTAAGAAGTCGGATACGGCAGACAAGAATAAGACAGGCACTTCTGGGTCTAATGCGCCCAAAAGAGGTTCCTATAGAGGTTCCGGTGCGTCCTCTTGGTCTTATTCGAGAGACCGTCAGGGTAGCGACTCTCGTTCGGGACGTCCTTCGGGCCGGGACAACCGGTCGGACGCCCCGAGGTCGACGGGACGAGGTGCGGGTCGTGGAGGACGTGGTTTCTCCTACCGCAGGCCTCGCAGGTCCAGGAGGTGATGGCTTAAACCTCTATCGCGTACCGGTTGGCGGAAGGTTGTCAAGCTTTTCACAAGAATGGGCGTCGATTACGGACGACCCTTGGGTGAGAGGAGTGACTTCAGAAGGCCTAAAGATATCCTTCAAACGAAAGCCTCCATTAACTCGAAGTCCAAAGTGGACTCAACTTCCGTCAAATCCGCAGAAAAGAGACGCTCTATTATCAGAGGTGCAGTCTCTTTTAATGAAGAACGCGGTAGAGGTCGTAGAAAACCAGGAGACTCCGGGATTCTACAGCCATCTGTTTCTGGTTCCGAAACCAGACGGCTCGTTCCGTCCAGTCATAGATTTGAGCTGGATAAACAAGCTGATCGTCGCTCCGAAATTTTATATGGAGACGATTCGGTCGGTCAGAGCGAGTATTCGGGTGAACGATTATGCAACAAGCATAGATCTCAAAGATGCGTACTTTCACGTCGTGGTACATCCGACATTCAGAAAGTATCTACGCTTCGCAGTCCTAGGAGTGGTGTATCAATTCCGGGCAATGTGCTTCGGACTGAATCTAGCACCCTGGGCTTTCACTCGGATAATGAACTCGGTAATGATCTATTTCCGAGATCATTCGTCTGCGGTAACGTCGGCCTACCTGGACGACATTCTTCAGAGGTACGGCAACGAGTTAACGCTTCAGAACGATGTTCAGAATCTACTTCTATTGCTCCGACGTCTCGGTTTTATAGTAAACGAGGAGAAGTCGGATCTGGTGCCGTCCAAGTCATTCACTCATCTGGGAATGAGCTTCGAGACGCACAACAATCTCGTTCGTCTGCCGTTAACCAGAGCGAAATTAGTCAGTTGTTACGCTCGCTATTGTCTGCACGCAGACAAAGTCACAGCGAGAGAATTTATGAGACTGATGGGTCTGTGTGGAGCCGCTGCGGATCTCATTCCGATGGGGCGGTTACGCACACGTCCTCTCCAAATTTTCTTGACTCAGAATTGGAGTGTAAAAATTCATTTGCTCGATGTAGACATTCTCTTGTCAGATCAAGTGAAACAAGAGATTCAGACTTGGGCAAACATTCAGTGGTTAACTCAGGGAGTTCCGCTGCAGTTGCCGGATCCGAGTTTTACCATTATGATGGATGCCAGTCAAACAGGTTGGGGTGCATCATTGATCCCAACGGATTCGAGATGCCAGGGTCTTTGGGATCCGCAATTCCTGTGCAAGCACATAAACATCAAGGAAATGATGTCAATTTGGCTTGCGTTACGTCATTGGATGGACATTATTCACAATGCTCATGTCCAAATCCTATCCGACAATATGACAGTAGTGGCGTATATACGGAATCAGGGAGGCACTCATTCAGTTCCGTTGTTCAATCTAACGGAAAGAATCCTTCTGTTTGCGCTAGAACATCGGGTTCTTCTTTCGGTCCGTCACATACCGGGTCGTCTGAATGTGCTAGCAGACTCCCTTTCACGAAAGGGTCGCTTGTTGCCGTCGGAGTGGACTCTCAACAAACAAGTATTCAATCAGATTTGCTACCAATGGGAACGGCCAATGATAGACTTATTTGCGACACATCTCAACAATCAGTTGCAGACGTATGTGTCTCCGTGTCCGGATCCAAGAGCATTTGCAGTAGACGCTCTGTCGATCCCTTGGGACGGAATGATAGGATATGCGTATCCTCCAGCGCCGTTAATTCAACAAGTATTGCTAAAGATAAAACAATCTCAATGCAAGATTCTGTTGGTAGCATCTCTGTCGCCACAGAGACCATGGATAAATCTACTCAGGTGTCTGTTGTGGCACCTACCGCGAAAGCTTCCTCCACGGGAGGATCTTCTTTCGCAGGGGAAATCGCGTCAACTCCATCACAACCCGCAAGGTCTCAACCTTCTCGTTTTTCCGTTGTGCGGTCCTTCTTGCATGGCAAGCACTTTACAGGACGAGCAGTGGACGTGATTTCTAACTGTAGGAGGACCTCCTCTTTGCTAAACTATGCGGCTAAGTGGAAGGTTTTTCGTCGTTGGTGTAGGGATCATTCTGTAGATATTTTTGATCCCTCTATACCAGACATTGCAAACTTTCTAGTATACTTGTTTGACGAAATCAAACTGCAGCCTGTTACTATTAAGGGTTATAGGTCTATGTTATCTGATACCTATGCACATCATGATAGTTTACAAATTGGATCTAATGTCTCTTTATCTAAGTTGGTTAGAAACTTCTCGATAAATAGACCCAGAACTCTTAGATTAATTCCTAAATGGAATTTAGCTTGGGTTCTTCTTAAATTGAAGGAAGAGCCATTTGAACCTCTTGGGACAGTAGATTTCAAATTCTTATCTTATAAGACAGCTTTTCTCTTAGCTTTCTCTTCTGCTAGAAGAGTCAGTGAGCTTCATGCACTGTCGGTGGATGATTCTCACTATCGTAGTGTCGGGAACACTATCACCTTCACTACTAATGTGGGTTTTTTAGCTAAGAATCAGGCTCCTAATAAATATCCGGAACCTATTGTTATTAAGGCTCTTCCGTCTTCAGACGGGCGTAGGCCTTTACTCTGTCCTGTTAGAGCGTTACGTATCTATAAACAGAGATCTCAGTTTATCAGAAAGGGACGGAAACGTTTCTTTCTGTCTTTGATGCCTAATAGAAGGGACATTTCGGTCCATTCTATTGCTAGATGGATTCAATTAACTATCCATACTGTTTATGAGAGTTTATCTTCTTCTCAGCAGTCTGTGCTTAAGATTTCCGCTCATGAAGTAAGAGCTCTTGCTACTTCTTGGGCTTATGCTAATAGTGTTGCTATTACAGATTTAATGAAGGCTGCTTATTGGTCTCAGCCATCCACATTCACGAATTTTTATCTCAGAAATATTGAGTCCATTTCTGGAGACCTGCATTGTTTAGGTCCGTTATCTGTTGCTCAGAATGTCGTCCACTAAACAGTTGCAACTATAGTTATGCAGGCTTTCTGTTCCGGCAGTGACTCCGTCTGGCTGCCTTCTTCGCTCTGGGCTATTTGACCCAGGGCAAGGGGAAGGGGGGGGGGGGTGTTCCCTTAGGTCACCTGCTTTATAGTGAAAAGCAAGGGAATGCCTCCTCCAAAGTCAGTATTTCTGAGTCGCTTCCGGGATGGTTTTAAAGTGTAATATTAATGTTAAAATTCATTCATGTCTTATTTTTAAAGTGTAGCTCGGTGTGAAGCATTTGTATATGTCAAGTGTCAAACGGGCTTTAATATACAATACTCGGACACTTTTAAAAGATTATAAAGAGTCTCAATTCTCTGGACTACTTTATTTATTGGCTTACTTTAAAAATAATTAGTATAAAGGTTATACTGAATGTTAATAGAGAACATGAATATTATTGTGCTCAATTATTAAGGGTATTGTATCTTTCTAATTTAATATTAAATAAGAAAGATACATGTAAAGCCTAATACTCCTTTTCTCCTTAAGGGGTTACCTCTTTATTATATAGTTGAGCTTATTGGATTTTCCTCTATGTCCTAGGCCCTCCAGCCTTTTTACTATTCAGCTAAGTCTGGGTCATTGGTACAGTATAAAAATGTTAAAAAATTTATAGTAATTTATATATTTTTTATACTTACCAATGACCCAGACGGGGATGGCCCTCCCAGGAGTTGGGAACTCTTGCCTCCCCGCTGAGTACATAGCGCTGACCAGGCACTGCCAGTAAGAATGATAATTGGCGCCAATTTCGGGACGTCATTGACACTGCGCATGCGCAGTGGGGGCGTAGTATGGAGGTCCTATAGGACATGATTTCTTTTGGTTTTAGATGCAAATTTTGGGGTTTGGGGGGCAAAATTTGTGTTTGGCCCTGGTTTTGTTAGAGTTAGCACCAGCTAAGTCTGGGTCATTGGTAAGTATAAAAAATATATAAATTACTATAAATTTTTTAACTTTTTGGAGTTTGATCAATTTCTGCAATGCACACTTTCTTTTTTGGGCGAGTATATATATGTGTGTATAGTATAGTAGAATCTGTATGTAATACATGTACTTAACGCTTTGAAACCGAGCGGCCGCTCTTCTGACCCAGAAACATGATACTTCATCATTTCATTAAGTAGGATCACTGCTGAATGAATGTGTGGGGGAGACCAATCAATATTTTCAACGTGCAGCCCCATGGCTGCACGTTGAGAATATTAATTGGTCTACTCCCAAATAATGAATATGGACTCTTCCAATTGTTGCCATTGAACTGTCTTGGAAGATACCACTGGGGTTCAAAGGTTTGATCTATTCCATAATATGAATTTGAGATTTGTAAAAAACAACTTTTCTTAATAGTTAACTTATTTTTCTGTTATTGTCTCAAAGTTTCAAAAACAAAGCTTATGACCTTCTTGGGAAGAAGCACAGTGGGCTTGTTCTTATGAAGGGATATAAGCTGCATTTTAGAAGGCAAAAATTGAAAAATAATTAAGTTTCAGTGGTGGTTTTTGTGAATAGTGCCGGTTGGTTTGGGGTGTTTCGTTAGGTAAAATGTTACCTAGATATTGTTATTATATGCCTTGTCATAAAAGATAATAAAATAAGGTAAGATCAAATTTATAATGACACAGTAGAAGACTTAATGGACTACCCTGTCAATGAAACAGACCTTTGGTCTAATTTGGAAACACTGGAGCTGCCATAATATGGAGATATTGCGCCTACCAGGCCACTTGGCTCAATGCAAATCAAAACTTGTGGTGTTGGAACTGTTTCAGCTTTCAAACCTCCAAAATAAGAACTGATAGAGGCCAGGAGAATAATAATATTACACTGCCATCCATTTGTAAATCAACGTTTATAATGGGATGTAGTCCAAATTGGATCCAAAGGCCATAATATAATTTTTTGGTGTGCTACATCTGCATTACATAGGACACCAAAAATTATATCACAGCCTTTGGGTCCAAATTTGGACTAAATGGGATTATGAGACATGTGTGCTCCCACCAGTTACTGACAAGCCAGAAAATAAGCAGACTGTCATCTGCAAAATGTGGTCCCCAGATTTTGAATTTGGTGATGCTACTCTGCACAGCATCATTAAATTTACCCTCTGTGAACCTCAATCTGAATCAGGGTCTCAAGCCTAAACAGAAAGAGCTACCCAAAGGATAAATTAGCCCACTGTATTGGATAGCATCAGCAAATTCACCCTCTGGGGACCTCATTCTGCAAATGACAGATTGCTTTGTTTTTCTACTACAACCAATGGCCCAGAACAAGCCAGAAAATGAGCAGACTATCATCTGAAAAATGAGGTCCCCAGAGGGTGAATTTCTACCCTGCACAGTAGGGTAACATCACTAAATTCACCCTCTGTGAACCTTAATCTGAATCAAGGTCTCGAACATAAACAGAAAGAGTACCCAGAGGATAAACTGGCCCACTGTATGGGATAGCATCAGGAAATTCACCCTCTGGGGACCTCATTCTGCAAATGACAGATTGCTTATTTTCAGGATTGTTACCGACTCAGGTAATTGATAAACAATCAAGTAAGTAAAATCGATTTCTGTGATCTCTGTTGCAGTCTGTACTCCATTTTAGTTAGGAAGAGCCTGGCACATTTACAAGTGAGCTCCAGTTGACAGATAATTCAAAATGTTAAACAAATTTTCTCAGATTTAATCTATGACTTTGATAATATTATGAATGGGATTGCGAACAGGTCTGAAAATAAGCAGTCTGGCATTTGCAGAATGAGGTCCCCAGAGGGTGAATTTGATGATGCTATCCCATATAGTGGGCCAATTTATCCTATGGGTACCTCTTCTGTTTAGTTTTGAGACCCTGATTCAGATTGAGATTCACAAAGGGTAAATTTAGTGAGGCTACCCTGCTGTGCAGGGTAGCATCACTAAATTCACCCTCTGGGGACCTCATTTTGCAGATGACTTTCTGCTTATTTTCTGGCTTGATTGCGAACTAGCTCTATCTAAGTATTTCTTTGCAAGTATTGCCCTCGTTGGGATCAGGTGGCAGGATTGGCCGTTCCATGGCATTGCACTTGTTATTTTGATGTTTTGTTATTCTCAATGATAATTATTCATTTTCAGGGAATATTTGGGTAAACAAATTGAAGTAACGGAGCCAAGCAAGAAAGAAGGACCAAGTGTTGCAGCAGCCAAGGCATAGTGATTCGTACTGTGTATCATTAGTGAATGACTCATATTGATGTATCTTTAGTCATGGAATGTGTCAGTAATATGAATGAGTATTTTCATTGGCAAAAGCCACGTTCGTGGTTTCTGAAGAAAAGTTTCAGATGCCTGCCTGTTGTCTCTTAAATCTCTACCTTATGTAATAGCAATATCTAGCGATTGCTATCCATAAAAATAAATCACATTTTATTATTTTTAAATTTTTTGTCCTCAGAATATAGCTTATGAACCCTAAATGGAACAAGCTCGTTGAGCTTGTTTCATTTAGGGTTCATAAGCCATATTTTTTAGGCCGAAAATGAAAATTTGTTAAGCTTATAAAAAAATATCTTGTTTCTCTGGCAATTATTCCTCAATTTTTATGATGAGTGCAGAAGGTTTTTCTTTCTTTTCTTTTTCTTGTGGGGGTGGGGGGGGGGGGGGGGGGGGAGAAGAGGGGGTGGTAAACCATAAAACAATCCTGAAGTTTACTCTTACTGTATTATGTGAAAAACGATTTTCAGCAATAAAAATTTCCCATAGTGCAGTTGCAGATTTAACCAACTAGATCTTGTTTGACAGAAGTCAGTGAGATATAGTTGGTTAACTTTTTAGTCCTACAAGTGCCACTTAGTTTCCTCGAATAGAGATTTTCAGCTATAAAAAAAGTGATGAGACAGATTTTTAATGACGAGGAAGGTGCCTGAGAGACAAGAATTTTTTTTTTACTAGTCTTTTTCAAGAAAAGACAAAAATATCCCAGTGTAATCATCTAGTCATGTTAGGTGAAGGGTTAACACTGTTCATTTATATTATATCAGAAAAATTACGAAAGTTAAACTAGAGTGAGCATTGGGATTCGTAAATTAAAGGTTCATGTCACACTTTGTTCTACTCCGCATTATAAAAAAGAACTTTTTCATTTTTTCATTTTTGTGCATTTCATTGCAATAGTGCCAAAAGATGAAATATAGGTCTGGAATCAAGTTCCTAAATTGACGTATTTACTTCAGGTACAGAAATAAATCCGACCGATTTTATTCTTTTGTTATTAACTGGTTGAGTACTAAAAGCCACTATCGTGGCTCTATTGAAAAGTGTGGAAACCATAAAGTGGCTTTACATTGTTTGCATAGGCTTGTTGCTTTCTTTGCAGTAGAAAATAAATTTTTATATAAAATTGTTTTGTTACAGTTTATTGGAGAGTGCCAGCAGGCAGTGTCCAATATATTGTGAGAAAACAATTGTTCGTGAATAAAATCTTGATAAACTAAGGCTTTCCTTGATGGTTGCATTTAGGGCTGTCACAATTATTTGATTTATCGACTAACTGTCGACTGTTGCAGTAGTCAACATTTTTTTATTTTTAGTCGATCGTCATACACTGGTACAAGTCGGATTAAAATTGTGCTGTATAATGAAATAAATTAACAGATTGTTATTAAGCTTTGAAATGTCTCGTCATAGTTACTTGTAATGTTCCTTGGCCTTTGTTTTCTTCATTACTGTGCAACAACGTAATTTTGAAAACACTGATCCTTGCCATTTGATCAATCTCTGTTCTCTGTAGTATTAACCAGCATCCACTGATCAGTACTAAAGAGTATCGTTCAAACGTTGTATCTTTTAATTGGAAGAATGCTGGAAGCCCATATTTGGGCTTTATTCTGAAGCCCAGGTGCCACAACTTGAAGGCTCATATTCAGTGGATATGCTTTGTATTATCTTTAAAGCGATATTATTTAGCCTGTAAGGGTTCGCCTTGTTACAATTTATGGGAGAGTGCCCACTGGCACTCTCCCATAAATTGTAACAAGGCAACGATATGTGTACAAGATTTGATGGCCAAAAATGATTTAGCACTCTACCAGTTAATAATTGCAGTTTGGGAAGGCACTGCAGAGTAAATAGAATCTTCGGTCTTGTACACTCAAAACAACTTTCTTTGGAATAATTGGAACCGCGAGAGTGAGAAAAATTGTCACAAGTGCCCAAGTGGTAACTTCCCTTGTAGTACTAAATTGTAACTTGTGTTGGATTGGAAGGGGTTTATATTGAAAATTTCTGAATATTAGTTACAGAAAAGAAACATATGCACAAATGTTCTTCTGTTTAAATTTTTCAAATCAATCGGAGTCTGCCGGATATATTCCGGTGTTTCTATTTTATCTTGATGCAGAAAGGTACACATTCAAACATCGTCAGTTTTAAATTTATTTTGTATATATATCAGAGATTGTTGAATTCACGGGAAACGACTATTAATTGACCAACCGTTGACTAATGCTGGTGATTAATCGACTATGAAAATTGATAGTCTCGACAGCCCTAGTGGCTTTGCATCTTTGAAAAAAAATATTCATGTTTCAAATCGCCTTTGAAAAATAATTTAGCACTCAACCAGTTAAATGATGTTAAACCTATTTGAACTCTTCTTCACCAAGGAGAATTGATCTCATGTTTATAATGATGTTACATTAAATAAGGAATCTTTTTTGATGGTATCCATTTCAAGGGTTCATACAGGTTCTGGAAAGTGCTTGAAATTGTTTAAATTTCTAAATTGGAATTGGAGGACCTTGAAAGTGCTTGAAAATTGAAATTTTTTTGAAAAGATCCTTGATAATGCTTGAAAAATATTTCTTGACCTATTTTGATCACAGACAGACAGGGATTAAAATTGTTGTAAGTAAGTGTTTTGGTACAAGTCCTGGCCTGGTAAACCCTTTACCCAACGTAATGGCCAAAACCGGCCAGCACTGATCACAAAAATCACCATTCAATTTTCATTATTTTTTCATTTTTTATCTCAAGGATTTGAAATTAAACCAACTATATCTTGTTAGACAGAGCTCGTTGAGCTCTGTCAAACAAGATATTGTTGGGAAAATTTGCAACTGCAGTATGCTGAAAACATTGTTTTTTCCATAAAGAGTGTAAGGAGCTTAATAATTAATTCCAACCATTTTGCGGATTGTCATGTGGATTAACAGAAAAAATGGCCACCCTTCCTCATCATAAAATTGCCTGAGAAACAATACTTTTTTATTTGGCCTAAGGTGTAAATTTTTTGTTATTAATAACCCCTTGCACACTGATGTCGAAATATCTAAAGTTCAAGGTGCAAATTTTTCCCATAATGCAACTAAAAATTTAACCAATTTAATCTTGTTTGACAGAGCTCATTGAGCTCTGTCAAACAAGATTGAATTGGTTATTGTTTAAATTCCCAGTTGCAATATGGGAAAAATGGCTACTTGAGATTTGGATATTTTGACATCAGAGTGAAGGGAGTTAAGCCTTTACCCAACGCGGACGATATCAAAATTTATTATTTTAAATATGTTTTTTTTAAATTTTTCAAAAAAGTTCAACAAAACCATATCATGTGACCCATGATATGGTTTTGATGAAATTTTTTGAAAAATAACATTTTTTCAACTGCTGAATTTGCATATATTTTACGCGGGCGGATGCGGCCGATTCGTTGGGTAAAGGGTTAAAGAAACTGACTATTATTTAATGCCTGATAATGTGTAACGACATTTCTCTCCGATTGTGAGAGATTTCAAATATTTATTGGTCGGTAATGCGATTTGACATTCCTGATTAATTATGAAAGACTATGAGTATTATTCATTGCCTGGTAATGTGGTTTGACATACCTCTTTGATTGTGAGAGGCATCAAATTTTTATTACCTGATAAGGTGGTCCTACATTCCAGTTCTGACATTCCTCTTTGTAAAATTCTCTGAATATTATTTGTTGCCCGGTAATGTGGTCTGCTTTTGCTTTCTGATTATGAGAGGCATACAGGTTATTGCCACCATGTGAGTTTCTGAGATGGTGAGTTGAAGTTGAGATCTCGTCTCTGAGCATGACCATATATCGATGAGTCCATTAGGATGAGTGGATATGTGGCCCAGAGGCAAGGTCAAGTCACCATCAATACACCATCTTGAAAATCCACATGGTGGTAATAACTAATTTATCTCACAATATTCCTCCCTTTCTTGACTTACCCTGTTCGACTCGGCCTCACATGCTGCTGTGGAGAGAATGATAGATCCCATTCACATTGACATAATGAAGGGGTTGGGTACAGTTTTTAACCGTGTCTGTTTTGACAATCATTCAGTATCTAATTGATTGAATTGATTTTTAGTGAAAGAAGGTCATAACGTCATGGTATTGCATTCTTGCACTGTGTATGATGTACTCCAAATTCATTGTTCTACTTTTACTATAACAACTGAAGTTTATAGTAGTGCTACAGGTGTGTCTTTGTTTTATTTTTCATGTTTAACACATTGTAGGTCTATATAAAAATATAATCATGGCAAAAAATGATCTAGTCTAATTTATATCATTGAGCTGGTGATTTATTTATCATTTAATTACTGTTATCAGAAACGGTGCCCTTAATATGTCAGAATCTTGATATTTGGTATACAATATCATTGGGCCTGGGGGTGATTGGTGGTGGGGGGGGGGGGGGGGGGATATATCAAGTTTGTTCAAATCAAGTCCCTGGATTCATATTTGGGCCTAAATGTTAATTTTGTGTAATATGACAAATAATTTATAAAAATCTCCTTCAGACTCAGTATTCAGAATCTTTTCACATTTGGTATGCGGCATCCTGAGGGTGGAGGGGAGGAGTTAGATACAAGTTTGTTCAAGTTAATACCTCGGTTTATATTTGGACTGCCTAGTTTTGCATTATGGGAAATATAAGCATTATTTCTGTGGTAGCATACCAATACTAGAAAATGTCAGAAAATGTTATATGACATGGACAACTGAGTCATAAATAATTAAATTACTTTATTCCTCTCTAGTGTTAACTAGCGATAGATGCTAATTAAATCCTTCCATAAACAACGTTATAAGGTGAGCACCTTTGTCAAACAAATTATAACAGATTAGATGCCTGTATGGGATGAACTGAGGCCAAATAGGAATATCAACACAGGGAAATCAGTCGTTGTCAAAGCAATTTTCTGATCAATTACAAAATATTTCATTTAATTAAACAGGAGTTTACTCTATAACTTATAGGCTAATAATGAATTAAATATGTAATGAAGGGGTGGTATATGGTTTGGTGGTTGGAAATTATATTCAGTTAACCCGTTACCCAACGCAGACGATATCAAAATTGATTATTTTAAATATCGATTTTTAAAATTTGTCAAAAAATTTCTACAAAACCATATCATGTGACCCCCTCATTGGAACAAGCTCGACAAGCTCATTCCAAAGAGGAGTCACATGATTTGATTTTGTTGAAGTTTTTTTTAAAAAATAGTATTTTTTCAGCTGCTGAATTTGCATATTTCGTGGATGGATGTGGCAGATTCGTTGGGTAAAGGGTTAACAGGGTTATTCAATTAAATTATATCCAATTGAGCAAGCTCCACTATAATGGTATTTGGTCTTAGTTTTGATAAAATGCTGATTGATTGCTGACAAATCTGGGGCATGGTGACGTTGCGGTAACCGGTTCTCATCAGATCACCGAAGTTAAGCAACATCGAGCACGGTTAGTCCTTGGATGGGTGACCATCTGAGCGATCGATTCAGACTCCCATGTTGTGTCCTTGGGCAAGGCACTTCATCCCAATTGTCCACGTGGGGGCACGATGATGCCGTGTACTAAGGCGTACTGCACGTCGATGGTGCACATGTCGTCGACCAATCTAACCCTGGCTGTACTGCAGTGCAGAGTTATGATGTTGGGGAGCTGACAGCTGCTCGTCGTTGCTTGGTGGTTCTCTCCAGTACTCCGGCTTCCTCCACCCATAAAACTGTCACTGACATGATACGACCTTGGCTGTTAAGGTGTCGTTAAACCCTAATAAATAAATACTGACAAATCTACTAATGTTTCTTAATTGTTGCAATAAAATGGGTAAGATATTTGATTCTGCGAATGTATTGATTTTTTGAGATGAACTGTTTTACAGAGACGTTTTGTTTTGTAAACTATATTCAAGATTGTAGGATTTTATTTGTAAATCATGGTGATGTATACAAGGAACGTTCGCTAAAATGTTTATGTTGAATTGTAGTCAGAATCTGTTGTTAGAATCACTAATTCATATTCTGGAGAATATTGTATAGATGTTACTATACTGCTCACAAATAGAAGTCATATTTATTATACCTCGATAGCAGAGTGCCCAGGAATCCCCCGTGGATATAAGCGATTGTCTGGACTTGACTTTATATCCATGTTGCGGTCACAATTAGCCATCGTGCAGAAATAATTTATCTTAAACCTTTTCCTAACATGACAGAAGATGACACTTGCAATCAGAATTCTTAAATAACTAAACTTTCTCATTTTTTGCATCAAGAACATTGCTTATAACACCTCATTGGAATGAGCTTGATGAGCTCATTCCAAAGAGGGGTAATAAGTTATTTTTTGGAGATAAAATCATAAAAAATAATAAAACTTGAATTGTGATGTTTGTCAATAGCACTGGCCAGTTTTGGGCCGTTAAGTTGGGTAAAGGGTTAAACACCAAAAAATAAATGAATACAAGAATCAACCTTGTTGTACACATCACGTCAGGTCACGTTGAGTCACTATGCGTCACATCACAGGATAAATATTTAATTGTTGGGTCAAATTTATAGGGTTGCACGATATTCAAAACTGAATACCGGTATCGGTATTCAAAAAAATACCGCGGTACACCGGTATATCGAAAACTGTTCAGGTATATGAACACAAGTACCACAATCGAGACTCGAGGCATCACAGTCGGAATGAATTAGCATGCCTTGATGATGCGGTTCGATAAAACTTTACCCAATGCAGACGATATCAAAATTTATTATTTTCAAAATTAATTTATCAGATTTTCCCCAAAAATTTCAACGAAACTATATCATGTGACCCCTCATTGGAATGAGCTCAACAAGCTCGTTCCAATGAGGTGTCACATGATATAGTTTTGTTGAAATTTTCGAAAATTCTTTTTTCAACTGCTGAATTTGTATATTACGAGGGCACAAGCAGACGATTCCTTGGACAAAGGGATAATATTATTCATTTGGGGCCACAGTTAAAAAACTCAAGACATCTTGAAAATTAAATTGTGGGTAAATAAATAATGACGATAAACCGATATTTTTGTAATTACACCGGTATTCAATCGATATTGGTTTGAATACCGGTATATATCGGTTTATCGATATACCGTGCAGCCCTACAAATTTAACCAAAATTGGAACATATGTTCCCACCTAACAATTGAATTTTGCTAAATAGGTCTGCCCCACCCTTTTAGGGGTCCTGAAAGGGGAGATAAGTAAAAAACTGAAAATATCATCTGCGACCCTTTGCCTAACACAAAAGGCAGACGACACTTGCAAACAAAATTCTTGAATAACTCATTTTTTTCTGATAAAAACGAAGCTTATGACCCCTCATTGGAATGAGCTCAGAGAGCTCATTCCAGTGAGGGGTCATAAGCTATGTTTTATAGACAAAAAATGAAAAAATACTGAAAATTCAATTAATAGTGATTTTTGCGAATAACGATGATCGGTTTTAGTCATTATGTTGGGTAAAGGTTTAACTGACATTTGAAATCTTGGTACTCCACTGCTGTTTGTAAGCATTATAATACTGTGTTACTGTTATTAAGAATATTTATGTTATTTATACTCGGGTCTTGTATTATTAAATGTAAATGTGTACAATAGATATCGGCATGTTATACAAATGTACAGTTACTTGTGATTAAAAAACATGACAATATCATGTTTTCCAGTTGAGTTCAACTTTTCTATTCTTGACTTGAAAAAGTATGTTTCTCAAATTGACTTCAAGTCCTACCACTGCCAGCCAGTGTTGGTGCCCAATGTGAACATGATGCTCCTCTCCAAAAAAAACGTAGATTTATTATACCTCAACATTTTTAGCTTAACTTGACAAAGTCAAGATAAGCTATTGCCATCACGCGTGCGGAAGTCTGTTTGTCTGTGAGTCTGCTCACATTTTCCTTTAGCACAGGCTACAACCCGCAGTTCTTGTCTGATCGTCACAAAATTTCATATGCAGGTTTGTGGTCATGTCTAGATGAGAACATCCCCTTTTGGTCGCGATAGGTCAACCGGTATGGCTGACCGAGCCCAAAACCCGAAAACCATTAGCACAGTCTACAGGTCGTATTTATGAAGGGATTTCATTGTAACTTGGTAGGATGCCTCTGTATAATGCCTATTTGAGAAAGTGCCCTTTTGGGCATGATCTGTCAACCGTGATGGCTGCCCAAGCCCGAAACCCAAAAACTTTTAGCACAGTCTGCAGGTCATGTTTAATATGGAGTGATTTCATTTGTAACTTGGTAGAATGACACCTTATGATGTCTAGATGAGAATTTCCCCATTTGGGCATGATCTGCCAACTGTGACGACTGCCCGAGCCCAAAAACCTTTAGCACAGTCTACAAGTCATATTTATTGAGGAATTTCATTGTAACATGGTGGGTTGACTTCATATGATGTCTAGATGAGAAAGTCCCCTTTTGGACGTGATTGGGCAACTGTGACGCCTACAGTGGCCCAAAGCCCGAAAACCTTTAGCACAGTCTACAGGTAATATTTATGAAGAGATTTCATTGTAGCTTGGTAGTAGGACACCAAATAATGTCTAGATGAGAACGTCCTATTTTGATCGTGATCATTCAGTCTTGATGGGTGCCCGAGCCCAAAAACCTTTAGCATAGGCAAAAGGTCATATTTATGGAAGGATTTCATTGTAACCTGTTAGGTTGACTCCATAGAATGCTTAGATGATGACATCCCCTTTTGGTCGTGATTGGTCAATTGTGATGGCTATAGGTGCCCGAAGCCTGAAAACCTTGAGCACAGTCTACAGGTCACTCCATTTAATGCCTAGATGATGACATCCCCTTTTGGTCGTGATTGGTCAACTGTGATGGCTACAGGTGCCCAAAGCCCAAAAATCTTGAGCACAGTCTACAGGTCATATTTATGAAGGGATTTCATTGTAACTTCGTAGGATCACTCCAGATGATACCCAGATGAGAATTCCCCTTTTGGTTGCGATCATTCAACCATGATGGCTGCCCGAGCCGGAAGCCCGAATACCTTTAGCACAGTCTACAGGTCATATTTATGAAGGGATTTCATTGTAACTTGGTAGGTTTGACTTCATATAATGTCTAGATGAGAAAGTCCCCTTTTGGACACGATTGAGCAACTGTGACAGCTACAGGGGCCCGAAGCCCAAAAACCTTTAGAACAGTCTACAGGTGATATTTATGAAGGGATTTCATTGTACCTTAGTAGGATGGCTCCAAATAATGTCTAGATGAGAACGTCCCCTTTGGTCGCGATCATTCAGCCTTGATGGCTGCCCGAGCCCAAAACCTTTAGCATAGTCTATAGGTCATATTTATGGAAGGATTTCATTGTAACCTGTTAGTTTGACTCCATATAACGCCTAGATGATGACATCCCCTTTTGGTCGTGATTGGTCAACTGTGATGGCTACAGGTGCCCAAAGCCCGAAAATCTTGAGGACAGTCTACAGGTGATATTTATGAAGGGATTTCATTGTAACCTCGTAGGATCACTCCAAATGATGCCAAGATGAGAATGCCGCCTTTTGGTTGCGATCATTCAACCATTATGGCTGCCCGAGCCCAAAGCCTGAAAACCTTTAGCACAGTCTTCAGGTCGTATTTATGAAGGGATTTCATTGTAACTTGGTAGGTTGACTTCATATAATGTCTAGATGAGAACAGCCCCCTTTTGGATGCAATTTGGAAACTGACGGCTACAGGGGCCCGAACCCCCTGACCTTTAGCACAGTCTACAGGCCATATTTTTTAAGGGATTTCAATGTAACTTGATAGGATGACTCGTTTTGGAATAATTTCACTGTAACTTCACCACCCCTCAGCTCTTTAGTACAGTGCACACCTCATATTATTTTTATCAAAAACATAGCATACGGGGAACAGAAATGAACATATTCCCAATTATCACAATTCTTGTCTTATTTCATAATCCTTTCATAAACATTGAACATTATCCTTTTCATCAAACACAACACACAAGTTAAGTTACAGTGTCATTGACACTTTCATTCAAAGTAGGGACTATACGTATCACTGAATGTTCATCTGGTGGTGACAGGAATTAGTTTGGGCATCTGCAGGTGCTGAAAATGTGACCCTTTCTCAATGGTAGTTGGGTAAGATTTTTCCCAATTCAAACACAAAATTTCTCTGTCTCAGTCCTCATTCCAACAAAAATTTAATTCACAGTTGGGGTCTGGAACTTAGCGCTCTTAAGCCCTCATAAAACCAATAATTACTGACCTAAAAAAGTATAGAAAGTGAGTTTAACTTCAACCCTTTACCCAACGCAGACAATTTCAAAATTTATTATTTTAACCCTTTACCCAACGTAACGGCCAAAACCGGCCAGCGCTATTCTCAAAAATCGCCAATTAATTTTCATTATTTTTTTCATTTTTGTCTCAAAAACATAGGTTATGACCCCTCATTGGAACGAGCTCATTGAGCTCGTTCCAATGAGGGGTCATAACCTAGGTTTTTGAGACAAAAAATGAAAAAAATTAGTTATTCGAGAATTTTTTTTGCATGTGTCGTCTGCTTTTCATGTTAGGTAAAGGGTTAAATATCATTTTTTCAAAAAATTTCAACAAAACCATATCATGTGACCCCTCTTTGGAACGAGATCGACGAGCTCATTCCAAAGAGGGGTCACATGACATGGTTTTGTTGAAATTTTTCGAAAAATAATATTTTTTCAGCTGCTAAATTTGCATATTACGCGGGTGGATGCGGGCGATTCGTTGGGTAAAGGGTTAAGGGAAAACAATAGCTTCTTCTTTAACCCTAATATGCTAAATTCCAACTTTGTTCACTTTTTACCGCAACAAAACCCAATCAGGCAGTTCTTAGATATATTTGTAAAGTTACAGTCCTTGAACCTTGTCAGCCGGATGCTTATATTGGTAGCCAAGATATGTCTAGACACAACTGTAAAGCCATCAAATGTAGACTAAAACTGTAGCAAAAATACATAAATAAACACCTTTCCACATATTGAACAACTGATAAAAATTACGAATGGTTAAAAGTAGTCGTAAATTTGTTGGATGGTAAAAAAAAACCTTTTCGCAGAATTGACGACCACGAGTCCGTTTGTGTTTCGCAATTTTCTCGTGTTGCGCATGACAAATGATTTGATTGCCAATAAGAGATGGAAATTTAGGCCACATGGTGATTACAGTTTAACCCTTTACCCAACGTAACGGCCAAAACCGGCCAGCGCTATTCTCAAAAATCGCCTATTAATTTTCATTATTTTTTTCATTTTTTGTCTCAAAAACATAGGTTATGACCCCTCGTTGGAACGAGCTCATCGAGCTCGTTCCAACGAGGGGTCATAACGTATGTTTTTGAGACAAAAATTGAAAAAAATTAGTTATTCAAGAATTATTTTTGCAAGTGTCGTCTGCTTTCTACGTTAGGTAAAGGGTTAAGGACATAATTTTAGAGTGAGCCCCCATATTAAGTGGTGGAGAAACACCCTCAAACTTTTTGCAATGTGATATACATATGTACCTGCAGGTTTTAATGGGATATCGTAACTACGGATAAAGGAAAATGACACCTGATAGGAAGAACACAAATTCCAGTGACATAGTACCCCATTCATAATTCTCATCAGTCATTGTTCATTGTGCGAAAGGTCTCTTAATATCTCTCCACATGTTTAACCCTTAAGGGCCTGGACAAGGGTCTTGAATTGTCACCATTCCACAATCTCTATACGTCTAATGGCTTTGCAGTGATTTCTAATTAAGTCTTGGCTGTCTTTAACAGGCAGCCAAGACTTGACAAGAAACCACAGCCTAGGTAATTTGTCTATTGTCAGCTGGACATACTCTTGATGTCACGTTAAGGGCACCTGTTCTGAGGGCATAAAAGTAGGAAATTGGCCTTTAAGGGTTAACCCTTTACCCAATGCACAGATATCAACAATTAATTTTTTTAATTATAGTATTTTAACCGTTATTGGAACAAGCTCATTGAGTTCGTTAAAATGAGGGGTCACATGATATGGTTTTGTTGAAATTTTTTTAAAAATATATATTTTTTCAACTGCTTAACTCTTTACCTAACACGAAAAGCAGACGACACTTGCAAAAACAATTCTTGAATAACTAATTTTTTTCATTTTTTGTCTCAAAAACATAGGTTATGACCCCTTGTTGGAACGAGCTCGACGAGCTCGTTCCAATGAGGGGTCATAACCTATGCTTTTGAGACAAAAAATGAAAAATTAATGAAAATTAATTGGCGATTTTTGTGAATAGCGCTGGCCGGTTTTGGCCGTTACGTTGGGTAAAGGGTTAATTTGTAAATTACATGGGCGTATTCAGTTGGTTCGTTACATAAAGTGTTAAGTATAGGAACAGTTTAAACCTTTACCTATTGAATTGTCCACTTCTGCCCATATAATTTTCAAATTTACCAGTTGGAGGGCTCAGTGGTGTTACAATAACCAGTTCTCATCAGGTCACTGAAGTTAAGCAACATCAAGCCCGGTTAGTCCTTATATGGGTGACCGTCTGAGCGATCGATTCGGACTCCCACGTTGTGTCCTTGGGCAAGGCACTTAACCCCGAATGTCCTCAAGAGGGACATGATGACGCTGTGTACTAAGGTGTACTGCACGTCGATGGTGCACATGTCTTCAACCAATCTAACCCTGCCTGTGCTGGAAGCTACTCGTCGTTGCTTGGTGGTTCTCTCCGGGTACTCAGGCATCCTTCACCCATAAAACTACACCGACATGATATGACCTTGGCTGTTAATGTGTCTTTAAACCTTCATAAAAAATATTTAGAAGTTGAAAATTATATATTTTTCCAAAAGTTTAAACAAAACCATATCATGTGACCCCTCATTGGAATGAGCTCATCGAGCCCGTTCCAATGAGGGGTCACATGGTATGGTTTCATATTGAAATGTTTTGAAAATATTTTTAAAAAAACATAATTAAAATAATAAATTTCGATAGCCTGTGCATTGGGTAAAGGGCTAATATAGACAACAGAGACTGGATTCAGATTAATCGTTGTTTCATGTGACTGGGGGCGCGTTGGCTCAGTAGGTAGAGGTGCAGGTTGCAAGCCGAGAGGTCCACTGTTTGAATCCCACCTGCGCAACCATGTTGTGTCCTTGGGCAAGACACTTCATCTCCACTGCCTGCGTGGGGGCACGGTGGCGTTGTGTACTAAGGCGTACTGCATGTCGATGGTGCACTTGTCTTCAACCAATACTAACCCTGCTTGTGTGGAGTTAGTATGTTGGGAGGTGACAGTTGCTCACTGTTGCTCGGTGGTTCTCTCCGGGTACTCCTTCCACCTGTAAAACTGTCATGGTCATGATTAGCCATTGTGCATAAATATGTGACCTTAACTGGTAGAGTGCTAAATTATTTTTGACCATGCAATTTTGATCAGTTGTCTTTGCCTTGTTACAATTCATGGGAGAGTGCCTGTGGGCACTCTCCCATAAATTGCAACAAGACAAATCCTTAAAGACTAAATAATATCTCTTCAAAGATAATATGAAACATAGTCACAGAATTTGAAGCCTTTAAGTTGTGATACCTGCACTTCAGAATAGAGCCCAAATATGGGCTTCCAGCACTCTATGTTCCCCGTGGGAACCCCAGGAAGTAAGAAGCACTTGTTTACTGTGGTAAACCAGTTCCGCTTTACTAGTAAAATAGGACCCAGTCACCAATGCTTGGGGTGAAAGTCCTCCACAATGGGCAACATGTAGATCAACGATTGACTGAACTTGACTTCGTCTCCATGTTGTGTCACGATTAGCCATGGTGCATAAATGTGTGACATTAACCACCAACAAACTGAAACTTCCAGCACTCTACTAGTTAAACACCAATAAATAAATAATAAATAAATTCATATGACTGTTTGTTACACAGCTTCCACGTACAGAATACATGCAGTAGCTTCTGCAATAATGTTCTCAGTTCAATTTGAAGGTAATATTCGGGAGTGTGGTGGTTCAGTGGTTACGGCATTCCATGGTTTGATCACCACCAGGGGTAACTGCATTGTGTCCTTGGGCAAGGCACTTTATCCCGATTGCCCATGTGGGGGCATAGTGGTGCTGTGTACTAAGGCACACTGCACGTCGATGGTGCACCTGTCTTCAACCAATACTAACCCTGCTTGGGTGGAGTTGGTATGTTGGGAAGCTGACGGCTGCTTACCGTTGCTCGGTGGTTCTCTCCAGGTACTACGGGTTCCTCCACCTGTAAAACTGTCAAGGACAGACATGGAAACAAATTTTAATGAAAGGAAACAATTTAGCTCTCAATCGGCTAAAACTTGTGAAAACATAACCGTGGCAGTTTAGTACCTACATGTAACATAGTCACGCTCTCGAAGCGCCAGGGATTAAACCCTGTATTATAAGTTTTTTCCCCAGCTGGAACCCCGGGAAGTGAGACAGTGCATTTTTTACTGTGGTAAAATTGGACCCAGTCACTAATGGTTGGGGTGCAAGTCCTCTAAAATAGGCAACATGGGTATAAACGATTGACTGACCTTGACTTTATCTCCATGTTGTGGTCACGATTAACCATTATGCAGAAGTATGTGACCTTAAACACCAGAAAATAAATAAATAAATCACATTATTTACTGTTGACTCCATTTCCCGTTGAGCACACTTAACTGGTAGGGTGCTGAATTAGTTTTGGTCATCAAAACTTGTTCACATCACTAGGCGGGGGCGCGGTTGCTCAGTAGGTAGAGATGCAGGCTGCAAGCCGAGAGGTCCTCTGTTCGAATCCCACCTGCGGCAACCGCGTCACTTCACCTCCATTGCTCGCGTGTTGGCACGGTGGCGTTGTGTACTAAGACGTACTGCACATCGATGGTGCACTTGTCTTCAACCAATGCTAACCCTCCTTGTGCAGAGTTGGTATGTTGGGAGTCTGACAGTTGCTCACTGTTGCTCAGTGGTTTCCTCTTGATACTCCAGCTTTCCCCAACCATAAACCTATCCAACACAAGGTGACCCTGCCTGTCTAAAGTGTCACTAAACTCCAATAATTATATAAGTAAATAAATGAAAGTAATATTTCTTATTTATTGTGTGTTTCTTCTGTTCTATTTCTATTCTTCTATTCCAAAACAAATTTCCAGTTTGAGCCTTCATGAAACAAATTTTCCCAATTACCTGGTTCTCAGAGCCCTATTGTATGACAAGATGTCATCCAATTCTTTGCATTTACATGTAATTTCTTGTTCAAAGAGTTGATAGAGGTATTTTCAGCTTATAGAAGAATGAGTTATCTGTACATTTTTTCTTTGAGAGAAGATAAACTAGGTAAACTCAATTTATCTGCACTTCAAATGCTCAATAGTTGAGCTCTCTTGTTTTCAAAAATTAAAAAATTTCTTCTCTAGAACCACACCATTAATCAGAACCTTTGCATATTTTTGGTATTCAGCATCCTTGGGGGGTGGGGGTGGGGAGGGGTGGTGGAGGGAGTCAAATTCAACTTTGTTCATTATCGAATTTGTCCAAGGGAGGGTGAATTTAAATTTACTGCAACAGGAGGAAAATTCTTTAAAAGATCAAATCCAGCATAACCTTTGTAATTTGGTATGGTAATCAGCATCCTTGGGGGGTGGGGGTGGGGGGGGGGTAGGAATTCAACCCTGTTCATCATCCATTCTCTGGGTTTTATTTGGACTCCTCAGATAATCCTTTAAATATTTTCTTCAGATCCGCCGGTCAAAATCTTTTGACACTTGGTTTTCAACATCCTTATGGAGGCTCAAATTTTAACTTAGTGCAATAAGAGGAATATTCTTCAGAGATCTTCAGATCTACCTGTCAGAATGTTTGGTATTTGGCTATGACTCCTAGATTATGTTCCACTGATTTTGGGGGCACCAGAGGGGTTGAGATTTAACTTTGTACTTAAATTCAGCTTACTGGTACTGCAATATGAAGAAAATTGTTTAACCCTTTACCGAACAAATCTGCCACATCCGCCCACGTGATATGCAAATTCAGCAGCTGGAAAAATAAAATTTTTAAAAAAATTTTAACAAAACCATATGTGACCCCTCTTTGGAACGAGCTCATTGAGCTCGTTCCACTAAAGGGTCACATGATATTGTTTTGTTGAAATCTTTTGAAAAACTTTAAAAAATGATATTTAAAATAATAAATTTTGATATCACCTGCATTGGGTAGAGGGTTAAAAATCTTTTTCATCAGAATCAGATCCGCCAGTCAGAATCTTTTGACAATTGGTATACAACATCATTTAGAAGGGGTGGGAAGGGGTGGATTCAAGTTTCAAATAAAGTCTCTGAATTCATGTTTGACCTTACAATGTCACTGTCACCCCAAATTTTAACTTAGTGCAATATGAGGAATATTTTCTTCTAAAGATCCACCAGGTAGAATCTTTTGGTATACATCATCCTTATGGGGCCAGATTTAAGTTTGCTCAAAGTGTTCAAAGCAAATCCCCCACATTGATTTTTCGGCTCCTTATGAGTGCCTGAATTCTAATTTTGTTCAAGAAGAGGAATATTTTTCAAAGATCATCTCAGATATGCTTGGCAAAATCTTTTAATATTTGGTGTTAGCTTTATTATGACTCCCACCTTAGCGTTTGTTCAAGGTATTACACTCAACTGAATTTAGGAGTACCAGAGGGGTTTGAAATTTAACATAAAATCTTATGGAAAATTCACTATTCCTTTGTTTAACACTTTACCAAACGAATCGGCCGCATCCACCCGTGTGATATGCAAATTCCACAGTTGAAAAAAATATTAATTTTCTGAAAATTACAACAAAACTATATCATGTGACCCTCATTGGAATGAGCTGGTTCCAGTGAGAAGTCACATATGGTTTTGTTGAAATATTTTGAAACATTTGAAAAAAGAATTTTTAAAATCACAAATTTTGATATCATCTGCGTTGGGTAAAGGGTTAAATGAACTGTTCCCATGGGTGAATGGGCTAAGTGTGGTCAAATTTAGCCAGAATGGGCTTTGAAGAATCAAAGTGTTTTTTGTGTAAAAAAAATTACACCCAACCCCAGGTGTGGTCAATTGGGTGAAAAAAAATATGGATTTTTTTTTTTTGTGGTTAGTTTTTTGTCCTTCAAAACTCATCTAAAAGCAAAAAAAAACAAACAATTGCTCCAGTGGATGCCCCCAACCCCCACAAATCATCTGTCATGGACAACTGAGTTATATATGTAAATAATTACATGACTTCATTCCTTTATAGTCTTAACTGGCTATAGATGTTGAATGTGACCATAAATTCTTTTTTAGACTATTTTCTCTATCAGGGTGAGGTATTGTGATCATTCACCATCCATCGTCTGTGAACATAATGTTTGCAACTTTTCCTCCAAAAACCACTTGACCGTTTTCAGTTAAACTTGAGGTGGTGTTGTTTGTTCTGGCATCACATTTTGTTTTGTTCAATTCAACTTGCCCAGCCCCATAGGGAGGGGGCATGGGAAAATTATCCTAAATTGAAAAAAGTCATCTTCTCATGAACCGATGGGTACAAGGAATTGATATTTGGTACTGAGCTTCCTTTTGAGGTGTAGAATCAAGTTTGTTCAAAGGAAGTTTGTTGAGCAATTTTGTCTTTGTAATGGGAGGGGCAAAATTAGTCCAATATGAGGAATAATCTTTAAAACTCTTCTTCTCCAGAAGCTTTCATGATCACTCAGTTTGTCATCTGGCATACGTCATGTCATTCGTGAACATGGCGTTTGGGATTTCTCCCCCCAAAAGACTGGACCAATTTCAGTTAAATTTGAAGTGATTGGTTGTTCTGACATCACATTTTGATGTTGTTCACATCATCAATCCTCTCCATAGGCAGAGGGGGGGGGGGGGGGGGGGGGGTGGGGGGGAGCACCCAAATTTAAAAAATATCTTCTCATTTACTATTGGGTATGATGACTTGGTATTTAATTATGATCTTCCATTTGAGGTGTAGAATTAAGTAGTTCCAATAAAGTTGGTACAGCAATATTTTTCTTTGAAATGGGAGGGCCAAGAGTTTTGGCTCTGCCCAAAATTTATATTTTCTGAACCATTGAGCCGATTTGAACCAAATTTAATACAGTTGAGTCCTCCCCATTTTGCCAATGAAAATCATTCAATTAACAGGAGTATACAATTAACAGGGATTTGGCAGTTTCCTGTTTTCTGGAGGTAAACTGAGCATTTATTCTATAATATCTTGTTTGACAGAGCTCAAAGAGCTCTGTCAAACAAGATATAATAGAATAAATGTCTGTATTGGATGTAGTGAGGCCAAAAAGGTTGATAAATAAGGGGAATTTGGTGCGTGTCACAGTAATTTTTTCTACATATTACAAAAATTTATTTACAATTAACAGGAGTTTACTCTACAACCCATATGCAATAACAGATCAAATTTGTACTGAAGGTATGGTAAATGGTTTTGTGTTTGATAATTATATTCAATTAACAGAGATATACAATTAAGAGATATCCAATTAAGTGGGCTCCACTATATATTGTATTATTGAGTCCTGAGTACTTGATTCATGCAGAAAAATGTTCAAGCATCCTGTGGGAACACCAGAAGCTGAAAATAGAAATATTTTCAAATGCCCATATTTCCCAAACCGCACGGAACAGAGAATTGTTATTTGGTATGATTTTTCTATGGTAAACAAGTTATGTTTTACTGGTAAAACGACCCAGTAACCAACACCTGTGGTGGAAAGCCTCGAAAGTAAGATGTATGGATAAAAACAATTGGGTTAATCTGGCTTATTGGGGCTTAACAACACTTTCAACAGCCTGGGACATATATGTCGACACTTTTATGGGTGGAGGATGTCAGAGAAAATCATTGGGGAGCAGTGAGCAACTGTCCGACTCCTCTGTAGTATCAACCAGCCAGCTAGCCAAAGAATGTGACCTTAAATCCTTCTTTGAGCAACTTTCTCGGTGAGCCCCTTGAGGGCCTCTTGTTTGGTACTTGGGTTATGCTGGACCATTTCTGGTGGAGATAGAAAGCAATTGCTCCCCAGTTCCTCCACCTCATGGGTGCGTGACATTTTGTGGTAAAATGAATCAGTACTTCTGACAGACGAATAGCGCCCAATAGGAGTGGCAATACAGGTGTAGTGGCGATTTTAAACTACCAGTGGTAGAAGCAACTTCCAAACTACTGAGATCGGTCCTTTTCATAATTTGTGAACTACGTGGGTGAAGGTGTGTGTGTGTGGTTGGGTTTGGGTGGGGGGCACTCCTCCTTGGTCGATGTACACGTTACTAGCAGTTAGATACACTCTAAAATCAGTTGGGTTAAAATTAACTCAAATCAACTTTGTTGAGTGAATATGAACCCAATTGGGTTCATATTCACTCAACCCAGTTGATTTGGGGGTAATTTTGTGATCACTGTACACCACCCTCCATTTCATTTCAAGCACTTTTGTGATTCTGCGTGATTATTTTTAAGGCTTCCTCCAGCACTCCTCTACAAGAATATTTAGCATTATTTTTACACTTTCGGCAGCCAGGGTCACTTCGTGTTGGACAGTTTTATGGGTGGAGTGAGCCGGGGTACCTGGAGAGAACCATCGAGCAATGGCAAGCAACTGTCACTATCCACAGTGTACTAGCTCCACGCAAGCGGGTTTAGCATTGGTTAGAGGCAAGTGTCCC
>JAUFNR010000553.1:0-15000 GCA_031216915.1 Pictodentalium vernedei | reverse complement strand
CTTCTCATCCGTCGGCGTACGTACGTCCACAATTTCCTTTGGCACACTTCACAGTTCGCATTTATTTTCATTTCCTTTAAAAAATTTCCTTTGGCACACCTCACAGGTCTCATTTATGATCTGATCACTTTGAAACTTGGTATGCTTGTTTGGGGTGACCTCTAGATGGGAGCTATCAATTTTCTTCAATTTCCGTCAAAAAATGTTGCCACGGCCAACGTTCTTAGAACTTAGTTTAGTCAGACCACAATATTTCCCTTTGGCACACCCTACAGGGCACATTTATGATCAGACTACTTTGAAACCTGGTATGCTTATTTAGGGTGACCTCTAGATGGGAGCTATTGATTTTCTTCAATTTCCGTCAAAAAATGTTGCCACGGCCAACGTTCTTAGAACTTAGTTTAGTCAGACCACAATATTTCCCTTTGGCACACCCTACAGGGCACATTTTTGATCGGACTGCTTTGAAACCTGGTATGCTTGTTTGGGGTGACCTCTAGATGGGAGCTTCAATTTTCTTCAATTTCCGTCAAAAAATGTTGCCGCGGCCAACGTTCTTAGAACTTTGTTTAGTCAGACCACAATATTTCCCTTTGGCACACTGTACAGGGCACATTTATGATGAGATTGCTTTGAAACATGGTATGCTTATTTAGGGTGACCTCTAGATGGGAGCTATTGATTTTCTTCAATTTCCATCAAAAAATGTTGCCACGGCCAACGTTCTTAGAACTTAGTTTAGTCAGACCACAATATTTCCCTTTGCACACCCTACAGGTCAAATTTGTGATTGGATTGCTTTGAAACCTGGTATGCTTGTTTGGGGTGACCTCTAGATGGGAGCTATCGATTTCTTTCCATTTCCGTCAAAAAATGTTGCCGCAGCCAACGTTCTTAGAACTTAGTTTAGTCAGAAGACCTCAATATTTCCCTTTGGCACACCCTACAGGGCACATTTATGATCGGATTGCTTTGAAACCTGGTACGCTTGTTTGGGGAGACCTCTAGATGGGAGCTAGCGATTTTCTTCAATTTCCGTCAAAAAATGTTGCCGCTGCCAACGTTCTTAGAACTTAGTTTCGTCAGCCCTCAATATTTCCCTTTGACACAACCTACAGGGCACATTTATTAGCTCAACTTGACAAAGTCAAGCTGAGCTATTGCCATCACTTCTCATCCGTCGGCGTACGTACGTCCACAATTTCCTTTGGCACACTTCACAGTTCGCATTTATTTTCATTTCCTTTAAAAAATTATTGTCATTTTCACCAGCCTTTGAACTTACTGCATTTGTGTAGCAACTTATCCCTTTTGCACTCTCTGCGGGGTATATTTATGAATTTCCATAAAAAAAGAGAAAAAAACATTGCCACAAGCAATGACATTCAAACTTAGTGCATTTGTGCATTAACATCTTCCTTTGGCATGCCTCAGAGGGTGCATTCATTATCAGGTTGTTTTGAAACTTTGTATGCTTATGCAGGATAACAAAGATAGAAGCTATCGATTTCTTTTCATTTCCATCAAAAACTGTTGCTGTAAGCAACAGTCTTTGAATTTATTTCATTTGTGCATCAACATCCTCTTTGACATGGCCTACAGGCCACATTTATCAGGATTTTTTTTGGTACTTGGAGTGCTCATTGGGCAAGACCTTTAGGTAAAGAGTTATTGATTAGCATCCATTCCTGTGAAAAAAGTTGCCATTTACAATAAACTCTGAACTTACTGCATTTGTGTATCAACATTCTTCCTTTAGCCAGTCTTACAGTTTACATTTATAAATTCAAGGATTACTCTGGATGTTGTGCACACACAATGCTGTAATGTTGAAATTTCACCAAATAACATTGGTACCAATGATCTTCAATTTTGCCATTTCACATAACTTACCAAGTTCAAGTTTGTCAAGTTGAGCTACAGTGTCATTGACACTTTCATTTAACACTGAAGTCAATTGGAAAAAGATTACATGTTTACCTTTTTAAAAATATCTTCTCACAAACCAATGGCCCAAATTGAAACATATGTGCCACATCATCTTGGGGGTATTCTGTTTTAGTTTTGTTCAAATGGGGTCCCCTTTTTGGGCATGGCCTTTTGGCCCAAATATGATGAAATTCTTTAAAAATCTTCTTCTCATGAACCACAAGTGGGAATGCTTTGATATTTGGTATGAAACTTCCTCTGGTGTTCAAGATTAAAAGCTGTTCAAAGAAAGTTGATAGGTCCATATTTGGGCTCTCCAGGGTATGGGCTCACTTTTGAGCTCCCCTGAAAATTTCTATTTCAAGAACCTATGGGATGATTTGAACCAAATTTTATATGTGGCATTAGTTGACCCTAAGTACTTCATTCATGGCCGCCAAATGTTTTTGCGGTTAACCCCTGGAGCTAAAAATAGAACAAAAATGAAAAGTCCAATATTTCCCAAACTGCACGGATTAGAGATTTTGTATTTGGTATGAAGCTTTCTTCTGAGCAGTTAAAACAATTGGACACACAAAATTGCTGGCGAATCTGTCATATGGTCTGTTTTTGGTGTTATGAAAATATGATGACTCCGCATTTTTTAACACTGAAGTCAATGGGAAAAAGATTACATGTTTACCTTTTTAAAAATATCTTCTCCTCACAAACCAATGGCCCAAATTGAAACATATATGGGCCACATCATCTTGGGGGTATTCTGTTTTAGTTTTGTTTTAGTTTTCCCTTTTTGGGATTGGGCTTATGCCCAACTATCATGAAATTCATGAAAAATCATCTCATGTACCACAAGTGTAAATGCTTTGATATTTGGTATGAAACTTCCTCTGGTGTTCAAGATTAAAAGTTGTTCAAAGAAAGTTGATAGGTCCATATTTGGGCTCTCCAGGGGATGGGCTCACTTTTGAGCTCCCCTGAAAATTTCTGTTTCAAGAACTAATGGAGCGATTTGAACCAAATTTTATCTGTGGCATTAGTTGACCCTAAGTACTTCATTCATGCCCCCAAAATTTTTTGCGGTTCCCCGTGGGAACATCTGGCGCTAAAAATAGAAAAGAATGAAATGTCCAATATTTCCCAAACTGCACGGACTAGAGATTTTGTATTTGGTATGAAGCTTTCTTCTGAGCAGTTGAAACAATTGGACAAAAAAATTGCTGGTGAATCTGTCATATGGTTCATTCAGATTACATTTTCTCCATACCCATAACCCTTACAGTTTAGGACAACTTGGTCCAAGTGAGCGTTTTAGGCTCTCTTGAGCCTCTAGTTTAGTATGGTACAGAGATGACAAAAATAGGTTTAATTTGAATTTTTGTCACCAGGTGGTGCCAGTAGTTCCACTTAAAGACTGAGCTAAAATACTGCTTTTCGACGAAAGGCTCCTAGGATACATGTATGTAATTTTTGTTGTTTAAATTGTGTTTATATGTTCCGGTTGAGTGTCTAGATGCGCATATAGGTTTCGGATTTTAACTCTGCCACATGTGGCAACCGTAGCGCCACTTTTGTCATTAGAGAATCGGTTTCCAGTGAAAGGCTTCTAGGAGTTTTAATTTGAAACGCTGAAAGTTTGTTCATGTGTTCCGGTAGGGTCTCTAGATGTGCATAAAGGTTTGATTTTTGATTCAGCCACATGTGGTGCCTGAAGCGCCACTTTTCTCGATAAGAATCGGTTTCCGGCAAAAGGCCCCTAGGGGTTTTAATTCAAAACGCTAAAAGTGTGTTCATATATTCCGGTAGGGTTTCCAGATGTGCATAAAGATTTATGATTTTTTATACGGCCACATGTGACCCCGTAGCACCACTTTTGTCATTAGAGAATCGGTTTCCGGCGAAAGGCTCCTAGGGGTTTTAATTCAAAATGCTGAAAGTGTGTTCATGTGTTCTTGTAGGTTCTCTTAGATGTGCATAAAGGTTTTGGATTTTTGACTCGGACACATGTGGCACCCGTAGCGCCACTTTTGTCATTAGAGAATTGGTTTCCGGTGAAAGGCTTCTAGGGGTTTTAATTTGAAATGCTGTAAGCTTGTTCATATGTTCCGGTAGGGTTTCTAGATGTGTATAAACGTTTCAGATTTTGGATTCATCCCCATGTGGAGTCCATTGCACCACTTTTGTCGTTTCGGTTTCTGGGAAAAGGCTTCTAGGGGTTTTAATTCGAAACGCTGAAAGTGTGTTCATAAGATAAGATAAATTTAATTGCAATAAAACATCCATATTGACAGATTGCATAACAACGATGGACATATACATATAGAAAAGAACATACATATATATGAATTATAATTCAGATACGTGACAGGTATCTCAATATGTATCTATATTTAATTCACTAAATATCGTATGATAATGATATCTCAGCATGGTGTCAAATAATATAGTTCTTAATTCGACATATGCAGCACACTCCATTATGAAATGTTTCTCATCTTCAGTATTTTGTATTGAACAAACACAGCGTAACCTATTTTCAAGTTCAATGGGAGGTTGATGGAGATGATGGGAGATGATGCCGTCCCTTTTCGATATCAAGGTGATGATTACTTATTCGGAGACGGGCCCAATTGGCTTGGGCTCATCCAAAACTGAGAAATCTTGTGGTTTGGTGAGCTTGTACATGTAGGTACAATGACTTGATATTTGGTATGGTGCTCCCTTTTGAGGTGTAGAATCAAGTTTGTTCAAACAAAGTTTGTGGAGCAATATTTAGGAGGAGCATATTAAGGGTGCGGCAAGATTTTTGGCACTGCCCAAAATTTCTATTTACAGAACCGATGGTCCAGTTTGAACCAAATTTGGTATGTGATATTATTGAGTCATAAGTACTTGATTCATGCAAAATAATCTCCCTGTGTCCCCGTGGGAACCCCAGGAGCTAAAAATAGAAATATTTTCAAACACCCATATTTCCCAAACCACACGGAACAGAGAACTGTTATTTCGTATGAAGCATCCTTAGGATCAGTGTTTGACTGGAAAGACTTAATAATAACATAAGACTGGTCTGATTTAAACACGTAATTTTTTATTTGTTACAACTAGAACATAACAAAATATATACTATTCCAAAAAAGGTAGGGGATAAAAGAGAGATATATGAAGAAATATATTTATATTTTCATCAAAAAGACAGTTGAGGCATTGCACTGTGACATCTGGTGAATGATTTCAGCGATAGTTGGGTGTCAGACAAGCACACATTCCACACACTGAGCTGTACAAGACATGGATGGTCAGTCAGAGAATTTACCACATTCAATCCAAGACCTCAGTACCTTGTAAATCCTCCTCGATTCGCGAGACAAGCGCGGATCCGACATGGCATACTCCTCACCAAACATCCAATATCAGCTTAATATTATTCCATTATGTTATTCCATTCTTCCTGCAGTGCAGCGGCGAGTTCCTGGACATTGGTAGGGGGCTGTTGGCATTGTCATAGGCACCTGCCAAGCATATCCTAGACGTGCTCGATTGGTTTAAAGGTCTGGATTTAGTGCTGGCCTAGGCAGTGTAGAGATGTTCTGCTCCTGGAGGAACTCTGTAGCGACACAGGCCCTGTGTGCTCTTGCATTGTCATCTTGGATAATGAATCGATGGCCATGATGTCATGCAAATGGCACCACATGAGCTGCTAACATGTTGTCACGGTAGTACTACCTTGACACGCCCTTGGATGACAGAAATTGCTGTTCTGCTTGTCATGGTTATGCCTCATAACCGATCCACCACCAAAACAATCGTGCTGCCCAACGATCATTCGATCCATCACCGCCACACCATGTTTGGCCTGTTGTGGATGTCGAGAGTGAACCTTGATTCATCGGAAAATATGGCGTTGCTCCACCGGCGATTGTCCCAGCACTGTCGTGCCCCACACCAATTACACCTTGCTGTGATGTGACATTCAGTCAAGCGTACAAATTCCTGCTGTGTAGGGAATTTCAGATAGTCTGACCACTGACTCACCCATCTGTTGCTTGGTGCAGCTGCTGTCCAATTTCTGAGGCACTTTGATGGCGGTTATGTAATGCTGTGGTTCAGATGAAACGATCCTGGTTAGCATTTGTCACCCTTGGATGGCCTGACCGATGTCTGTCATCAAGACCGTCATGTCTGACGGTAGCATGACCACAACCTACTAATCACCGATTGAGTAACATTGAGAATTTGAGCCACTGCAGTCTGTCTGTTGCCAGCTTCCAACATGCTAAACGTTCATCACATGTCAGTCTTTGCATACCTCAAAAGTTACGTTTCGACCAGAAACAACTGATGAACGAGTTTATACCAAGAAAAGAACGATAAGACCTCCGAAAAAGCCTGTCCAGTACAAATGAATATTTCAAAACGTACCCCACAGACATTATCACAGTGCTGATGCGAAAAACCTGCACAAAGTTTTCATGGGCCAGTGACATTCATGATCCACACTGAACTTGTTCACATATTGATGTGTCCAATCACACGAATCCAATACCATTTTCCGAAAATATCAACATCAGTTTAGATGTCCCCTACTTTTTAGCTCACCTGACTGAAAGTCAGGGTGAGCTTTTCTTATCACTCTTCGTCTGCCGTCCGTCCGTCGTCCTGCGTGAAGGTGGTGTTTGAGCCTCTTTCTCCTGAACCACTGGCCACATTTTAATTAAATTTCATGTAAGTTGTGTTTTTTTAGGGGCATTTTGATTTTTATCCAAATTAGGTTTCGGCTCATATTGAGCAGAGGTGTGGGGAAAAAACGGCCAAATTTTTTGAAAATCTTCTTCTAATGAACCACCAGTAGCAGAGACTTGATATGTGGTATACATAGTCCTTTTGAGGTTTAGAATCAAGTTTGTTCAAGAGAAGTTTGTCGGGCATTATTTGCCTTCGTTATGGGAGGGGCAAGAATTTTTGCCAGTCCCAAAATTTCTATTTTCCAAACCGATAGGCAGATTTGAACCAAATTTGATATGAGGGCTTAGTGGGTCATAAGTACTTAATTTATGCCCAAATTTTGTTTCCCGTCGCCCCATGGGAACCGCAGGAGCTACAAGTAGAAAAAAATTAAAACGCCCATATCTCCAAAACTACACGGCACTGAGAATTCTTATTTGGTGTGAAGCTTCCTTAGGACCAACAGAATGGAATGGACAAAAAAAATTGCTATCGGTTTTATCATGGGGTACTTTTTGGGGACTTTGAAAAAGTGCTGAGTCAGCATTTTTTAACACTGTGGGTAATGGGAAAAACATGTAAGACTACTTTTCTCCCAAACCACTGCTCCAAAAGCTTTCAAATTTCACATATAACATCTTTGGAAGATTGTTTCACATGTTTATTGAAATCAATTCCCTGGGTCCATATTTGGGCTGTCTATGGGAGCCCAAATGTTTAAATTAGTGCAGTATGAGGAATATTCTTTAAAAATCTTCTTCAGATCTGCCAATAGGAATCTTTTGATATTTGCTATGCAGCATCCTTGGGGAGTGGGGGGGGGGGGGGGGGGGGGGGAGATTCAAGTTTGTTCAAGCCAAGTCCCTGGGTTCATATTTGGGCTGAAAATTTGTGGCCCCGTTCCGGACTTAGAAATATTGGACCAAAATCCGGAAATTTTTTGTTTTGTTTTTTATGCGTTTCGGTCAATTTTAAGACAAAAAAATTTTTTTTTTTTACACTGAAAATTTTGGGTCCAAGTGGGACTTGGAAAATTTTGGACCAAAATCTGGAATTGTTTTTTTGTTTTTTATGTGTTTCGGTCAATTTTAAGACAAAAAAAAAATTTTTTTTTACACTGAAAATTTGGGGTCCGGGTGGGGAAAATTTTGGACCAAAATCTGGAAATTAGTTTTTAGCTTAACTTGACATAGTCAAGATAAGCTATTGCCATCACGCGTGCGGAAGTCTGCGAGTCTGTGACATCTGTTCACATTTTCCTTTAGCACGGGCTACACCCCGCAGTTCTTGTCTGATCGTCACGAAATTTCATATGCAGGTTTGGGGTCATGTCTAGATGAGAACGTCCCCTTTTGGTCGCGATCGGGCAACTGGTATGGCTGCCCGAGCCCAAAACCCGAAAACCATTAGCACAGTCTACAGGTTGTATTTATGAAGGGATTTCATTGTAACTTGGTAGGCTGCCTTTGTATAATGCCTAGATGAGAACGTCCCCTTTTGGGCATGATCTATCAACTGCGATGGCTGCCCAAGCCCAAAACCCAAAAACTTTTAGTACAGTCAGCAGGTCATGTTTAATGTGAAGGGATTTCATTGTAACTTGGTAGGATGACTCCTTATGATGTCTAGATGAGAATTTCCCCATTTGGGCATGATCTGCCAACCGTGACAACTGCCCGAGCCCAAAACCCAAAAACCTTTAGCAAAGTCTACAGGTCATATTTATTGAGGAATTTCATTGTAACTTGGTGGGTTGACTTCATACAATGTCTAGATGAGAAAGTCCCCTTTTGGACGTGATTGGGGAACTGTGATGGCTACCGAGGCCCGAAGCCTGAAAACCTTTAGCACAGTCTAGAGGTCATATTTATGAAGGGATTTCATTGTAACTTGGTAGGATGACTCCAGATAATGTCTAGATGAGAACGTCCCATTTTGATCGTGATCATGCAGCCTTGATGGGTGCCCGAGCCCAAAAACCTTTAGCATATGCTAAGGTTGACTCCATATAATGCCTAGATGATGACATCCCCTTTTGGTCGTGATTGGTTAGTTGTGATGGCTACAAGTGTCCGAAGCCCGAAAACTTTGAGCACAGTCTACAGGTCATATTTATGAAGGGATTTCATTGTAACTTTGCAGGATCACTCCAGATGATGCCCAGATGAGATTGTCCCCTTTGGTTGCGATCATTCAGCCATGATGGCTGCCTGAGCCCGAAGCCTGAAAACCTTTAGCACAGTCTAAAGGTCATATTTATGAAGAGATTTCATTGTAACTTGGTAGGTTGACTTCATATAATGTCTAGATGAGAACGTCCCCTTTTGGACACGATTGGGCAACTGTGACGGCTTCAGGGGCCCAAAGCCTGAAAACCTTTAGAACAGTCTACAGGTCATAATTATACCCCCGCTTCGAAGAAGTGGGGGCTATATAGGAATCGCCCTGTACGTCCGTACGTACGTCTTTCTGTTCGAACAAATTCTTGTGTGCGCAACTCTTCCTACATTAAAGAACCGATTTTGAAGAAACCTTTCAAACATCATTACTACTAAGTGAACATGCGCATATTCCAAAATTTTTGATCTGCGACAATTTTAACCAGGTTATCTCTCTTGAACTTTGATTTAATATGGGTTTCTACATGAAATTCTTGTGTGCGCAACTCCTCCTACATTTATCAATTTCCTTATGGCCTTTGCCTACATGATCAGAATTGCATTCCTCTAAAAACCCAAAGTGGGGGTATTAATCACCTTCAGTGATAGTTCTAGTTATGAAGGGATTTCATTGTAGCTTGGTAGGATGACTCCAAATAGTGTCCAGATGAGAACGTCCCCTTTTGGTCACGATCATTCATCCTTGATGGCTGCCCGAGCCCAAAAACCTTTAGCATGTCTGTAGGTCGTATTTATGGAAGGTTTTCATTGTAACTTGTTAGGTTGACTCCATATAATGCCTAGATGATGACATCCCCTTTTGGTCGTGGTTGGTCAACTGTGATGGCTACAGGTGCCTGAAGTCCGAAAATCTTGAGCACAGTCTACAGGTCATATTTATGAAGGGATTTCATTGTAACTTCATAGGATCACTCCAGATGATGTCCAAATGAGAATGTCCCCTTTTGGTTGCGATCATTCAACCATGATGGCTGCCCAAGCCTAAAGCCCGAAAACCTTTAGCACAGTCTTCAGATCATATTTATGAAGGGATTTCATTGTAACTTGGTAGGTTGACTTCATGTAATGTCTAGATGAGAACAGCCCCTTTTGGACACCATTAGGCAACTGTGTTGGCTACAGGGGCCCAAAGCCCGAAAATCTGTAGCACAGTCTACAGGTGATATTTATGAAGGAATTTCATTGTACCTTGGTAGGATGACTCTAAATAATGTCTTGATGAGAATGTCCCCTTTTGATCGCAATCATTCAGCCTTCATGGCTGCCCGAACCCAAAACCCCAAAACCTTTATCATAGTCTATTGGTCACATTTATGGAAGGACTTCATTGTAACCCGTAAGTTTGACTCCATATAATGCCTAGATGATGACATCCCCTTTTGGTCGTGATTGGTCAACTGTGACGGCTTCAGAGGTCCGAAGCCAAAAACCTTGAGCACAGTCTACAGGTCATATTTATGAAGGGATTTCATTGTAACTTTGTAGGATCACTCCAGATGATGCCCAGATGAGAATGTCCCCTTTTGGTTGCGATCATTCAACCATGATGGCTGCCAAAGCCCAAAAACCTTTAGCACAATCTACGGGTCATATTTATTAAGGGATTTCATTGTAACTTGGTAGGTTGACTTCATATACGGTAATGTCTAGATGAGAATGTCCCCTTTGGACACAATTGGGAAACTGACAGCTACATGGGCCTGAAGCCCGAAAACATTTAGCACAGTCAACAGGCCATATTTATGAAGGGATTTTAATGTAACTTCATAGGATGACTCGTTTTGGAATAATTTCACTGTAACTTGGTAACTTTTGTTGATATACGTTAACTGTGAGGGCCACATACATTAACTGTGAGGTCATATTAACCCACCCCTCAGCTCTTTAGTACACTGTGCACCTCATATTATTTTTATCATAAACATAGCATACAGGGAACAGAAATGAACATATTCCCAATTATCACAATTCTTGTCTTATTTCATAATCCTTTCATAAACATTGAACATTATCCTTTTCATCAAACAAAACACACAAGTTAAGCTACAGTGTCATTGACACTTTCATTTGGTTTTTTATGCATTTTAAGAAGAAAAAAAAAATTTAGGCTGAAAATATTTTGTTTGGGGAAAAAAATCTGTTTTTTATGCATTTATCTCAATTTTGAGACATAAAAATGCAGGAACTGAAAATAGAAGGAAAATCCTGTGTATTGTTTGGGCACAATCGCTTCATCTAGTTGGTATATGCTTTTCTTAGGAGGGGCATATGCAGCTTATTCTAGTCCCTAGTTTGATATTTAGACTACCATGTCAGGTGAGTGCCCTCAGGCCCCCAGGGGCCTCTTGTTTTTAATAGCATGTCACAAATATTTGCAAGTTTTCGTACTTTTTTTTATTTATTAAAACTAGAACAAAATAACTAAATATACACAACTATACATTTCATAATTTACATCAATATCTATCTATGGTTTATATAATTTATTTTATTACAAATGTTTTATTAATATAAGAAATTAACAATAGTGTTAAAATTTAAGATTGTAATTCACGTAAGATGAATATAACTTACCTTCACTACATAAGAATAACATTCACTGAATACCATAAGTCAGTGTGAGCTATTGCCATCACTTGCCATCCGTTGTCCGTTAACTTTTGCAAACTTGGCTTCTTCTTCACAGCCATTCAGCCAACATATATTACACAAACCATCCCTGGAGTATACCCTTTCTATTTTGTTCAGATGAAGCGACTGCCTTCTTCGGGCTCTGGTCAATGATGCCAAAGTTTTAAAATCTTCTCATGAACCACCAGAGAGATTGCCTTGATATATGATATGGAACACTCTTTGGTGTTAAAGATTAAAATTTGTTCAAGGGAAGTTGGTAGATCATTATTTGGGCTCTCGGTGGGCACATGCCCATTTTGGGCTCTGCCCAAAATTTCTATTTCAAGAACCGTTGGGCCGATTTGAACCAAATTTTGCATGTAGTATATCGTGTCCAAAGTACTTGATCGATGCCCAATTTTTTTTTTTAGTAGCCCCATGGGTACCCCAGGGGCTAAAAATAGAAAAAGATTCAAATGCCCATATTTTTCAAACTACATGTACATGGAAAAAAGAACAGTTATTTGGTATGAAACATCCTTTTGACCAGTAGAATGGAGTTTTTTTTAAAAAGGGCCATCGGTTGTGTCAGGGTGTTCTGTTGGGGGCGTTTGAAAAAATGCTGAGTCAGCATACATTGTATTTGCAAAAAAATTTTAAAAAATTTTCTTCAGAACCGCTGATCAGAATCTTTGAATATTTGGTATACAGCACCCATAGGATGGTCAAATACAAGTGTGTTCAAATCGAGCCCCTCGGTTCATATTTGGGCTCAATACGGGAGCTCAAATAATTAACTTAGGGTGCTATGGAGAATAAGCTTTAAAAATCTTCTTCAGATCACACAGTCCAACATCTCTTGGGGGATCAGATTCAAGTTTGTTTAAATTGAGACCCTTGGTTAATATTTGGGCTCCCCATGGAAGCCCAAATATTAACATTGTGCAATATGATTCAAGTTTGTTCAAATCGTATCCCTGGGTTGATATCTGGGCTCTTTACTGGATCCCAAAGACGAACTTAGTGCAATATGAGAAAATTTCTTTTAAAATCTTCTTCTTCAGATCCACCAGTCAGATTCTTTTGATATTTGGTATACAAAATCTCTACGGGGTCAGATTCAAGTTTGTCCAAATCGGATCCCTGGGTTGATATGTGGGCTTTTTATTGGATCCCAAAGTTGAACTTAGTGCAATATGAGAAAATTTCTTTTAAAATCTTCTTCAGATCCACCAGTGAGAATTCTTTCAATTTGGTATACAACATCTCTAGGAGGGTCAGATTCAAGTTTGTTCAAATCGAGTCCTTGGGTTAATATTTGGGCTGTCCATGGGAGTCCGAATTTTTAATTAGTACAATATGGGGAATAATCGTTATAAATCTTCTTCTTCAGATCCACCAGTCAGATTCTTTTGATATTTGGCATACATCATCTCTAGAGGGGTCAGATTCAGTTTTGTTCAAATTGGATCCCTGGATTGATATTTGGGCTCGTTATTGGAGCCCAAAGTTGAACTTGGTGCAATATGAGAAAATTTCTTTTAAAATTTTCTTTTTCAGATCCACCAGTCAGAATCTTTTCATATTTGGTATACAACATCTCTCTAGAGGAGGGAGAGGGTGGGGGGGGGGGGGGGGCAGATTCAAGTTTGTTCAAATCGAGACCCTGGGTCAATATTTGGGATCCCCATGAGAGTCTGAATTTTACATGTACTGCAATATGGGGAACAATCTAAAAATCTTCTTCAGATCCACCAGTCAGATTCTTCTGATGTTCAGTATTCAGCATTGTTAGGAAGATCTGATCTAAGTTTGTTCAAACCATGGCCCTGGGTTAATATTTGGGCTCACTATTGGAGCCTGATTTATTACTCAGTCCTTTTTTAATCTTTAAAAATCTTCTTCTTCAGATCCACCTGTCAGATTCTTTTGATATTTGGTATACAACATCTCTATGGGGGTTAGATTCAAGATTGTTCAAATCATGTCCTGGGTTAATATTTAGGCTCCCTATGGGAGCCCAAATTGTAACATAGTACAATATGAGGGAATTTCTTTAAAAATCTTCTTTTTCACATCCACCAGTCAGAATATTTTCATATTTGGTATACCCCATGCTAGGGGGGGGGGGGGCAGATTCAATTTTGTTTCAATTGGGCTCTTGGGTTAATATTTGGGCTCTTTATTGGGGCCCATAGTTTAACTCGGTGCAATCTGAGAAAATTTCTTTAAAAATCTTCTTCTTCAGATCCACCAGTTACAATCTTTTCATATTTGGTGTGTGACATTTCTAGGGGTGTCATATTCAAATTTGTCCAAATCGAGTGCCTGGGATAATATTTGGGCTCTGTATGCCAGTCACTTACTGATACTCTCATCTCTTTTGACAACGTGAGCCAGGTGAGCGATTTAGGCTCACTTGAGCCTCTGGTTGGTGCATCTTCTGGTAAACTGTCTGGTAAATTGGGCTCCTCAATTGATGCTTCTAATGTTGCGGGACGATTATTTACATTACGGTGTGGCATGTCAAAACTTATCTCTAAAGAAGGTACATCCGAAGATGTGTTGTCATCTGGACTTTCAGGTGCATCCAAAATAGAACTAGTGTTGTTGTTGTCAGGTGTTTCCTGGTGATCTTGACGAACAGTCGTCAGCCACAATCACAAGCCACCAAAAACACTCATTGATCAGATTGCTTGTTTAAACAAAAAAATTATTTATGATTACTCTTTTCAGAGCTGTTAATGAAATGTTGTCGGCCACAATCACACTCATTATTCAGATTGCTTGTTCAAACAAACACAGGTCAGAATTTTTATTTTTGAATCATTAGATGTCTGGGTATTGAAAAGATAATTCTCTCCTCGGTCAGTGAATGCGATTTTTTAGCTGCGACTAGCAGCTCTATAAGTGGCAATGTCAGTCTATCGGTCTGTCTGTCGGTCGGTCTGTCTGTGACCATCGAGTTTCAAAACTCAATAACTTTTGAAATAGTTGATGGAATGACTTTATATTTGGCATGTAAGTGTATCGTATTGATGTCTAGCCACTGTTCAATGCATGTGGTGTTCCAAATATTTTTCTTGGAGTTATGGCCCTTGATGAACTTAGAATTTTGTGAGATTGCACCACCCGTCGCAGCTACGGTGTCGATGTCGCTATTTTTTTTTAACTTCTGTGTTAAATTTCATATTCTTGGAAAGGAATTATTCTTTCATGTGTTCTTTGTGTAGTGTATTCAGAATTCGTGTACAGGATTTTCTTATAATTAAAGGTAAGTACGCAAATTAATATTCCAAAATATAAGAATTCTAAAAATAAATTTAGTAAAAAAAATGTGTTGTCAGGTCAACTCGCCCCCAAAATTGAGTCAACTTGCCCCAAACCAGGTGCGAATTGTCCCGAAAAAATATATGGAGGCTACTTAACCCAGGGGCGACTTGACCTGGAGCCTTGCATTCGTGCGTGGCATTTACTGCAAAAATAGGTGACAAAATTACTTCTTACTCATCGTGTTTTAAACGTTCATCTGTTTATCAAATGAGATTTCCTT
>JAUFNR010000552.1:0-15000 GCA_031216915.1 Pictodentalium vernedei | reverse complement strand
TGCCGTTTAAGATCACATATTTTTGCACAATGGCTAATCATGACCACAACATGAGTATCAACTCTAGACCAGGGATGAGCGTTAATAAGCCATGTTGCCCATTGTAGAGTGGGTTTGCACCTCCCAAGCACTGTTTACCACAGTGAACAGTCACTGCTTCACTTCCCGGGGTGCCCACGGGAAACCAGACACTCGGACTCTGGCCGGGTCAACCCCAGCGGGTCTGCGGTCAAGGAGTTAAGTTGCTACATTTGTGACAAGAAGGAGCACCTGAACCGGGACTGTTGGCGGAAAGCTATGGCGGAAAGATCAAACGGGAACCTAGCAAAGAATGGGAGGAGGGACCCATCCCCGAAAAACTGGACAAATGGCAATAATGCCAATCAGTCATATGGGAAGAGACCGACGGCCGCACTGTGCCAAAGAATCGGGCCCGAAGCTAGCCCACTGCGGTGGTGTTTAGACGTTGGACATCTTAGGTTGGAAGGGGGAGGAACGATCACTATAATTAGTGGGATGTGCGAAAAGCGCCCATCCGATCAGGAAAAAAGAGAGATGCCGGTATGTTCGGGTGAAATGGGGCGGGGGTAGTCCATGTGCTACGAAACACAAGGTGCAGTAGCGTGGTTGTCAAGCGGACATTCGTTAATGACGAACAACTGACTGGACACGATCACATGTGTGTGATCATAGATTGGATGGTGAGAAGGTTCCCCCTTGCGAGAGCGTGAGGGTTGACTCCCCATTCTTCATTGGTGAAGTGGAGGTCTTGTGTATGGAGGCGTCCACGTGGAAAACCTTATGTATGCACCAAAGGAGGACCCCACATTGAAGAAGGCTTGAGAGTTAGCCAAAAGTAGAAGGCCAATAGCTACGAGAGGTAATGGTCGATATCGGGTGTATGAAGAACAGAAGGGTGTGTCGAACAGCGATGTGAAGAAAATAATGGTTCCGGGAAAGTACCGGAAGCAGGTGATAACTCTATCACATAAATCGCTAGTGGGAGGGATCCTGTGGTCGAGGAAGACGCTCGATCGCATCACAACCAGTTTCCACTGGCCTGGCATTATAGGGAATGTCACAATATTTTGTTAGTCGTGCGACGTGTGCCAGAAGACAGTGCCCAAAGGTACCGTCCCCAGGGTTCCATTAGGGGAAATGCTTCTGATGAACGAACTGTTTGACATGGTAAACGTGGACTTAATCGGTCCGATTAAACACATGTCGGAAATGGGGAATAGGTATATTCTGACAATGGTGGATTATACTACAAAGTATCCCGGGGCAATCAATCTTCCCAAAATTGAGACGGAGCGCATTGACTGAAGACTTGCTCAAGATGTTCAGCAGGTTGGGTTACATGAAGGAGATTCTGACGGATCAGGGGTCCCCATTCACCTCTGGGATGTTGGAAGAGGTGTACCAGTTGGTTGCGATGAAACAACTATTTGTCACCCCCTCCCTGTAACCCTAAATGCAATAGACTGTGTGACAGGATCAAGGATATTCTAAAGGGGATGCCTAAAACATGAATCAGGAGAGACCCAAGGACTGGGACCGATATCTACCAGCATTCTATTTGCATCTAGGGAGGTTCCCCAGGCGAGCACAGGGGTCCTCTCGAGCAACTTTGCAGCCGAACAGTGAGAGGCCCAATGCAATACTCAATGACCTATGGACAAAGGAGGAGACATCCCTAGTACGTAACACATACCAATATGTGTTGGACCTCCGAAACAAGCTGGAGGAAAGATGCCAGCTGGCACGGGGGAGTCTATGTAAATACCACTATGACTGTAGAGCGAAGCAGAGGAAGTTTGAGGCTGGTCAACAAGTAACGGTCCTGGTACCCACCGACCAAAATAGATTACTTTTATACGTGAGGGGCCTTGGGCTATCAAGGAAGTACTGGGAAAATGCATTACCGAGTGGATGTAAACGGGAAGGCAAAAGTGTACGCCAGCCTACTGAGCCTGTACTAGGAAAGGGAGGAAGTTGAACCCTCTCGAACAGCATGGCAAGACAACTCCAATCCACGGGTGCAGAGAAGGTGGCTGCGGGTATTGCCATCACAGAGCCCGATAAGGCAATCGACAATGGGGGTCGTGGATGATAATAATCCATTAGAGCTAGGGAAGCTATGCGGGGCAGACACGTACAGGGACGCAGCAAATTTGTGACAACCTATCAGAGAAGGAGCATTACCAAGTCCGGGGTTTGCTGAAGGAATTCAGCGATGTGTTTTCTGAAAGTCCTGGGACCACGGACCCCGAGGAGCACACAATCGAGCTCACTACTGCTGAGTCAGTGCGGGTTCAACCTTACCCCACTCCTTACGCCAAGAGAGTGGAAATGAGAGAGGAGGTGAAGATGTTGGACGCGGGAGTCATCAAACATTCCAATTCTCCTTGTTTTAGTTAAGAAGGACAGCGGTGTGTGGTTTTCTATTGGCTTTAGATAACTCAACAGCATAGCAAAGTTTGACAATGAGCCCATGGGAAATATGAACGGCACTATGTGGACGATATTGTCTGTAAAACAAAGACATAGACGGAGCATATGGCAACTTTTAGGTGCTGTTCCGAGGGCTCAAGGAGACTGGGCTCACAGTGAAACCCAAAACATGTAAGATAGGGCTGAGGCAAGGTCGAGATGGACAAGCTCGAGAGGATCCGCAACGCGAGCCCCCCCCCCCCCCCCCCCCCCTCCCAGACGGTGCAATAAGTTAGGTCCTTCCTGGGCTGGCCGAGAACCGGGCATGGTCGTGTTTGGGAGAAGTGGATCCACCCCGCGTGTTCAGGCTGGACTCAAGAAGTGTCACCTGAATTCGTACATGAACGTTTGTCTCACCGTGTCGAACCCGCCCGCTTCGTTTTTGTTGGGGTGATTCTTATCATGAAGGGGCCAGTGACTTTTCAGCAAAAATCACAATCAACAGGGCTTTATTGAAAGTACCAATTTTAATACATTTAAAAAAGATATAGTAACCTGTGACATACATGGAATCCAATAAATGAAACAGAAAACGTCAATCACACTCCTTCCGCACAGTTTTGCGAGACCTTGCGGGTCCGTGTTCTCTGTTGTCAATGGTTGATTCTTCCTTGCCCCTGGTGTTTGAGCTTCTCAGCTCAATGTAGTGTCTCTGGACTCTGGTCGCCTTTTCACGAACATATAACGGAATGTCACTCTATCGCTGCCGTCGCACAGCCACTAACGCAGTGTCAGTTTACTGGACACCTTTACTCTAACAGTTGCTACTTCAGTTAACCGCTTCCCTCTAACTGGCTCAGACTAATGTTCATACAGGTAAAGCCTACTCTGTCTACGTGTGGCTTGCCTTCTATAATAGGTAATGCCGTCTACCTTAATGCCAGTATTTGTGAGCTCCCGATGCTCGTACTTCCGATTCAAATCTTACACTCTTATATGCCCACCAACTTCGCCCACAACTATTCCTACTCCAAATATGAGCACTGTGGCTCTCCACACATTACAACGTGCCTATACTTTCGACACCTCCTCTAACCTATAGCACGGGGAATCCCCAGCTTCTTGCTTACGACCCAGTCTTAAACGCCTTGAGACTGGAATGAAGTTTTTTAGAAAACACCCGACTCTTATTTGATTGCGAGGACAATAACTCCCACTTTAATTGCTTCTCTTGAACTTGACCGCTATAGACATGTCTTAATTTATAATTCTCTTTCAAATTCTTTTAAGGTATTGTATTTTTGCTGTACATTGACACGGTATCCGGACAAAATGTCCATAGGACAAAATGTCCATGACAAAATGTCCATGGACAAAATATCCATGGACATAATGTCCATGGTGGTTCTGCATAGGTGGACAAAATGTCCATAGGACATAATGTTCATGGACAAAATGTCCATGAACAAAATGTACATATAGTAGTACACCATAAAATCAGTTGGGTTGAAAATTAACCAAAATCGACTGAGTTGAGTGAATATGAATCTTATTCACTCAACTCAGTCGATTTTGGTTAATTTTCAACCCAGCTGATTTTAGAGTGTAAAATAATATTACAAAAGACTGAATACCCCTGGGACAAAATCCCCTTGATAAATATAAATACTATGAATATAGTAGACTATAAAATCAGTTGGATTGAAAATTAACCAAAATCGACTGGGTTTAGTGATTTTTTCACTCAACCCAGTCGGTTTGGGTTAGTTTTCAATCTAACTGATTTTAGAGTGTAAAATAACATAACAAGTTTACAGTCTAATGACATGGGACAAAATCCCCTTGATAAATATAAATACTATGAATATAGAACACTATAAAATCAGTTGGATTGAAAATTAACCAAAATCGACTGGGTTTAGTGATTTTTTCACCCAACCCAGTCGGTTTGGGTTAGTTTTCAATCTAACTGATTTTAGAGTGTAAAATAACATAACAAGTTTACAGTCTAATGGCATGGCCAAGGGAATTTAAAAATTCTGAATGACACGGCACTGTCGCCAAGGGGGCATCGAATAACATATATTTGTTGAAAGAGCTTTGGTGCAGAAGAGAAGCAGCCATCCATATACCACACTTTCGAACGACATAAGTGTCTGAGTCCAGTTTCGGAACCGAAGACAAGCATTCTTTTGGACGTTTCTGGGCCATTATCATGAATGAGAAAGTTGTCGAAATTTGGCTCACCGGTTGTCTTCCACTCGCCGTCAATGATCAGGTCTTTGAGATGAGATGGATCTTTTGGAAGAGAACCTTGCCTGTTTCTCCTGATGAGACGCTTCAGTGTATTGTTGTTCCCCATCGCTGCACGTACTTCTAACGGCTTATGACTTACAAAGTCCGCAAGGATTTGTGCTGGACGACCTCTGTTAACACTTGCTGAGTCTTTGATTTCTGAACGTACTTTAGTAGCTTCAACTTTTGCTGCATTTGGGGCGTGATTATGATCTGTGACTTTTACAACCATAGTTATCTGCAACAGAGAAAAACACTTAATTAAATGGAGAGAAATAATATACTGAGCCCAGGTTGTTTACTTAATATGGTTTGTAACAATAAATGCGTTTAATCTATTATATCTTGCTTGACAGAGCTCATTGAGCTTTGTCAAACAAGATATAATAGAATAAATGCACAGTTGAACCACTGGAATATAATCAAATCCTTGTTAATTTATATTCCTGTTAATTGAATAACATCAAGTTGCAAAGTGACTATTATATGAATTCATTATATTGTAGAAAATTAGTAGAAAATTAGGCCTTTATTCAACTGTACATGTTGGAAATGATGTATGCCCAGTTAGGTACTCTAAAGAAAAAAAGAGAAAACTTGATTTGACTCAACATCTGTATTAGCAAAGGATTTACAATCAAATGCAGCTCTGTTGGCACATGCCCATCGAATGGTTGATTTATTTGAAGATTTTTTGGTGTACATATATCCATCAAGAACTAATTTTTTGCCACCTTTATTGCTAGTAAGAACCTCCATGACTGAAGAATGTTTAATGACCAATTCAATATGATGTCCAATATATAGTTTGCTGTGTGTTTATCTTTCAAAAACATTGCTGTACATCAAAGAAATGAATGCTCTTCAGATGTGACTAGTACTGCAGTTTGACAATTTTCTTACCAATACATGAAAGATGGGATCTGTCTTTAGATGCAGTCACCAAACAGTTTTGACTGTTTTCATAGCCAAATTGAGAACAATATGTCAAAGACCAATCACACACACACCACAAGCTCATCATTGAATATTGTTATAAAAACAATAAAGTAATGTACACACATGCACATTTACCCTAAGCTAATGAGATATTCATGGTATTCTGATAACATGAAAAATATATACTTAAATTTTCAAAATAATTATAATAATAAAATTAAACTTAAAATTGGGAAGTATAAAAAATAGGAAAACAAAAAAAAATGGACATTTTGTCCACCATGGCAAATTAATCAAGGACATTATGTCCATGGACATTATGTCCTATGGACATTATGTCCAAGGTGTATTTTTTGTTGGACATTTTGTCCATGGACATTTTGCCCTATGGACATTATGTCCCACTATCATTGACACTTGTGACAATCTCATGTCAGAAAGTGACAATGTCCATACAACACATGCACTGCAGGTGCGCTACTTAAGATTAGGAGATTATCGACACTTTTAACTAAAAATTAGATGACTGATCATATATACACTTTTAAAGTATCAAAATTGTAAAGTTAAACTATCACCTTGACACTATGAGCGTGACCCACTTTCAAACATTTTTCTCTCCCACCCACGTTTTGAGTGTAAAATACATGTAATAATAATAATAACTATTTGGCCAGCCGCTGATTTGTCGCGGTCCTCATAAGAGAAGGCCATCATTCCCCCTGCACCCCACCCCCTCTTCCCCTCCTCTCCTCCCAGCATTCAGATATAAACTGCTTAATAGTGTCCCTCACTTCCTCTTTTTCAATTTCTTCAATAAGCATTCCTACCCTCTCCCTCGTGTCCCCCTTCAGCCATCTATCCTTTGTTTCTTCACCCCACTTCTGCATTATTCTTCCAGTAAATTTTATTCTATGAGGTATATACTGTGGGCATTCCAAGAGAAAATGTTCCAGGGTCTCCACTACTCCAGAGTGGCACATTTGGCATCCCTTTTCCCCATCTCTCCCAATTTTTCCCCGAAGCTCCAGTGATCTTGATCTCAGTTTGAACAGCAGTGACCCTCCAAAGGTGCATCTAGGTACTTCTCAAAAGCTGGCTTTTCTTTATATTGTAACCCCTGCAGTGATCTTTTCACGCTAACCCCTGCTCGCCAGTTTCGATTGCAATCTTCCATGACTCTCTCTTTGACAAACCTTTTGCCTTCTTTCATTCCTACTTCTATGTTTGTGACCTCTATAGAGTAATTGTCCATTAGTTCCCTCACATGTTTTGACCACCCCGTTTCTATATTAGAATTCCAAATGGTATCGAGCATCAATTTGCACCACCGGTTGTCAGGCAGGTTTCTCAAGTAGTTAAAGTAACACAGTTTTCCCAAATCTACCCTGTCCTTGATTTTCATCCACCCAAGCTCCCCCCTTACTGCTTCCAAAGCTGCAGCATTACTCGACCCTGTTATCCATCTGCCGGCATCATTTTGAGTATTTTCCAACTTCTTAGTAACGGTTTGGTTTAATGGAATCACGTCCGTGCCATACGTTATACTTGGTAAACCCACCCTCTCCCACAGTGTTTTCCCCACAAAGACCTTGTTGAAACTATTTTTCCCTAAAAGTTTTAGTTGGTTCAGAATTCTTTTCCCCTTCAGAATCAGTTTGGCTGAGTAATTTCTGTACACCCCTCTTCCCGTTATATTTATGCTTACCCCTAGATACTCATACTCTCCCGTTTCTCCTACAGTGATTTGTTTGCTTTCCCCTTCGGGGATTGAGAACTCCCCCACTCTCCATCTCTTCGTCATATCTACCTTACGTCCAACGGGTATTACCTTGCTTTTATTTTCATTTAGTTCGAGCCGCCAAGTGTTCCCATAACTACCAACAATTTCCAGCAATTTCTCTAGCCCCTGTTCAGTTCTAGACATTAACACCATGTCGTCCGCAAAGAATAAGCCTGGTATCTTTATGTCTCCAACATTTACCCCCTCCGCACTCTGAATTAGTTCGTCCCCTAAATCTTTAACATACAATGCAAACAAAATCGGTGAAAAGATACACCCCTGCTTGAGGCCTATATCCATAGGGACTCGTTTTGTAGTGATACTCCCTAGACTGAGTTGGCTTTGCACATCTGTATACAGTGCTTTCATGATTCCCACAAAGTCACCCCCCAGTCCGATGCCCTCGAGCTTTCGCCACATACCTTCCCTCCACACTCGGTCGTACGCTTTTTTCACATCTAGAAATGCCAGAAACATCTTTTTCTTTTCAGCCTTTGTTGATTCTATCAGTTGGGTGAGTGTAAATAGGTGATCAGTGACTCTTCGTCCTTTCCTGAAACCATTTTGAATTTCTCCTAGAAAACCTTTCTCTTCAATAACTTCCTCTAGTCTACTGTATATGACCTTACAGAATACTTTTCCGATGTTACTACTAACTGATATCCCCCTATAGTTATCTAGAACTTCCTTATCCCCCTTTTTGTGTATGAACGACACCTTACTTTCCCTCCACTCTCTGGGGACCTCTTGCTTTCGCAGAGCCAGGTTGCAAAGGTTTGTCAGGACTTCAATAAGTGCCTCCCCTCCATTTTTGAGGAATTCGTTCGGAATTTCATCAGTCCCTCCCGCTTTACCATTTTTTAATTTCGAGACCACGTTCCGCACTTCTTCTGCCGTTATTTCGCTACATACACGATTGGATAGGTTCTCCTCCACCAGTGTATTTCTTTTTGGTGGGGACCCACTGCCCCATCGCCTATCGTTTATCTTTTCCCAGTGCTTGACTAACTCTGAAGCGATACGGCCTTTATCTTCTGTACTTTCCCCATCCACTTTGATACTCTGCACACTACTTTTCCCCCGTTTATTTACCCAGTTCCAAAGTACGTTTGAGCTCGAACCCCCCGTTTTCTTTATTGTTCTGGCAAGACTGCAATTGCGCTCCTTCCTATTATTATTCTTTATCTCATTCACCTTTTTCCGTGCCAGTTCATATTCTCCTTTCATTAGTCTCGTGTCATTGTTATCCACCCCTTTAAGCTTCCTACTTCTTCTGTAAGCAGCGCATTTTACCTTCCTTTCTTTTATAGCCTTTTTCAGTCCCTCGTTAACCCTGTATCCAAGCTCTCTCGTTGGGACCCTCACCCTTCCTATACAATCCTTCCCTGCCTCTGTTAGGCTATTTACTATGCCATCTGAAATACTCTGGACATTTGCATCCCTAGGTATACATTCAAGACTTGGTTTTAGTTTTTCCCGAAACTGCTTCCAGTCGGCTCCTTGTTTTAGTCCCCAAACTTCCTTGAAGGTATTTCTGTCTCTATTCGTCTTTTTGCCCATAATCTTAACTGTTATCAGGTTGTGATCACTACCCAAGTCATTTTTTCCCTCGTCATCGATTTCTACATCTATAACCTCCCTCCATACGCTAATGTCAGTGAGTATATAATCAATTATTGTTTTCTTATCGTTCCTCTCCCAGGTCCATTTACCCTTACATTTCGCATCCCTGTTCAGGATCTTTAAACCAAGCTCTTTTGATAGGTCCAACATCTTCCTCCCATTCGTGTTAATTTTCCTATCACCTCCCTGTATGCCCTCCTCCTTATCCCCGATGTGCCCATTGAAGTCCCCCATTAGGACAATACTGAACCCTCTGCTTTCAAGCTCTGTGATATTCGATCTAAGAGTTGTATATATTGAATCATTCCACTCGGGCTTAGTTCCCTCCACTGCTAAGTATACAACACCAACGGCAACACTCCTGCTTCCTAACTTGATTTTTGCCCAGACTATTTCGTTGGATACTGGAATCTGAGTCCTTGCTTCTGTGAGATCTGTAATCAATGAGGGCTGTAATTCCTCTTTAGCGTAGATGCCAACACCCCCACCCCGTTTCTGACCCTCAGTTCGCCCAGCTCCTATCCACACGCAACCCTTCATCTGATCAGCCCGCTCATCCCGTCGTATTCCCTTATGCACAGGTTATGAACCTCTAAAATGTATTAGGAGGTTATAAAATGTGATTTCCCGCAATTCTGAAGATATGCACCCAAGCTATCACCTTGACACTATAAGCGTAACCCACTTTCAAACATTTTTCGCTCCCACCCACATTTTGGGTGTAAAATACATGTATAAACCTCTAAAATGTATTAGGAGGTCATAAAATGTGATTTCCCGCAATTCTGAAGAAATGCACCCAATGATCCCTGGGTGAAAAAGACAAAAAAAAAAAAAAGAAACCACACACGGAGGTTAATTATTGATGTTTTTTTCCCAAACATGTTTTAGACTGGAGTTTCGATAACTAACCCGATTGGGTGTCAAAACGATACGAATTTAGTTTTCCAATCCAAACTCTGTCAAAAAATCCTACCTATTGATCTGTTCGAAAATTTTGGGTTTGCACCCCTAACCGCAGAAACCTACGCCCACACTTGAGCATGGTCAAGGACATCACAATTGTGAACGGTACGGGGAGACAACCAACAGTCGTTACATTATTCTGCATTTTCATATACAAGAGGCTTACTGATGCATCATGAAAAGCATCCAAAGTTTCCCTTTGAGACCAAATTTTCAACGGGTAGTTGCTCCACCCCCACTCTTGGCAAGTGGACGTTGAAAGATCATTTTTACACATCAGTGCTTTACAAGCTATTAAATGTTCGTCGGGCTGATTTTGGAAGACAAAAATAATCGCCTCATGATTCTCAAAATACGGTACAGAAATGATTGTTAAATAAGGTGCAGCTCTATGAGCCACCAAAATACGCACTCATTTTGTGCCACAAATCTACCAAAATGGGTAATTACATGCTCTTGCACTATGGAATCTTATCAGTTTCTCTGAGTACTTATTAATCAGTTTGGTATTCTCAAAATTTATGATAGGGTGATTGATAAGCCGGGCAGTTCTGTGCACTCTGCCAGCACTCCCCTAACAATATGCACAGGTTTTGTGAGGAGCATGGTGACATACTGATCAGAGCACTGGACCTTAAACAGCAAGGTCGGCGATTCGACTTTGACAAGCGGTAACTGCATGCGTCCATTTTAAGGTGTTTAACATAGGAAGAACAACAAACATGCACAATACAGGGTCATACCAGGGTTATAATAATGTGCCAGTGATGACAAAAAAACAAAGATCCTTTATCGCAAGTATACAGAAGAAGTCTCCTTGGTTACGAATCGAAATTAAGTATTTTTATTGTTTACTAATCATATATATTTCATTTTCAGGTTATTTTATTCAACTTTGTGGGGAGGTAGTTTAGTATAGTAACTGGGACAAAGTTAGGAGGCCTTAAATAAAACTGTGAGCGCTAAGTTGTCGAACGGTTCGTCGTGTTGCCTTTTGTCGCGTGTTTACAGTTTTCCCTGTCCGATCGCGTAATTTTGTCTTGATGATGGCGAGCAAGTCTGTTCAGACGGAGGTAAGTATGGAGGTAAATACGTGTAATATCGCGGTCCAGGTCAACGGTGCCAACGGGGTAAGTATTGGTGTGCAGACAGAGGTCACTGGGGGTGTCGGTCAGAGCCGGGTTGGTGGGGCCACCGATGGCGATATTGGGCTTGAAGTTTGTAAACAGTGTTCTATGATGTATGGGGACTGTCGCTCGATGGGATATGGAGAGGTATGTGCAAACTGTCAGGAAATCCTCCGCCTACTTGAGACAATTGTTAAGTTTGAGGGGGAGATTGCTGAGCTGAAGGGAAAACTAGGTAGGGCGGGGCTGTCTGGAGTTACGCCTGTGAAAGTAGCTTTCCGAGAAGGATGGAAGGTTGTCGGTGGTTCCAAGAGGAAACATGGGGGTAGAACCTTTGATGTGAATGAGGTAGGTGATGAGGTGGGGGCTGCTAGAAAAGTACGCAGGACAGATGAGGGGGGCCCAGGCCGGAGCAATGCTGTAAAGCGTTTGGCGTGGACTACCAAAAGTGGTAGGAAAGGGGGGCCAGAGAAGCAGGTAGATAGGGGTGTAAAGTCCAAAGGCAGTGGGGAGTGCAGCACCAGAAACAGATTTGATGTGCTCGATTCGGAAGAGACAGAGGGGGAGATGGAGGTAGTTGCAACAGATAGTAGCTTGGGGTCTAGGCCAGGAAAAAGGAGGAGGGATCCGGGAGAAGACCAGGGGAGTAGTCCAGGTAGTTCAGGACCTGGAAAGAGACGGAGGGACAAGGATAGGAGTAATCCTAGGTCAAAGATACCGATAACGATATTGATTCCGAGTGGGGCTGTTGGAGAGGAAGAGGACGCTGTAAACAATAGGAGACTAGAGGAGATAAATAGGGCGAGGGCCAAAAGTAAGTTGGTTGTTGCGGGAAGTAGCATAGTTCGGGGGATCGACAAGGTTGTCTGTGGTCCGGACAGTAAAAATAGAACAGTTCTGTGCTTTCCGGGGGCTAAAGTGGAGGACCTGAGGGATAGAGTGGACGGTATTGTAGCTGGGTCGGGGCCTGATCCGGTAGTGGTATTACATGTGGGGTCCAATAACATCAGGGAGAGGAAATCAGTTCGTTTGGTGGACACATACAAGGACCTAATTAGTAAGCTACTTAGCAGGAATGCTCGGATCATCGTTTCAGGGGTGCTCCCCGTTATGGGTGGTGGGAATGAGAGGAACTCGCGGATTATGGCACTAAACGAGGAGCTGGAAGAGCACTGCAAAGACTTGGGAATACATTTCATTGACCACTGGGATTCTTTCTGGGGACAAGGAGAGTTGTATGGGCGAGACGGATTGCATTTAAGTAGGATGGGAAAAGACCTGTTGGGCCAAAAAATTTTAGAGGTGACTGGGCCTTTTTTGGAGAAAAGGGGGGTAGGAGACCACAGCCGATAACCCAGAGGGGCACAAATGCTGGGAACATAGGAAGAACAACAAACATGCACAATACAGGGACATACCAGGGTTATAATAATGTGCCAGTTATGACCAAAAAACAAAGATTCATTAAGTTTGGGTACTGCAACATCCAGGGTCTGCACAAGAAAGTAAGCGAAATATCAACAATGATGGACGAAGGAGACTTCGATATAATGGGTCTAAGTAATAATAATAACTCTTTGGCCAGCCGCTGATTTGTCGCGGTCCTCATAAGAGAAGGCCATCATTCCCCCTTCACCCCACCCCCTCTTCCCCTCCTCTCCTCCCAGCATTCAGATATAAACTGCTTAATAGTGTCCCTCACTTCATCTTTTTCAATTTCTTCAATAAGCATTCCTACCCTCTCCCTCGTGTCCCCCTTCAGCCATCTATCCTTTGTTTCTTCACCCCACTTCTGCATTATTCTTCCAGTAAATTTTATTCTATGAGGTATATACTGTGGGCATTCCAAGAGAAAATGTTCCAGGGTCTCCACTACTCCAGAGTGGCACATTTGGCATCCCTTTTCCCCATCTCTCCCAATTTTTCCCCGAAGCTCCAGTGATCTTGATCTCAGTTTGAAGAGCAGTGACCCTCCAAAGGTGCCATCTAGGTACTTCTCAAAAGCTGGCTTTTCTTTATATTGTAACCCCTGCAGTGATCTTTTCACGCTAACCCCTGCTCGCCAGTTTCGATTGCAATCTTCCATGACTCTCTCTTTGACAAACCTTTTGCCTTCTTTCATTCCTACTTCTATGTTTGTGACCTCTATAGAGTAATTGTCCATTAGTTCCCTCACATGTTTTGACCACCCCGTTTCTATATTAGAATTCCAAATGGTATCGAGCATCAATTTGCACCACTAAGTGAGACGTGGATACGACGGGATGAGCGGGTTGATCAGATGAAGGGTTGCGTGTGGATAGGAGCTGGGCGAACTGAGGGTCAGAAACGGGATGGGGGTGTTGGCATCTACGCTAAAGAGGAATTACAGCCCTCATTGATTACAGATCTCACAGAAGCAAGGACTCAGATTCCAGTATCCAACGAAATAGTCTGGGCAAAAATCAAGTTAGGAAGCAGGAGTGTTGCCGTTGGTGTTGTATACTTAGCAGTGGAGGGAAGTAAGCCCGAGTGGAATGATTCAATATATACAACTCTTAGATCGAATCTCACAGAGCTTGGAAGCAGAGGCTTCAGTATTGTCCTAATGGGGGACTTCAATGGGCACATCGGGGATAAGGAGGAGGGCATACAGGGAGGTGATAGGAAAATTAACACGAATGGGAGGAAGATGTTGGACCTATCAAAAGAGCTTGGTTTAAAGATCCTGAACAGGGATGCGAAATGTAAGGGTAAATGGACCTGGGAGAGGAACGATAAGAAAACAATAATTGATTATATACTCACTGACATTAGCGTATGGAGGGAGGTTATAGATGTAGAAATAGATGACGAGGGAAAAAATGACTTGGGTAGTGATCACAACCTGATAACAGTTAAGATTATGGGCAAAAAGACGAATAGAGACAGAAATACCTTCAAGGAATTTTGGGGACTAAAACAAGGAGCCGACTGGAAGCAGTTTCGGGAAAAACTAAAACCAAATCTTGAATGTATACCTAGGGATGCAAATATCCAGAGTATTTCAGATGGCATAGTAAATAGCCTAACAGAGGCAGGGAAGGATTGTATAGGAAGGGTGAGGGTCCCAACGAGAGAGCTTGGATACAGGGTTAACGAGGGACTGAAAAAGGCTATAAAAGAAAGGAAGGTAAAATGCGCTGCTTACAGAAGAAGTAGGAAGCTTAAAGGGGTGGATAACAATGACACGAGACTAATGAAAGGAGAATATGACCTGGCACGGAAAAAGGTGAATGAGATAAAGAATAATAATAGGAAGGAGCGCAATTGCAGTCTTGCCAGAACAATAAAGAAAACGGGGGGTTCGAGCTCAAACGTATTTTGGAACTGGGTAAATAAACGGGGGAAAAGTAGTGTGCAGAGTATCAAAGTGGATGGGGAAAGTACAGAAGATAAAGGCCGTATCGCTTCAGAGTTAGTCAAGCACTGGGAAAAGATAAACGATAGGCGATGGGGCAGTGGGTCCCCACCAAAAAGAAATACACTGGTGGAGGAGAACCTATCCAATCGTGTATGTAGCGAAATAACGACAGAAGAAGTGCGGAACGTGGTCTTGAAATTAAGAAATGGTAAAGCGGGAGGGACTGATGAAATTCCGAACGAATTCCTCAAAAATGGAGGGGAGGCACTTATTGAAGTCCTGACAAACCTTTTCAACCTGGCTCTGCGAAAGCAAGAGGTCCCCAGAGAGTGGAGGGAAAGTAAGGTGTCGTTCATACACAAAAAGGGGGACAAGGAAGTTCTAGATAACTATAGGGGGATATCAGTTAGTAGTAACATCGGAAAAGTATTCTGTAAGGTCATATACGGTAG
>JAUFNR010000143.1:0-103405 GCA_031216915.1 Pictodentalium vernedei | reverse complement strand
CCTTCCAAGCGATGCGTGGTGTTTTCCAGGCGGCTCGGACGCTCCAAACAGATCCCAAAATGTCGGCCAGGGTTCGTAGAACAAGTTCTGAAAATTTCAAGTCGCTGCCTCCAGTGGTCTGGACACGGTTCGTGTATGTCAGAAGTGCTATTTTAATGTCCAATATGCAAATCTTCGTCAATCTTTTCCTGCCTGCCAGAAACCCAATCACCGCCAATTTCTTTTCACTTTAAACTTCTGACGATTCTCTTAGGTTTAAAGGTTGTGTTGGGATCCCTGGGTGGCGGTCTTAAAGAAGCAACTTCCATTTACAGAGAGAGGGGGGGGGGGGGGGGGCCTCTAAAGGAGTCTGCGCCCATTCACGACGTCTTTTCTCGAACTGGCTTGAAAAGGAAGGACCAAATTGAGACAGTTACCTCCTCTCTTCAAAACGCTATATCCCAACCAATTCTAGGCAGATTTCCATGAAATTTTCACTCGTTGTTCATGGATAGTTGCGGCATCACTTTCCATGAAGAGCGATACGAATTTCGCATTTCGTCACGTCGAATTCGAAAAGAGCGCATGCGCATGGATTTCTCTGAAAACATCTTATAGATTTTAAGTAAAAATGGCCATTCGCACTTTTTGGTTTGAAATTGCAAGTTGCATGAATAAATATGCCTGTTAGCACATGTTAACCCTCTACAATTGGCCAGACATCAATATTTTGGTTACATTTGAGATAAAATTGACCATTTTCAAATAGACAGAGCACTCAAAGGGTATGTGTCAAACAAACATAACTCCTTTTGTCGGTCATTAACTTGTGGGACGACGATATTGATATTAACCCACTCTACCATTAATGATGGTTTTTACCTAAACAATCTTTTTATAAAACTGAGTCATTTGAGACTACTATAACCACCTTTCTCATAACATCAATGAAAGAACTTCAGTGAGACAGTTAAAAACAATTCATCAGACACTGTGGGGGCATGAAAAATCAAGGAATCTCATCGGGAAAAGCCATGATTCTCCAGAATCATAAAGTCTAGTTGATACAGGGACTATACATGACATGCTTAAGAATTTAAAGTTCACATTTTCTGTGGATATCTTCAAGTGGTACTTACAGATTTTCAAGAACAAAAAAACCCAGAAGAATTATTCTCGCAAGCCTTCATTAACCCTCCACAAACCGTCAAATATCGAAATTTTAGATAAATTTGAGATACAATGGGCTATTTGCATTAGACGCTGATTCTCAGACGCTGATATTAATATTAACCCTCTCCACAAACAATGATGATTTAGCCAAAACGTTCTTTTATCACACTGGGTCACTGGGTCATTTGAGACTATTATACCCACTTTTCTCAAGACATCAATAAAAATACTTTAATGATACAATTAAAAACAATTCTTCAGACACTCCAGGGTCATAAAAAATCATGGAATCTTGTCGGGAAAAGCCATGATTCTCCAGAATCATAAAGTCTAGTTTTTTTTTGTTTTTTAGGCTTTTCCCTCTGGAAAAGACTATTGTTTTTCTACGGATTATTATTTTTTTTTTTTTTTTTTTGGGGGTTTTTTTTTTTTTTTTTTTTTCCACACATTTTTGTCCGTACGATTCAGAAGCCATTTTCGAACCGATTTTCACACAATTTGGCACACGCATAGAGTGGCAAAAAATCTAAAAATGTACCGAAGCGGAATTTTCGATTTAACCCTTATTTCGCCAGAATTGGTAAAAAACTGCCAAAATTGGGGTTTATCGGCACTTTCTCGAAACATGTCTTTAGGATTTTTTTTAAACATCCATCATTACTAGACCTACCTATGACACAACCTTTGATACACACGACATATTTGGCGATGCATATGGTAACCCTCCACAGGCTGCCAAACATCGAAATTTTGATGAAATGGGCCCTTTTCAGACCCCCACAACACCCAAACGATACCCGAGAGGTAAACATAACTTCCTTTATTGGAAGTGGAATTTACCGAAGATCATTTTTGTAAGTAATAAGGGTGTTCAGAAAACCAAGTGTTAACCCGTTTTGGGCTGGTTAAACAGCAATACCCCCAAAAAGCTCAAAACTTCATGTTTTCCGTGGATTTATCTAAACGAGTCTTGTAGATTTTCAAGAAAAATTGGTCACTCTCAGGTCTTGGTGTGACATTACAAGTTGCATGGATAAAATATTCCGGTCAGCATTAGTTAACCCTCCCCGAGCTGCTAAACGTAAAAATTGTGATAAAATGGGATGTTTTTAGACACCAACAGCACCCAAACGATATACCACAGAGAAAGGGGCCTTCATTTATCGGACGCAAAATTGATCGGAAAATATTTTTGAAAGTGGTAAGGGTATTCAAAATTTGACGTCTTAACCCATTTTGGGATGGTTAAAGAGACATACCCATTAAAATCTTAAAATACCCGTTTTCTGTGGATTTCTCTAACAACATCTTGTAGGTTTTCAAGAAAAATCGGCTATTTGCAGGTCTTGGTGTGACATTACAAGTCGCATGAACAAAATATTCCGGTCAGCATTAGTTAACCCTCCCCGGGCTGCTGAATGTCAAAATTGCGATAAAATGGGCTGTTTTTGCACACCAACAGCACCCAAAGGGTACACCACAAAGAAAAGTGCCTTTTTTTATCGCGCATACAATTTATATGGAAACATTTTTGTAAGTAGTAAGGGTATTCAAAAGTCGACGTCTTAACCCATTTTGGACAGGCTAAAGACAGATATCCCTTGAAAGCTTTAAATTCCCATTTTCTGTGAATTTCCCTAACGGTAACTTGTAGGGTTTCAAGACAAATTGACTATTCGTAGGTCTTTATGTGACATTAAAAGTTGCATGGACAAAATACTCCGGTGAGCGTTTTTTAACCATCTACAAGCTGCCAAGCATCGTAATGTTGTTAACATGGGACTGTTTTCAGACACGCACATCACCTAATGTATACATGAGAGATAAACATAATCTCCTTTGTTTGAAGTGGAATTCACAGAGGACCATTTTTGTAAGTAATAAAGGTATTCAAAAAGCCAAGCGTTAACCCCTGTTGGGGACGTTAACAGGGATACCCATCAAAAGCTTAAAAAATCGTTTTCCCTGGATTTCTTTACAAACATTTTGGGGGGTTTTCAAGAGAAAATGGCCGTTGATAGGTCTTGGTGTCATATGACCAGTTGCATGAATCAATTATTCTGGTAGGCATTTGTTAACCCTTCATGGGCTGCTAAATGTAAAAAAAATTGAGGAAACAGTCTGTTTTTGGACACCAAGAACATCAAACGGAAATGCCACAGAGAAACGTAACTTCTTTTACCGGACGCAAAACTGATAGGGAAACATTGATATTGATATTAACCCATTCTACCATTAATGATGGGTTTTACCTAAACATTTTTTTTATCAAAACCAAACCGAATCATTTGAGACTACTTTACTCACCTTTCTCATAACATCAATGAAGGAACTTTAGTGAGACAGTTAAAAACAATTCATCAGACACTGTGGGGGTCAAGAAAAATCATGGAATCTAATTGGTGTTTAAGGTTTGTAAGTAGTAAGGGTATCTAAAAGAATGAAACTTAACCCATTTTGAACTGGATAAGGAGAGATGCCCCTTAAACGCTTAAAATTTACATTTTCCGTGGATTTCGCAAACTGCTTGTTGGGGATTTTCAAGAACAATTTGACATTGGCAGGTCTTACAAATTGCATAGATAGAATATTCCGCTAGTCGTTTGTTAATCCCTCTACAGGCTGCTAAACGTCAAAATTTTAATAAAATCGGCTGTTTTCGGGCAGCAAAATGGGTATGCAATAGATAAACATGACCTCTTTTATCAGACTTAGAATTCCTGAGGAATAATGTATGATAGTATTAAGGGTATTCAAGGGAGCGTAGTGGCTCAGTGGTAGACTGTTGTACTTCTATGCTAGAGGTCCCGAGTTCGATCCCCGTCCGGGACGACTCACGTTGTGTCCTTGGGCAAGGCACTTTGGCCCGGTTGCCGACATGGGGGCACGATGTCCCCGTGTACTAAAGCATACTGCACGTCGATGGTACACATGTCTTCAACCTCTGTAACCCTGCCTGAGCGGAGCCTGAACAGAGTGGGAATGTTGAGGAGCTGACAGTTGCTCGTCGATGCTTGGTGGTTCTCTCCGGGTACTCCGGCTTCCTCCACCTCTAAAACTGTCACGGTCACGATTAGCCATTGTGCAGAAGTATGTGACCTTAAACACCAATAAATAAATAAATAAATAAATAAATAAATAAATAAGGGTATTCAAAAAACCAAGCCTTAACCCTGTTTTGTCGGATTAAAGACAGACAGCCCATGCTGTGTACGCTGCCTACATTACTTGTAAAATCGACACCCCCCACTAAATCTTCTGCGAGGTGCGGTTTCGAACCCGACCACCTGACGGTTCTGACCACATCAAATAACACACCTTCGTTGTATTTAGCAGCAAGAAATTTCCCCAAGAAGCAAAGACAAAAATACGTCTGCGGAAAATGATGGCAAATATTTTATTTAGCCTGTATTTTGTCCGTATAGAAAATTTCTCACCCACATATACCTAAAAATGATTCAATGATACAATTGGACATATTTCTCTCATAAAACGTGAAAAAACACTTGATTTATTGCATTTTAGGATTGCGCATGTATATTCTAGGAAGATTCTCTGTCTGTTATTAAACTACGGCGTGTCTTTGATCTCGTTTGGGACGATCAGTGATTAGCACCTTTTCGACAAGAGCCATCGAAATTGAAAATAAAAAAAATAATCAAATTTCACTAAAACCTTTTACAGAATCGTGTTTTTCAGAAAACGCTTTCGCGATTGCGTGTGTCGTTTTCAAAATTCGGATCAGTAAGCACGAAATTATAAATATGTTGTTGTCAATAACAAAATTGAAAGCATGTCGGTCAAACTTGCATGACGTCAGAACTCGAGTCGGGTAAAATACTGCGGTGTAGTGAAAGTACGAGAGTAAGAAACGCTGATATCGCAGTAGGCTTTAAAATGTCCATGGAATGGTCCTAAAATCAAGTTTATATTTGCAGCTTTATTGCAAATAAGTTTCCCGTTGTTTCTTGTTGAAATGTTATTTCCATCAAGGCCAAGTACCAGTGGGATAGGACACCTGCCCCATGAAAAACTGCCTGCTATTAAAATTAATTAGCGGGAACATCCCCCCACCCCCCATGCTGTTTATTTTACCTAGGACACCTGCCCCCTGCTGATTGTTTACGTAGGACACATGCCCCCCACCCACCCCCCCCCCCCCCCCCCACACACACACCTACTGTTAGATTAGATTAAACATATTTTATTTGCCATTTGACAATGCAAATCAGGATTGGAGGACAAGTGCTTACCACTTAGAAGCCCCTCCGTTCCTGTACGGTGACTATGACTAATAATTTACAATATGGCAGAACGTATTCCATAAATAACATAATCTAGCAAAATCTAAATATAAACATTATAGACAAACACAAATTAAACTGAGAGAGAGAGAGAGAGAGAGAGAGAGAGAGAGAGAGAGAGAGAGAGATCAAAAAAATAAATAGAATATAAAGAAAACATGAAATACAACATTAGATCCAGTGATGATGCCCGCCACCCACCCATTTGCATTCTGTAGTATCTTGGCCGTAATGGGAGTCTAAATTAACATCTTGATTACAGCCACTGAGCATAGGTTTTCACTTCTGGGGATGTTCACACAACTGTTTTTTCACCAAGTACACCTGCCGTGCACCCGTTTGTTTGCTAACGGGCCCCTACTCATTGACCTTTCTATTTTCAGAAGCACCCGGGCCGACGGGGAGAGGGCGTTGTTGGGAGCATGGCTAGATTTTGCTATAAAATGGGGTTGAAGGAAGGTACTCTCAAATCTGGGGCGAAAGTGGCGAAAATGACAAAAGGCTACTTCAACGTATAGTAACGGTATAAACTACAGTCGATCTGGGCGATGTACAGACGAAAAATCATACCTTGGAGCCGGTTAGGCAATTTGGCACAAAAAACTCCGACTTCATGCTCAATCGCTGCTCTACAGTAGTTTACAACAGTCCTCAAGTCCATTCCAAACTGATAGAGTCGGGACGAATAGTACTCTCACTTTCCACGCGATGCGTGGTGTTCTTCACGTGGCCTCGACACTCGCAACAGATGCCAAAATGTCGGCCAGGGTGCGTAGAACAAGTTCTGAAAATTAGATGTCGCTGCCTTCAGCGATCTGGACACGCTTCATGTTTGTGAGAAGTGCAATTTTAATGTCTAATTGGCAAATTTTCGTTAATCGTTACCCGCCAAAAAACCTACTCACCGCCGATTTCTTTTCACTTCAACTTCTGAGGATTATCTAAGGTTTAAAGATAGTGTCAGGATACCCCTCCCCCGCCGCTCTTTTGGGGCTGGTTAGGCAATGTGGCACCGAAACCTGGGACGTTATGCTCAATCGCAGCTCTACAGTCGTCTACAACACTGCCGGTGTCCATTCGAAACTGATAGAGTCGGGACGAATAGTACTCTCACATTCCAAGCGATGCGTGATGTTTTCCACGCGGTCCAGACACTCCAAACAGATCCCAAAATGTCGGCCAGGGTTCGTAGAACAAGTTCTGAAAATTTCAAGTCGCTGCCTCCAGCGGTCTGAACACCGTTCGTGTATGTCTGAAGTGCTATTTTAATGTCCAATATGCAAATCTTCGTCAATCTTTTCCTGCCTGCCAGAAACCTAGTTCAGCTATCCGAACGTTGTGGCTGCCCACTACGTTCAGATTCGGTACAGTGAAATAACTGGAAGTTTCCCCGGTGCTATCACCGGGAGTACTACGGCCGATGTTCAAATGCGAAATTAGGTAAATGAATCGGTCGTGGGGCTTTTCTATCGACTGTTTTCTGAAGATGAACTATTTTTGTACACCTGTGCGTGGTATTTTCAACCGAGTCGGGTTTTATTCATTTGATACACTCAAACGAACACGACGAAACGTAAATTTCCATCAACACTCCGCCATGATTGTAGCGCACTTCTTAAAACAATAATCCGGCAATCCGCTGAAACGAAACTTGTCGACGCTGAAACGGAAACTCAGAATGCGTTCAACTCGCGCACAAAACGGCCGATTGTGAGCGCCTCAGTGAGTGCCTCAACGATGACGCGCGGCTTTTTTTCTCTTTTTACTTGTTTGTTGTTTCGTCTCGAGAGGTTAAATGGTAATCTGCCCCCAAGTTTTGCCCGCATAGATTTAGCCGCAAATTACCCCACTACGAAATAATTTACGTTACCGATTCACACCACGAGGAGGTACTAAGCGGGTCTTTGTGAACCGTCTGAAAAGAGAAAATAAAACAACGTGTAAGACTTAAAACGTAAGTGTTAGACTCTCCCGACTTTCGTACCCAACGGCGGATCCGGGGGTGGGGGGGGGGGGGTGGGGGCAGCGTACGCCTCCCTATTTTTTCCAGAGTTAACAATTTCCGGCGGATTAGGCAACGATCCCCTGGTGAATTATTACCCTGATCGGCCCTGTGCGTTAGTAAGCCCCCCCCCCCCCCTAATTTCAAATTCTGGATCCGCCCCTGTTATACCCGACACAATCATGCAGGTGAAGGCATGAGTACCATCGACATGCAGTACACGTTATCACGCTGCAAAGACTGAACCACTGTGCTCCAACCTGGACGAACTTGAATTGCGTGTTCTGCCATTGGAAGACCTCTTTCCAACGAGGGGCCATAAGCTATGTTTCTGAGACACACAAAAAGAAAAGAATATTCAAGTTTTCAAGATTTTTTCTTTCAGTGGGCAGCCACAATGTTCGGATAGCTGAACTACCCCCTCCCCCAATTTTGTAAAAAAAATTACCCTCCCCCAAAAAAAGATTTTCCCGGGTCAACTCGCCCCTCAAATGCGGGTCAACTCGCCCCCCCCCCCCGATCGGGGGCGAGTTGACCCGGGAAAACTGGCGGGGGCGCGTTGTCCCGAGGGCGAGTTGACCCGGAACCAATACCAACAGTTGCGAAACTGGGTCGAAATTACTTTGGGCCGAAATTACCGATTTGGGTCGAAGTTACTGGATACCTTATTCTTCTTGAATACATTCATAAAATAGTATTCAAATGACCACGGAAAATAACAAGAACTACTTTCTGGGAAGCTTTCGAATGTTATCAAGTGCATCACGCGTGCTCCACTTCAAATTTCGCAATCGGAAGTAAGCAATATGCAAGTAGTTGTCGGGTCTGTTGAGGTCCACCTAAATCTCACTGGTCAGAATCACGAAGAATCTATCTCAATATCCCTGCCAGAATACAGAATTAAAACCCTTAAAGGTCGCGTGTGATTCCCACAATACAGGGGGGCTTACAACCAGTAAAGTTTAATTCAGCAAAAAATATAACCAATGGTAAAATAGAGTTAAAACGAGAATCGATTATGTCCCTGTCAGCAATATTGATATTTTGGTGTAAAGGAATAGGCTATTTCGATTTTTTTTCAGTCTCACCCTTCGAGGTGTGGGTTATACAAAACCGTGCGAAAACGGCACCTGGCGAAAACAGCACCAAGTGAGCGAAAACGACATCAGTGGTGGCGAAAACGGCACCAATTGCGCTGGCGAAAACGTACCATGGGTTAGCGAAAACGGCACCAGTTCGGATTGCGAAAACGGCACCATTATTTAATTCATTTCATTCTGCCATTTTCTTTGTGTTGAAACTGACTATTTGAGCTTGCGGGTGCATTTGGGAACAGGTCAAAACGTCACACGACCAAAACGTCACATTTCAAAATGGTCAAAACGTCACATATTTGGTCAAAACGTCACATACTTTTGGTCAAAACGTCACATGCGTTTGGTCAAAACGTCACACACTTTTTGGTCAAAACGTCACATACTTTTGGTCAAAACGTCACACATTTTATATTTATTATTATAAGTGGCCAACTTACTAATGGCGGGGGTGGGCTTGAAATTGCAAATGTGTTGGTTGGGACCATTTGGATGTTGTGAAGTACGCAGAACTGAATTAGCCGCAGCGATTCATGCCTCTCAGAGTCTATAGGCGGAGAAAAATGTCATCATTATGTGTACGTTGCATACAAAACCGCACTTGTTAACACCCCGTCATTTTCGCTGATATATGATTTGGACCCCCCCCCCCCCCCCCCCCACACCCTCCCCCGTATAATTGAAGGTCGGATTGTCTCCGCCGAAATGATCTTGTCTTCATTCATTCTCGTAAATGAAATTATGGAATAGAACGAGTATTTCAGTGAATAAAATGTGTTCTGGGTGTACGGTGTTTTTGAAACAACAATGTGACAGTCTTGGCGATACATCCTGGCGTTTCGCTGCGGCAATAGCTTTTCCGGCATGGGATTATGGATTCTATACTGTGCCGAGTGCCTGAACACTTTAAAGGTAAAATCCGGTGATTTAATTTTTATTGTAGAGTGAGCTTTTTACCGAAATAGTTTAGATGAACTAAAATGAGAATGTATTATTCATTAAAAAATTAATCGTCCAATATACTGGAAAAAGCTGGAAAACTGCTAGCAAGCTTTCTGTTAACTATTTACCCGACGTAACTGCCAAAACCGACCCACCGTAAATACAAAATTCTCCATTCAAATTTTATATATTTTCAACTCTTCATTTGATCAGGGTAATAATTCACCAGGGGATCGTTGCCTAATCCGCCGGAAATTGTTAACTCTGGAAAAAATAGGGAGGCGTACGCTGCCCCCACCCCCCCCCCCCACCCCCGGATCCGCCGTTGGGTACGAAAGTCGGGAGAGTCTAACACTTACGTTTTAAGTCTTACACGTTGTTTTATTTTCTCTTTTCAGACGGTTCACAAAGACCCGCTTAGTACCTCCTCGTGGTGTGAATCGGTAACGTAAATTATTTCGTAGTGGGGTAATTTGCGGCTAAATCTATGCGGGCAAAACTTGGGGGCAGATTACCATTTAACCTCTCGAGACGAAACAACAAACAAGTAAAAAGAGAAAAAAAGCCGCGCGTCATCGTTGAGGCACTCACTGAGGCGCTCACAATCGGCCGTTTTGTGCGCGAGTTGAACGCATTCTGAGTTTCCGTTTCAGCGTCGACAAGTTTCGTTTCAGCGGATTGCCGGATTATTGTTTTAAGAAGTGCGCTACAATCATGGCGGAGTGTTGATGGAAATTTACGTTTCGTCGTGTTCGTTTGAGTGTATCAAATGAATAAAACCCGACTCGGTTGAAAATACCACGCACAGGTGTACAAAAATAGTTCATCTTTAGAAAACAGTCGATAGAAAAGCCCCACGACCGATTCATTTACCTAATTTCGCATTTGAACATCGGCCGTAGTACTCCCGGTGATAGCACCGGGGAAACTTCCAGTTATTTCACTGTACCGAATCTGAACGTAGTGGGCAGCCACAACGTTCGGATAGCTGAACTACCAGAAACCCAATCACCACCAATTTCTCTTGACTTTAAACTTCTGAGATTCTCGTAGGTTTAAAGGTTGTGTTGGGGTCCCTGGTGGCTGTCTTAAAGAAGCAACTTCCATTTACAGTCAACTCTCCACCAGTCACACACAATTGTAACATTTAAGTGGACTTACTCCAGCGAGGAGGCACTGAAGGATTCTGCGCCCATTCCCGACGTCTTTTTTCGAACTGGCTTGAAAAGGAAGGACCAAATTCAAACAATTACCTCCTCTCTCCAAAACACCATATCTCAACCAATTCTAGGCAGATTTCCATGAAATTTTCACTCCTTGTTCATGAATAGTTGTGGCATCACTTTCCATGAAGAGCGACATGAATGTCGCATTTCGTCACGTTGAATTGGAAAAGAGCATATGCGCAGGGATTTCTCTGAAAACATCTTGGAAGATTTTAAAGAAAAAATGGCCATTTGCAGTTCTTAGTGTGACATTACAAGTTGCATGGAAAAATATTCCTGTTAGTACTTGTTAACCCTCTACAAGCTGCCAGACATCAATATTTTGGATGCATTTGAGATAAAATGGATCATTTTCAAATAGACACAGCACTCAGTGGGTATGTGTGAAACAAACATAACTCCTTTTGTGGGTCATTAACTTGTCGGACGACGATATTGATATTAGCCCACTCCACCGTTAATGATGTTTTTTACCTAAACAATTTTCTTATCAACTGAGTCATTTGAGACGAACGAAATGGTTTGACGCGCCGAAGGCGCGCAGGGACGATTTGGAGGACAAGCCCCTTTCGACCCTCGTTAGCTGTTTGTTGTTGTTGTAGGACGTCAAGGCGCGGTGGAGGAGGAAAAGGAAGGAGGGAGGTGGCTTAACCCCATCTAGGCTTCTTCCGGCTCTTTTTCTTTGGAGTTGGTTGAGATTGTGATGTGGAAGTCGACGATGTTGAGTTTAGTGTTGAGTTTGGTGAATGGATTGCGTCTAATTTCTTTTTGAGATCTGCCTTGGATTGTTCCCTGAACTCGTGGGTTTCGGAGGCGATTCGGTTTCCCATCTCAACTGCTCGCCTTCCCATCTATATTATTCTCCTTAATTCTTCGGCGGTGACTGCAGACTTAGGTGGCTGTGTTGTTGAGATTGACACACCCGGGCTGTCCGGTAGAGAAGGAAGTGAGGAGTGAGTGGTGGAAGGTGGTGAAAAGGCAACCTCCGGTTCCTCCTCAGTCTCCACCAGACGTTCCTCATCCAACAGTACCGGCTCAGGAGCTGGCAGTTGGTTGGGTGTACTAGTGGGACTAGGACGGGAACTGGCAGCTGCCTCCAGGACCTCCATCCTCTCGCTCACCTCTTTCTTCCTATTCCGGAAGGCCTCCAGGCGCCTGGAATCCCGGCGCTTGGTGGACAGACTCTTCTTCTTGCTCTTCTTCTTTTCAGGGCCAGGTCCACGCTTCTTCGGGTGAGAACCAGTGTGAGAGGGGTTCCTCTCACAAAAGGTGCTACCTCTCCCCGAAGAAGGTGTGGCGGTGTTGTGCTCTTCAATGACGAACTCCAAGTTCAGATGGACTCTCTTGCCTGTCTCCCGGACAGTCCAGGTGACAGGGCAAGAGATGCCCAGAGCTGCTATTGTTCTCTTCAGTCGCGCTGGTAATTCCAGTGTTTCCATAATTATGGTGTTAATTAGGATCGAGCCAAGTCATTTGAGACTACTATATTCACATTTCTCATAACATCAATGAAGGAACTTCAGTGAGACAGTTAAAAACAATTCATCAGACACTGTGGGGTCATGAAGAATCATGGAATCTCATCGGGAAAAGCCATGATTCTCCAGAATCATAAAGTCTAGTTAGGCTTTTCCCTCTGGAAAAGACTATTGTTTTTCTACGGATTATTATTTTTTTTTTTTTTTTTTTTTGGGTTTTTTTTTTTTTTTTTTTTTCCACACATTTTTGTCCGTACGATTCAGAAGCCATTTTCGAACCGATTTTCACACAATTTGGCACACGCATAGAGTGGCAAAAAATCTAAAAATGTACCGAAGCGGAATTTTCGATTTAACCCTTATTTCGCCAGAATGGGCAAAAAACTGCCAAAATTGGGGTTTATCGGCACTTTCTCGAAACACGTCTTTAGGATTTTTTTAAAACATTCATCATTTCTAGACCTGCCCATGACACGACCTTTGATACACACGACATATTAGGCGATGCATATGGTAACCCTCCACAGGCTGCCAAACATCGAAATTTTGATGAAATCTGCCGGATTCAGGCCCCCAGAGCACCCAAATGATACAAGAGAGATAAACATAACTTCCTTTATTTGAAGTGGAATTCACCGGAGATCATTTTTGTAAGTAATAATGGTGTTCAAAAAACCAAGCATTAACCCGTTTTGGGCTGGTTAAACAACAATACCCCAAAAAAGCTCAAAAATTCAGGTTTTCCGTGGATTTCTCTAAACGAGTCTTGTAGATTTTCATGAAAAAATTGTCACTCCCAAGCCTTGATGTGACAATAGAAGTTGCATGGACAAAATACTTCGGTGAGCATTTGTTAACCCTCCACGGGCTGCTAAAAGTCAAAATTGTGATAAACTGGGCTGTTTTTGGACGCCAACGGCACCCAACGGGTACGCCACAAAGAAAAGTGATTTCTTTCATCGAGCGCACAATCTATAGGAAAACATTTTTGTAAGTAGTAAGGGTATTCAAAAAACGAAGTCTTAACCCATTTTGGGCAGGCTAAAGAGAGAGACCCCTTAAAATCTAAAAATTCCCATTTTCTGTGGATTTCTCTAAATACATTCCATAGGTTTTCAAGAAAAATTGACTACTTGCAGGTCATTGTGTGACATTACAAGTGGCATGGACAAAACATTCCGCTGAGCGTTCATTAACCCTCTACAGAATGCCAAGCATCATAATTTTGTTGAAATGGGCTGTTTTCGGACACACACAGCACGCAATGTATGTCCGAGAGTTACACATAATCTCCTTTGTTGGAAGTGGAATTCACTCAGGACCATTTTTGTAAGTAATAAGGGTATTCAAAAACCCAAGCGTTAACCCCTTTTGGGGTTGTTATTAGCGATACCCATCAAAAGCTAAAAAAAATTATGTTTTCCGTGGATTTCGTTATAAACATCTTGTAAGTTTTCAACAGAAAATGGCCATTGATAGGTCTTGGAGTCACATTACCGGTTGCATGGATAAAATATTCCAGTAAGCATTTGTTAACCCTCCATGGGCTGCTAAATGTCAACATTTTGAAAAAATAGTCTGGACACCAACAACAACAAATGGGAATGCCACAGAGATACATAACTTCTTTTACCGGATGCAAAACTGACAGAGAAAAATTTAGTAAGTAGTAAGGGTATTCAAAAAATCGAGGTCTTAACCCATTTTCGCCTGGTTAAGATGTACCCCTTAAAAGCTTAAAATTCCAGTTTTCTGTGGATTTCTCCAAAAAATCTAGTAAGTATTCAAGAAAAATTGACCATTTGCAGGTCTTGGAGTGACATTACAAGTTACATAGACAAAATATTCCGGTAAGCGTTAATTAACTCTCCAGAGGCTGCAAAGCATAGAAATTTTGAGAAAATGGACTGTTCTTGGGCACCCATTGCACGCAATGTGTACCTGCGAGATAACCATAACCTCCTTCTTTGGAAGTGGAATTCATCAGACCAGGCATTAACCCATTTAGGGCTGGTCTTAACCCGTTTTGGGCTGGTTAAACAGCGGTACCCATCGAAGAATTAAAATTTCATGTTTTCCCTGGATTTCTTTAAAAACATCTTGTAGATTTCCAGAAAAAAATGGCCATTCACGGGTCTTCATGTGACATTACAAGTTACATGGACAAAATATTCCGTTGAGCACTCGTTAACTCTCCACGAGCTGCTAAACATCAAAATGTTGATAAAATGGTTTGTTTGCAGACACCAAGAGCACCCAATGGATATGTAACAGAGAAATGTAACTTCTTTTACTGCGCGTAGAATTCACAGAGGATCAGTTTTGTAAGTAGTAAGGGTATTTAAAAGAATGAAACTTAACCTATTTTAGATTGGATGAGGAGAGATACCCCTTAAAAGCTTAAAATTTACATTTTCTGTGGATTTCGCTAACTGCTTGTTGGCGATTTTCAAGAACAATTGGACATTAGCAGGTCTTACAAATTGCATAGATAGAATATTCCGCTAGTCGTTTGTTAATCCCGCTACAGGCTGCTAAACATCAAAATTTTGATAAAATCGGCTGTTTTCGGGCAGCAAATGGGTATGTAATAGGTAAACATAACCTCTTTTATCAGACTCAGAATTCATGAGGGATAATGTATGATAGTGTTAAGGGTATTCAAGGGAGCGCAGTGGCTCAGTGGTAGACTGTTGTACTTCTATGCTAGAGGTCCCGAGTCCGATCCCCGTCCGGGACGACTCACGTTGTGTCCTTCGGCAAGGCACTTTAGCCCGGTCGCCGACATGGGGGCACAATGACGCCGTGTACTAAGGCATACTGCACGTCGATGGTACATATGTCTTCACCCTCTGTAACCCTGCTTGAGCGGAGCTTGAACAGAGTTAGAATGTTGAGGAGCTGACAGTTGCTCATCGTTGCTTGGTGGTTCTCTCCGTGTACTCCGGCTTCCCCCACCTATAAAACTGTCACGGTCACGATTAGCCATTGTGCATAAGTATGTGACCTTAAACACCAATAAACAAATAAATAAATAAATAAATAAATAAATAAATAAATAAATAAATAAATAAGGGTATTCAAAAGGCCAAGCCTTAACCCTGTTTATAGGATTAAAGACAGACAGCCCATGCCGTGTACGCTGCCTACATTACTTGTAAAATCGACACCCCCACTAAATCTACTTCGAGGTGCGGTGTCGGACCCGACCACCTGACGGTTCTGACCACATCAAATAACACACCTTCGTTGTATTTAGCAGCATGGATTTCCCCAAGAAGCAAAGACAAAAATACGTCTGCGGAAAATAATGGCAAATATATTATTTAGTCTGTATTTTGTCCGTATAGAAAATGTCTCGCCCACATATACCTAAACATGATTCAATGATACAATTGGACATATTTCTCTTGTAAAACCTGAAAAAGACCTGATTTATTTCATTTTAGGATTGCGCGTGTATATTCTTAGAAGATTCTCTGTGTGTTATTAATATACAGCGTCAGTCTTTGATCTCGTTTGGGACGATCAGTGATTAAAACCTTTTTGACAAGAGCCATCGAAATTGAAAATAAAAAAAAAATCAAATTTCAAAAAAACCTTTTGCAGAATCGTGCTTTTCAGAAAACTCTTTCGCGATTGCATGTGTCGTTTTCAAAATTCCGATCAGTAATCACGAAATTATAAATATGTTGTTGTCAATAACAAAATTGAAAGCATGTCCGTCAAACTTGCATGACGTCAGAACTCGACTCGGGTGAAATACTGCAGTGATGCAGTGAAAGTTCGATATTAATAAACGCTGATATCGCAGTAGGCTTTAAACTGTCCATGGAATGGTCCTAAAATCATGTTTATGTTTGCAGCTTTACTGCAAATAGGTTTCCCGTTGTTTCTTGTTGAAGTGTTGTTTCCGTCAAGGCCAAGTACCATAGAAAATTTGGAACACCGAGCAGTGGGCCTGCCCCATGAACACCTGCCTGTTATTAAAATTAATTAGCGGGGACATCTGCCCCCCCCCCCCCCCCCCCCTTCCTCCTGTTTTTTTTACCTAGGACACCTGCCCCCTATTGTTTCTTTTACCTAGGACACGTGCCCCCCCCCCTGCTGTTTTTCACCAACTACACCTGCCCCCGTTTGTTTGCTAACGGGCCCCTCCCCATTGACCTTTCTATCTTTAGAAGCACCCGGGCCGACGGGGAGAGGGCGTGGTTGTGAGCATGGCTAGATTTCGCTGAAGGAAGGTACCCTCAAATCTGGGTCGAAAGTGGCGAAAATGACAAAAGGCTACTTCAACGTATGGTAACGGTATAAACTTCAGACGATCTGGACGATGTACAGACGAAAGGTCATACAGTGGAGCCGGTTAGGTAATTTGGCACAAAAAAACCTCCGATTTTATGCTCAATCGCTGCTCTACAGTAGTCTACAATAGTGCCCAATTCCATTCCAAACTGATAGAGTCGGGACGAATAGTACTCTCACTTTCCACTCGATGCGTGGTGTTCTCCACGCGGTCTCGACACTTGCAATAGATGCCAAAATGTCGGCCAGGGTGCGTAGAACAAGTTCTGAAAATTAGAAGTCGCTGCCTTCGGCGGTCTGGACACGGTTCGTGTTTGTGAGAAGTGCAATTTTAATGTCAAATTGGCAAATTTTCGTTAATCGTTTCCCGCCAAAACACCTACTCACCGCCGATTTCTTTTCACTGCAACTTCTTCCGATTATCTAAGGTTTAAAGATAGTGTCAGGATACCCCCCCCCCCCCCCCCCCCGCACCGAAACCTGGGACTTTATGCTCAATCGCAGCTTCACAGTCGTCTACAACACTGCCCATTTCCATTCTGAACTGATAGAGTCGGGACGAATAGTACTCTCTCCTTCCAAGCGATGCGTGGTGTTTTCCAGGCGGCTCGGACGCTCCAAACAGATCCCAAAATGTCGGCCAGGGTTCGTAGAACAAGTTCTGAAAATTTCAAGTCGCTGCCTCCAGTGGTCTGGACACGGTTCGTGTATGTCAGAAGTGCTATTTTAATGTCCAATATGCAAATCTTCGTCAATCTTTTCCTGCCTGCCAGAAGCCCAATCACCGCCAATTTCTTTTCACTTTAAACTTCTGACGATTCTCTTAGGTTTAAAGGTTGTGTTGGGATCCCTGGGTGGCGGTCTTAAAGAAGCAACTTCCATTTACAGAGAGAGAGTGTGTGTGGGGGGGGGGGGGGGGGGCTCTAAATGAGTCTGCGCCCATTCACGACGTCTTTTTTCGAACTGGCTTGAAAAGGAAGGACCAAATTCAGACAGTTACCTCCTCTCTTCAAAACGCTATATCCCAACCAATTCTAGGCAGATTTCCATGAAATTTTCACTCGTTGTTCATGGATAGTTGCGGCATCACTTTCCATGAAGAGCGATACGAATTTCGCATTTCGTCACGTCGAATTCGAAAAGAGTGCATGCGCATGAATTTCTCTGAAAACATCTTATAGATTTTAGGTAAAAATGGCCATTCGCACTTTTTGGTTTGAAATTGCAAGTTGCATGAATAAATATGCCTGTTAGCACATGTTAACCCTCTACAATTGGCCAGACATCAATATTTTGGATACATTTGAGATAAAATTGACCATTTTCAAATAGACAGAGCACTCAAAGGGTATGTGTCAAACAAACATAACTCCTTTTGTCGGTCATTAACTTATGGGACGACGATATTGATATTAACCCACTCTAAAATTAATGATGGTTTTTACCTAAACAATCTTTTTATAAAACTGAGTCATTTGAGACTACTATAACCACCTTTCTCATAACATCAATGAAAGAACTTCAGTGAGACAGTTAAAAACAATTCATCAGACACTGTGGGGGCATGAAAAATCAAGGAATCTCATCGGGAAAAGTCATGATTCTCCAGAATCATAAAGTCTAGTTTTTGTTTGTTTTTTTTCCACACATTTTTGTCCGTACGATTCAGAGGCCATTTTCGAACCGATTTTCACACAATTTGGCACACGCATAGAGTAGCAAAAAATCTAAAAATGTACCGAAGCGGAATTTTCGATTTAACCCTTATTTCGCCAGATTTGTCAAAAAACTGCCAAAATTGGGGTTTATCGGCACTTTCTCGAAACACGTCTTTAGGATTTTTTTTAAACATTCATCATTACTAGACCTGCCTATGACACAACCTTTGATACACACGACATATTAGGCGATGCATATGGTAACCCTCCACAGGCTGCCAAACATCGAAATTTTGATGAAATGGGCCGGTTTTAGACCACCACAGCACCCAAACAATACCCGAGAGGTAAACATAACTTCCTTTATTGGAAGTGGAATTCACCGAGGATCATTTTTGTAAGTAATAAGGGTGTTCAGAAAACCAAGTGTTAACCCGTTTTGGGCTGGTTAAACAGCAATACCCCAAAAAAGCTCAAAACTTCATGTTTTCCGTGGATTTCTCTAAACGAGTCTTGTAGATTTTCAAGAAAAATTGGTGACTCTCAGGTCTTGGTGTGACATTACAAGTTGCATGGATAAAATATTCCGGTCAGCATTAGTTAACCCTCCCCGAGCTGCTAAACGTAAAAATTATGATAAAAGAGGCTGTTTTTAGACACCAACAGCACCCAAACGATATACCACACAGAAAGGAGCCTTCATTTATCGGACGCAAAATTGATCGGAAAATATTTTTGAAAGTGGTAAGGGTATTCAAAATTTGACGTCTTAACCCATTTTGGGCTGGTTAAAGAGAGATACCCATTAAAATCTTAAAATACCCCTTTTCTGTGGATTTCTCTAACAACATCTTGTAGGTTTTCAAGAAAAATCGGCTATTTGCAGGTCTTGGTGTGACATTAACGGTAACTTGTAGGGTTTCAAGACAAATTGACTATTCGTAGGTCTTTATGTGACATTACAAGCTGCATGGACAAAATACTCCGGTGAGCGTTTTTTAATCATCTACAAGCTGCCAAGCATCATAATGTTGTTAACATGGGACTGTTTTCAGACACGCACAGCACCCAATGCATACCCGAGAGATAAACATAATCTAATTTGTTGGAAGTGGAATTTATCGAGGACCAAATTTGTTAGTAATAAGGGTATTCAAAAAACCAAGCATTAACCCCTTTTGGGATGGTTAATAGCAATACCCATCAAAAACATAAAAAATCATGTTTTCCCTGAATTTCTTTACAAACGTCTCGTAGGGTTTCAAGAGAAAATGGTCGTTGATAGGTCTTAGAGTCACATTACCAGTTGCATGGATAAAATATTCAGATAAGCATTTGTTAACCCTCCATGGGCTGCTAAATGTTAAAATTTCAAAAAATAGTCTGTTTTTGGACGCCAACAACATCAAATGGGAATGCCACAGAGAAACGTAACTTATTTTACCGGACGCAAAACTGATAGGGAAACATTTTTGTAAGTAGTAAGTGTATTCAAAAATCAAGGTCTTAACCCATTTTTGACTGGAAGAGGAGATATACCCCTTAAAAGCTTAAAATTCCAGTTTCTGTGGATTTTTCCCAAAAATATTTTCAAGAACAGTTGACCATTCGCAGGTCTTGGAGTAACATTACAAGTTGCATGGACAAAATATTTCGGTAAGCATTTGTTAACCCTCCAGAGGCTGCCAAGCAAAAACATTTTGAGAAAATGGACTGTTCTCGGGAAACCATAACACCAAATGTGTACCTGCGAGATAAACATAACCTACTTTATTGAAGTGGAATTCACCGACGATCATTTTTGTAAGTAATGAAGGTATTCACAAAACCAAGCATTAACCCGTTTAGGACTGGTTACAGAGCGATACCCCTCAAAATGTTAAAAATTCTGGTTATCCGAGGATTTCTCTAAAGCATCTCGTAGATTTTCAAGAAAAATGGCCATTCTCAGATCTTAGTGTGACATTACAAGTTGCATGTACAAAATATTCCTGTAAGAATTTGTTAACCCTATGCAGGTTCTCAAACATCAAAATGTTGATAAAATGGGCTGTGTTTGCGTACCCACAGCACCAGAAGTTGAGACGAAAGATCAAAATAAGTGGAAGTAGAATTCACTGAGAATTATTTTTGGAAGTAATAAGAGTATTCAGAAAACAACACTTAACCCCTTTTGGCTGGTTAAACAAGGATACCCATCAAAAGCTTAAAATTCATGTTCTCCCTGGATTTCTCTGAAAACATCTTGTAGATTTTAAAGAAAAAATGGCCATTTGCAGTTCTTGGTGTGACATTACAAGTTGTATGAATAAATATTCCTGTTTGTACTTGTTAACACTCAAAAAGCTGCCAGACATCAATATTTTGGATACATTTGAGATAAAATGGACCATTTTCCAATAGACACAGCATTCACTGGGTAAGTGTCAAACAAACATAACTCCTTTTGTCGGTCATTAACTTGTTGAACGACGATATTGATATTAACCCATTACACCGTTAATGATGGGTTTTACCTAAACATTTTTTTTATCAAACTGAGTCATTTGGGACTACTATACTCACCTTTCTCATAACATCAATGAAGGAATTTCAGTGAGACAGTTAAAAACAATTCATCAGACAGAGTGGGGATCATGAAAAATCATGGAATCTAATCGGGAAAATCCATGATTCTCCAGAATCATAAAGTCTAGTTTTTTGGGGGTTTTTTTTGTTTTGTTTTTTTTTCCACACATTTTGTCCGCACGATTCCGAAGCCATTTTCGGACCGATTGTCACAAAATTTTGCACACGCATAGAGGGGCACAAAATCTAAAAATGTACTGAAGCGGAATTTTTGATTTAACCCTTATTTCGTTAGAATTGGCAAAAAACTGTCAAAATTGGGGTTTATCGGCACTTTCTCGAAACACGTCTTGTAGATTTTTTTTAAACCTTCATCATTGATAGACCTGCCTGTGCCACAACCTTTGATACACATGACATATCTGGCGATGCATATGGTAACCCTCCACAGGCTGCCAAACATCGAAATTTTGATGAAATGGGCCGGTTTTAGGCCCCCAGAGAACCCAAACGATACACGAGAGATAAACATAACTTCATTTATTGGAAGTGGAATTCACCGAGGATCATTTTTGTAAGTAATAAGGGTGTTCAAGAAACCAAGCGTTAACCCGTTTTGGGCTGGTTAAACAGCAATACCCCCATAAAGCTAAAAAAATCAGGTTTTCCGTGGATTTCTCTAAATGAGTCTTGTAGATTTTCAAGAAAAAATTGTCACTCCCAGGCCTTGATGTGACAATAGAAGTTGCATGGACAAAATACTGCGGTGAGCATTTGTTAACCCTCCACGGGCTGCTAAAAGTCAAAATTGTGATAAAATGGGCTGTTTTTGGACGCCAACAGCACCCAAACTGTATACCACAGAGAAAGTGGCCTTCATTTATCGGACGCAAAATTGATCGCGAAATATTTTTGAAAGTGGTAAGGGTATTCAAGATTCGACGTCTTAACCCATTTTGGGCTGGTTAAAGAGAGATACCCATTAAAATCTTAAAATACCCATTTTCTGTGGATTTCTCTAAAAACATTTTGTAGGTTTTCAAGAAAAAATCGGCTATTCGCAGGTCTTGGTGCGACATTACAAGTTGCATGGACAAAATATTCCGTTCAGCATTAGTTAACCCTCCCAGGGTTCCCCAACGTCAAAATTGTGATAAAATGGGCTGTTTTTGGACACCAACAGCACCCAATTGGTACACCATAAAGAAAAGCGCCTCCTTTTATCGAGTGTACAATTTATACAGAAACATTTTTGTAAGTAGCAAGGGTATTCAAAAGGCGAAGTCTTAACCCATTTTGGGTAGGCTAAGAGAGATATCCCTTAAAGGCTTTAAATTCCCATTTTCTGTGAATTTCCCTAACAGTAACTTGTAGGGGTTCAAGAAAAATTGACTATTCGTAGGTCTTTATGTGACATTACAAGTTGCAGGGACAAAATACTCCGGTGAGCGTTTATTAACCATCTACAAGCTGCCAAGCATCGTAATTTTGTTGACATGGGCTGTTTTTGGACACGCACAGCACCCAAAGTATACACGAGAGATAAACATAATCACCTTTGTTGGAAGTGGAATTCACAGAGGACCATTTTTGTAAGTAATAAGGGTATTCAAAAAACCAAGCGTTAACCGCTGTTGGGGAGGTTAACAGGGATACCCATCAAAAGCTTAAAAATCATTTTCCCTGGATTTCTTTACAAACATCTTGTAGGGTTTCAAGAAAAAATGGCCGTTGATAGGTCTTGGTATCACATTACCAGTTGCATACATTATTCTGGTGGGTATTTGTTAACCCTCCATGGGCTGCTAAATGTAAAAAATTTTGAAGAAATTGTCTGTTTTTGGACACTGACAACATCAAATGGAAATGCAACAGAGAAACGTAACTTCTTTTACTGGACGCAAATCTGATAGAGAAACATTTTTGTAAGTAGTAAGGATATTCAAAAATCGAGGTCTTAACCCATTGTCGACTAGTTAAGGAGATATACCCCTCAAAAACTTAAAATTCCCGTTTTCTGTGGATTTTTAAAAAAAATCTAGCACGTTTTCAAGAAAAATTGACCATTTGCAGATCTTTGAGTGACATTACAAGTTGCACGGACAAAATATTCCGGTAAGCAATTATTAACCCCCCAGAGCCTGCAAAGGATAGACATTTTGAGAAAATGGGCTGCTTTGGGGCACCCATAACACCCAATGTGTACCTGCATGATAAACATAACCTTCCTCATTGGAAGTGAAATTCACTGAGGATCATTTTTGTAAGTAATGAAGGTATTCACAAAACCAAGCATTAATCCGTTTTGGGCTGGTTACAGAGCGATACCCCTCAAAAGGTTAAAAATTCCTATTTTCCGAGGATTTCTCTAAAAGCCTCTCGTAGGTTTTCAAGACAAATATTGGCCATTCTCATTTGAGACTACTATACTCACCGTGTATGAACTCAAAAGTAAGTGTATATTTATTTATTATCAAGAATAACCGCCCATAAGTTCCACTCTCACCGTGTCCCGCTTCATCGGTCGCCAGCGGTCGATTTATCCAAACAAAATTACCAAGGTTACCACCTCCCCCCTGCCTCTTTCTCCAACCAAACACACATTGAAAGGTACGCCTCACCTCGTATTCCACACTGCCCTGCATGATATCTTTTTTTATTTATTTATTGGTGTTTAAGGGCATCTACTTATGCACAATGGCTAATCTACGGGTGGAGGAAGCCGCAGTACCTGGAGAGAACCACCGGGCAACGACGAGCAGCTGCCAGCTTCCCAACATCGTAACTCCGAACTGCAGCACAGGCAGGGTTAGATTGGTTGAAGACATGCGTACCGTCGACGTGCAGTACGCCTTAGTACATGGCGGCATCGTGTCCCCATATGGAGAATCAGAGTTAAGTGCCTTGCCCAAGGACACAGCATGGGAGTCCGAATTGGTCGCTCAGACGGCCACCCATCCGATGATTAACCAGGCTCAATGTTGCTTAACTTCGGTGATCTGAAGAGAACCGGCTACCACAATGCCACCGCTCTGCCACTGCATGATAAGAAAGCAGTAAATAACGTTAGCTACAATGGGATCAGTTACTTATAATATCAAATAATGTTGACACTATAGCGTTTCCCCGACAGTGGGTCCAGGTATATAATAGTCTGTAAAACGGCTATACACTGCCCCTCCTCCGCCCCAGGGTGGCGACGTGGCAGTATATATCCATCTTACTGACGCTATGTTGTGCCTAAGGAACCTTACAATAAAAGGTGGGGGTCCCCAACATGGGAAGGGGGGCAGGTATATTTACTTCTCTGTAAGGCGGTTATCAAATGCAGTGGTGCATGGCGCCAACATTTCCCCGGCAGTGGGGCTAGATATATACTAATTTGCAAGACGGTTATACTCCCCTTCTCCGTCCCAGGGTATATTTTATCTACACATATGTACAAACAACACTTCCTATTTTCGTATGTAATTATTGTAGTTTATAACTTCATGTTTGTCGTTGAATGTATGGATATCTTCATTGTAATAAATAAAACTAATCCTACGGGGAAAAACCAATTGGAGAGAAATTTACTTCTGCTATTAACAGACAGGTGATAGGTGAGCTCTGCAAGGTGTGAAAAAATGACATAATCATGCATAACAACTGTGGTCTAATAGGAGATAATTGATACAGGGACTATACATGACATGCTCAAGAATTTAAAGTTCACATTTTCTGTGGATATCTTCAACTGGTTCTTACAGATTTTTAAGAACAAATAAACCCTGGAGAAGAAGTATTCTCGCAAGCCTTCATTAACCCTCCACAAACCGTCCGCTATCGAAATTTTAGGTAAATTTGAGATACAATGGGCTATTTACATTAGACGCTGATTCTCAGACGCTGATATTAATATTAACCCTCTCCACAAACAATGATGATTTAACCAAAACGTTCTTTTATCACACCGGGTCATTTGAGACTATTATACCCACTTTTCTCAAGACATCAATAAAAATACTTTAATGATACAATTAAAAACAATTCTTCAGACACTCCAGGGTCATAAAAAATCATGGATGTTTATTAACCCTCTACAGACTGCCAAGCATCGTAATTTTGTTGAAATGGGCTGTTTTCAGACACGCGCAACACCCACCGTGTACCTGGGAATTACCCATAATCTCCTTTGTTGGAAGTGGAATTCACCGAGGACCATTTTTCTAAGTAACAAGGGTATTCAAAAAACCAAGCGTTAACCCCTTTTGTGGTTGTTAATAGTGATACCTATCAAAGGCTTAAAAATTTATGTTTTCCCTGGATTTCTTTACAAACATCTGGTAGCATTTTCAAGAGAAAATGGCCATTGATAGGTCATGGTGTCACATTACCAGGTGATTGGATAAGCATTTGTTAACCTTCCATGGGCTGCTAAATGTCAACATTTTGAAAAAATAGCCTGTTTTTGAACAACAACAACAACATCAAAAGGGAATGCAACAGAGAAACTAACTTCTTTTACGGACGCAAAACTGACATTGAAACATTTTTGTAAGTAGTAAATGGATTCAAAAATCGAGGTCTGAACCCATTTTTGACTGGTTAAGGAGATATACCCCTTAAAAGCTTAAAATTCCAGTTTTCTATGGATTTCTCAACAAAAAAAAAATTCAAGAAAATTGACCGTTCACAGGTCTTCGAGTGACATTACAAGCATGAACAAAATGTTTCGGTAAACATTTAACCCTCCAGAGGCTGCCAAGCATAGAATATTTGGAGAAAATGGGCAGTTCTTGGGCAACCATAACACCAAATGTGCACCTACGAGATAAACATAACCTCCTTCATTGGAAGTGGAATTCACCGTTGATCATTTTTGTAAGTAATGAAGGTATTCACAAAACCAGGCATTAACCCTTTAGAGCTGGTTACAGGGAGATACCCCTCAAAAGGTTAAACATTTGTGTTATCTGAGGATTTCTTTAAAAACATGCCGTAGATTTTCAAGACAAAATGGCCATTCTCTGATCTTAGTGTGACATTACAAGTTGCATGTACAAAATATTCCTGTAAGCATTTGTTAACCCTATGCAGGTTCTGAAACATCAAAATGTTGATAAAATGGGCTGTGTTTGCGTACCCACAGCACAGAGATCAAAATAAGTGGAAGTAGAATTCACTGAGAATTATTTTTGGAAGTAATAAGAGTATTCAAAAAACAACACTTAACCCGTTTTGGGCTGGATAAACAATGATACCCATCAAAAGCTTAAAATTCATGTTCTCCCTGGATTTCTCTGAAAACATCTTGTAGATTTAAAAAAAAAATGGCCATTCACAGTTCTTGGTGTGACATTACAAGTTGCATGAATAAATATTCCTGTTGGCACTTGTTAACCCTCTACAAGCTGCCAGACATCAATATTTGGGATACATTTGAGATAAAATGAACCATCTTAAAATTGACACAGCACTCAGTGGGTATGTGTCAAACAAACATAACTCCTTTTGTCGGTCATTGACTTGTTGGAAGACGATATTGACATTAAACCAGTCCACTGTTAATGATGGTTTTTACCTAAACAATTTTTTATCAGACTTTGTCATTTGAGATTACTATCTTCCCCTTTCTTATAACATCAATGAAGGGACTTCAGTGAGACAGTTAAAAATAACAAGACACTGTGGGGTCATGAAAAATCATGGAATCTCATCGGGAAAAGCCATGATTCTCCAGAATCATAAAGTCTAGTTTTTTTGTTTTTTTTTTGTTTTTTCCACTCATTTTGTCCGTACGATTCAGAAGCCATTTTCGAACAGATTTTCACGAAATTTTGCACACGCATAGAGGGGTAAAAAATCTAAAAATGTACCGAAGCGGAATTTTCGATTTAACCCTTATTTCGTCAGAATTGGCAAAAAACTGCCAAAATTGGGGTTTATCAGCACTTTATCGAAACACGTCTTGTAGATTTTTTTTATACATTCGTCATTGCTAGCCCTGTCTGTCACACGCTCTTTGATACACACGACATATCTGGCGATGCATATGGTACCCCTCCACAGGCTGCCAAACATCGAAATTTTGATGAAATAGGCCAGTTTCAGGCCCTCACTGCACCCAAACAATACACGAGAGATAAACATAACTTCCTTTATTGTGAGTGGAATTCACCGAGGATCATTTTTGTCAGTAATAGGGGTGTTCAAGAAACCAAGCGTTAACCCATTTTGGGCTGGTTAAACAGCAATACCCCCATAAAGCTCAAAAATTCGTATTTTCCATGGATTTCTCTAAACGAGTCTTGTAGATTTTCAAGAAAAATTTGTCACTCCCAGGCCTTGGTGTGACAATAGAATTTGCATGGACAAAATACTGCGGTGAGCATTTGTTAACCCTCCACGGGCTGCTAAAAGTCAAAATTGTGATAAAATGTGCTGTTTTTGAACGCCAACAGCACCCACTTGGTGTACCACCGAGAAAGGTTCCTTCTTTTATCGGACGCAAAATTGATGGGGAAACATTTTTGATAGTGGTGAGGGTATTCAAACGTCGAAGTCTTAACCCATTCTGGGCTGGTTAAAGAGAGATACCCCTTAAATGCTTAAAATTCCCATTTTCTGTGGATTTCTCTAAAAGCAACTTGTAGGTTTTCAGGAAAAATTGGCTATTCGCAGGTCTTTGTGTGACATTACAAGCTGCATAGACAAAATATTCCGGTGAGCATTTATTAACCCTCTACAGGCTGCTAAGCATCGTAATTTTGTTGAAATAGGTTGTTTTCAGATGCGCACAGCACCCAATGCATACCCGAGGGATAAACATAATCTACTTTGTTGGAAGTGGAATTCACAGAGGACCAAATTTGTTAGTAATAAGGGTATTCAAAAAACCAAGCATTAACCCCTTTTGGGATGGTTAATAGCAATACCCATCAAAAGCTTAAAAAATCATGTTTTCCATGAATTTCTTTACGTCTCGTAGGGTTTCAAGAGAAAATGGCCGTTGATAGGTCTTAGGGTCACATTACCAGTTGCATGGATAAAATATTGAGATAAGCATTTATTAACCCTCCATGAGCTGCTAAATGCCAAAATTTCGAAAAACATAGTATGTTTTTGGACACCAACAACATCAAATGGGAATACTGCAGAGAAACATAACTTCTTTTATCGGACGCAAAACTGATAGGGAAAATTTTTAGTAAGTAGTAAGGGTATTCAAAAATTGAGGTCTTAACCCATTTTCGCCCGGTTAAGGAGATGTACCCCTTAAAAGCTTAAAATTCCCATTTTCTGTGGATTTCTCCAAAAAATCTTGAAAGTATTCAAGAGAAATTGACCATTTGCAGGTCTTGGAGTGACATTACAAGTTGCATCAACAAAAGATTCCGGTAAGCGTTTGTTAACCCTCCAGACGCAGCAAATTTTGAGAAAATGGGCTGTACTTGGCCACCCATTACACCCAATGTGTACCTGTGAGATGAACATAACCACCTCCATTGTAAGTGGGATTCACCGAGGATCATTTTTGTAAGTAATGAAGGTATTCATAAAACCAAGCATTAACCCGTGTAGAGTTGGTTACAGGGTGATATACCCCTCAAAAGGTTAAAAATTCATGTTATCCGAGGATTTCTCTAAAAACATCACATAGATTTTCAAGAAAAAATGGCCATTCACAGATCTTAGTGTGAATTACAAGTTGCATGTACAAAATATTCCAGTAAGCATTTGTTAACCCTATGCTGGTTCTCAAACATCAAAATGTTGAAAAAGTGGGCTGTGTTTGCATACCCGCAGCACCCAAAGTTAAGAGGAGAAATCAACATAAGTGGAAGTAGAATTCACTGAGAATAATTTTTATAAGTAATAAGCGTATTAAAAAAACAACCCTTAACCCGTTTTGGGCTGGATAAACAATTATACCCATCAACTGCTTAAAATTCATGTTCTCCCTGGATTTCTCTGAAAAAATCTCGTAGATTTTTAAGTAAAAATGGCCATTCATAGATTTTGGTGTGAAATTACAAGTTGCATGAATAAATATTCCTGTTAGCACTTGTTAACACTTAAGAAGCTGCCAGACATCAACATTTTGGATACATTTGAGATAAAACGGACCATTTTCAAATAGATACAGCACTCAGTGGGTAGGTGTCAAAGAAGCATAACTCCTTTTGTCGGTCATTAACTTATTGGACGACGATATCGATATTAACCCTCTCCACCGTTAATGATGGTTTTTACCTAAACAATTTTTTTTTTATCAAACTGAGTCATTTGAGACTTCTATACTCACCTTTTTCATGACATTAATGAAGGATCATCAGTGAGACAGTCAAAAGCAATTCATCATACACCATAGGGTTATGACAAATCATGGAATCTCATCGGGAAAAGCCATGATTCTCCAGAATCATAAAGTCTAGTTTTTTGGGGTTTTTTTTTTTTTTTTTCCACACATTTTGTCCGTACGATTCAGAAGCCATTTTCGAACCGATTTTCACAAAATTTTGCACACGCATAGAGGGGCACAAAATCTAAAAATGTACCCAAGCGGAATTTTCGATTTAACCCTTATTTCGTCAGAATTGGCAAAAAACTGCCAAAATTGGGGTTATTGGCACTTTCTCGAAACACGTCTTGTAGATTTTTTTTATACATTTGTAATTGCTAGACCTGTCTGTGACACGCCCTTTGATACACACGACATATCAGGCGATGCATATGGTAACCCTCCACAGGCTGCCAAACATCGAAATTTTGATGAAATAGGCCGGTTTCAGGCCCCCACCGCACCCAAACGATACCCGAGAGGTAAACATAACTTCCTTTATTGGAAGTGGAATTCAGCGAGGATCATTTTTGTAAGTAATAAGGGTGTTCAGAAAACCAAGTGTTAACCCGTTTTGGGCTGGTTAAACAGCAATACCCCAAAAAAGCTCAAAACTTCATGTTTTCCATGGATTTCTCTAAACGAGTCTTGTAGATTTTCAAGAAAAATTGGTCACTCTCAGGTCTTGGTGTGACATTACAAGTTGTATGGATAAAATATTCTGGTCGGCATTAGTTAACCCTCCCCAAAATGCTAAACGTAAAATTTGTGATAAAATGGGCTGTTTTTAGACACCAACAGCACCCAAACGATATATCACAGAGAAAGGGGCCTTCATTTATCGGACGCAAAATTGATCGGAAAATATTTTTGAAAGTGGTAAGGGTATTCAAAATTTGACATCTTAACCCATTTTGGGCTGGTTAAAGAGAGATACCCATTAAAATCTTAAAATACCCGTTTTCTGTGGATTTCTCTAACAAAATCTTGTAGGTTTTCAAGAAAAATCGGCTATTTGCAGGTCTTGGTGTGACATTACAAGTCGCATGAACAAAATATTCCGGTCAGCATTAGTTAACCCTCACCGGGCTGCTGAAGGTCAAAATTGCGATAAAATGGGCTGTTTTTGCACACCAACAGCACCCAAAGGGTACACCACAAAGAAAAGTGCCTTCTTTTATCGCGCGTACAATTTATACGGAAACATTTTTGTAAGTAGTAAGGGTATTCAAAAGTCGACGTCTTAACCCATTTTGGGCAGGCTAAAGAGAGATATCCCTTGAAAGCTTTAAATTCCCATTTTCTGTGAATTTCCCTAACGGTAACTTGTAGGGTTTCAAGACAAATTGACTATTCGTAGGTCTTTATGTGACATTACAAATTGCATGGACAAAATACTCCGGTGAGCGTTTTTTAACCATCTACAAGCTGCCAAGCATCGTAATGTTGTTAACATGGGACTGTTTTCAGACACGCACAGCACCTAATGTATACATGAGAGATAAACATAATCTCCTTTGTTTGAAGTGGAATTCACAGAGGACCATTTTTGTAAGTAATAAAGGTATTCAAAAAGCCAAGCGTTAACCCCTGTTGGGGAGGTTAACAGGGATACCCATCAAAAGCTTAAAAAATCGTTTTCCCTGGATTTCTACAAACATTTTGTGGGGTTTTCAAGAGAAAATGGCCGTTGATAGGTCTTGGTGTCATATGACCAGTTGCATGGATCAATTATTCTTGTAGGCATTTGTTAACCCTTCATGGGCTGCTAAATGTAAAAAAATTGAGGAAATCAGTCTGTTTTTGGACACCAAGAACATCAAATGGAAATGCCACAGAGAAACGTAACTTCTTTTACCAGACGCAAAACTGATAGGGAAACATTGATATTGATATTAACCCATTCTACCATTAATGATGGGTTCTACCTAAACATTTTTTTATCAAACCCAAACCGAGTCATTTGAGACTACTATACTCACCTTTCTCATAACATCAATGAAGGAACTTTAGTGAGACAGTTAAAAACAAATCATCAGACACTGTGGGGTCAAGAAAAATCATGGAATCTAATCGGGAAAAGCCATGATTCTCCAGAATCATAAAGTCTAGTTTTTTTTTTTTTAGGCTTTTCCCTCTGGAAAAGACTATTGTTTTTCTACGGATTATTATTAGGCTTTTCCCTCTGGAAAAGACTATTGTTTTTGTACGGATTATTATTTTTTTTTTTTTTCCACACATTTTTGTCCGTACGATTCAGAAGCCATTTTCGAACCGATTTTCACACAATTTGGCACACGCATAGAGTGGCAAAAAATCTAAAAATGTACCCAAGCGGAATTTTCGATTTTACCCTTATTTCGCCAAAATTGGAAAAAAACTGCCAAAATTGGGGTTTATCGGCACTTTCTCGAAACACGTCTTTAGGATTTTTTTAAACATCCATCATTACTAGACCTGCCTGTGACACAACCTTTGATACACACTACATATTTGGCGATGCATATGGTAACCCTCCACAGGCTGCCAAACATCGAAATTTTGATGAAATGGGCCGGTTTCAGACACCCACAACACCCAAACGATACCCGAGAGGTAAACATAACTTCCTTTATTGGAAGTGGAATTCACCGAAGATCATTTTTGTAAGTAATAAGGGTGTTCAGAAAACCAAGTGTTAACCCGTTTTGGGCTGGTTAAACAGCAATACCCCAAAAAAGCTCAAAACCTCATGTTTTCCAGGGATTTCTCTAAACGAGTCTTGTAGATTTTCAAGAAAAATTGGTCACTCTCAGGTCTTGGTGTGACATTACAAGTTGCATGGATAAAATATTCCGGTCAGCATTAATTAACCCTCCCCGAGCTGCTAAACGTAAAAATTGTGATAAAATGGACTGTTTTTAGACACCAACAGCACCCAAACGATATACCACAGAGAAAGGGGCCTTCATTTATCGAACGCAAAATTGATCGGAAAATATTTTTGAAAGTGGTAAGGGTATTCAAAATTTGACGTCTTAACCCATTTTGGGCTGGTTAAAGAGAGATACCCATTAAAATCTTAAAATACCCATTTTCTGTGGATTTCTCTAACAACATCTTGTAGGTTTTCAAGAAAAATCGGCTATTTGCAGGTCTTGGTGTGACATTACAAGTCGCATGAACAAAATATTCCGGTCAGCATTAGTTAACCCTCCCCGGGCTGCTGAAAGTCAAAATTGCGATAAAATGGGCTGTTTTTGCACACCAACAGCACCCAAAGGGTACACCACAAAGAAAAGTGCCTTCTTTTATCGCGCGTACAATTTATATGGAAACATTTTTGTTAGTAGTAAGGGTATTCAAAAGTCGACGTCTTAACCCATTTTGGACAGGCTAAAGAGAGATATCCCTTGAAAGCTTTAAATTCCCATTTTCTGTGAATTTCCCTAAGGGTAACTTATAGGGTTTCAAGACAAATTGATTATTCGTAGGTGTTTATGTGACATTACAAGTTGCATGGACAAAATACTCCGGTGAGCGTTTTTTAACCATCTACAAGCTGCAAGCATCGTAATGTTGTTAACATGGGACTGTTTTCAGACACGCACAACACCTAATGTATACATGAGAGATAAACATAATCTCCTTTGTTTGAAGTGGAATTCACAGAGGACCATTTTTGTAAGTAATAAAGGTATTCAAAAAGCCAAGCGTTAACCCCTGTTGGGGAGGTTAACAGGGATACCCATCAAAAGCTTAAAAAATCGTTTTCCCTGGATTTCTTTACAAACATTTTGTGGGGTTTTCAAGAGAAAATGGCCGTTGATAGGTCTTGGTGTCATATGACCAGTTGCTTGGATCAATTATTCTGGTAGGCATTTGTTAACCCTTCATGGGCTTCTAAATGTAAAAAAAATTGAGGAAATAGTCTGTTTTTGGACACCAAGAACATCAAATGGAAATGCCACAGAGAAACCTAACTTCTTTTACCGAACGCAAAACTGATAGGGAAACATTGATATTGATATTAACCCATTCTACCATTAATGATGGGTTTTACCTAAACATTTTTTATCAAACCCAAACTGAGTCATTTGAGACTACTATACTCACCTTTCTCATAACATCAATGAAGGAACTTTAGTGAGACAGTTAAAAACAATTCATCAGACACTGTGGGGTCAAGAAAAATCATGGAATCTAATCGGGAAAAGCCATGATTCTCCAGAATCATAAAGTCTAGTTAGGCTTTTCCCTCTGGAAAAGACTATTGTTTTTGTACGGATTATTATTTTTTTTTTTTTTAGGTTTTTCCCTCTGGAAAAGACTATTGTTTTTCTACGGATTATTATTTTTTTTTTTTTTTTTTTTTTGGGTTTTTTTTTTTTTTTTTTTTTTCCACACATTTTTGTCCGTACGATTCAGAAGCCATTTTCGAACCGATTTTCACACAATTTGGCACACGCATAGAGTGGCAAAAAATCTAAAAATGTACCGAAGCGGAATTTTCGATTTAACCCTTATTTCGCCAGAATTGGTAAAAAACTGCCAAAATTGGGGTTTATCGGCACTTTCTCGAAACACGTCTTTAGGATTTTTTTTAAACATCCATCATTACTAGACCTACCTATGACACAACCTTTGATACACACGACATATTTGGCGATGCATATGGTAACCCTCCACAGGCTGCCAAACATCGAAATTTTGATGAAATGGGCCCTTTTCAGACCCCCACAACACCCAAACGATACCCGAGAGGTAAACATAACTTCCTTTATTGGAAGTGGAATTTACCGAAGATCATTTTTGTAAGTAATAAGGGTGTTCAGAAAACCAAGTGTTAACCCGTTTTGGGCTGGTTAAACAGCAATACCCCCAAAAAGCTCAAAACTTCATGTTTTCCGTGGATTTCTCTAAACAAGTCTTGTAGATTTTCAAGAAAAATTGGTCACTCTCAGGTCTTGGTGTGACATTACAAGTTGCATGGATAAAATATTCCGGTCAGCATTAGTTAACCCTCCCCGAGCTGCTAAACGTAAAAATTGTGATAAAATGGGATGTTTTTAGACACCAACAGCACCCAAACGATATACCACAGAGAAAGGGGCCTTCATTTATCGGACGCAAAATTGATCGGAAAATATTTTTGAAAGTGGTAAGGGTATTCAAAATTTGACGTCTTAACCCATTTTGGGATGGTTAAAGAGACATACCCATTAAAATCTTAAAATACCCGTTTTCTGTGGATTTCTCTAACAACATCTTGTAGGTTTTCAAGAAAAATCGGCTATTTGCAGGTCTTGGTGTGACATTACAAGTCGCATGAACAAAATATTCCGGTCAGCATTAGTTAACCCTCCCCGGGCTGCTGAAGGTCAAAATTGCGATAAAATGGGCTGTTTTTGCACACCAACAGCACCCAAAGGGCACACCACAAAGAAAAGTGCCTTTTTTTATCGCGCATACAATTTAAATGGAAACATTTTTGTAAGTAGTAAGGGTATTCAAAAGTCGACGTCTTAACCCATTTTGGGCAGGCTAAAGAGAGATATCCCTTGAAAGCTTTAAATTCCCATTTTCTGTGAATTTCCCTAACGGTAACTTGTAGGGTTTCAAGACAAATTGACTATTCGTAGGTCTTTATGTGACATTAAAAGTTGCATGGACAAAATACTCCGGTGAGCGTTTTTTAACCATCTACAAGCTGCCAAGCATCGTAATGTTGTTAACATGGGACTGTTTTCAGACACGCACATCACCTAATGTATACATGAGAGATAAACATAATCTCCTTTGTTTGAAGTGGAATTCACAGAGGACCATTTTTGTAAGTAATAAAGGTATTCAAAAAGCCAAGCGTTAACCCCTGTTGGGGACGTTAACAGGGATACCCATCAAAAGCTTAAAAAATCGTTTTCCCTGGATTTCTTTACAAACATTTTGGGGGGTTTTCAAGAGAAAATGGCCGTTGATAGGTCTTGGTGTCATATGACCAGTTGCATGAATCAATTATTCTGGTAGGCATTTGTTAACCCTTCATGGGCTGCTAAATGTAAAAAAAATTGAGGAAACAGTCTGTTTTTGGACACCAAGAACATCAAACGGAAATGCCACAGAGAAACGTAACTTCTTTTACCGGACGCAAAACTGATAGGGAAACATTGATATTGATATTAACCCATTCTACCATTAATGATGGGTTTTACCTAAACATTTTTTTTATCAAAAAACCAAACCGAATCATTTGAGACAACTTTACTCACCTTTCTCATAACATCAATGAAGGAACTTTAGTGAGACAGTTAAAAACAATTCATCAGACACTGTGGGGGTCAAGAAAAATCATGGAATCTAATTGGTGTTTAAGGTTTGTAAGTAGTAAGGGTATCTAAAAGAATGAAACTTAACCCATTTTGAACTGGATAAGGAGAGATGCCCCTTAAACGCTTAAAATTTACATTTTCCGTGGATTTCGCTAACTGCTTGTTGGGGATTTTCAAGAACAATTTGACATTAGCAGGTCTTACAAATTGCATAGATAGAATATTCCGCTAGTCGTTTGTTAATCCCTCTACAGGCTGCTAAACGTCAAAATTTTAATAAAATCGGCTGTTTTCGGGCAGCAAAATGGGTATGCAATAGATAAACATGACCTCTTTTATCAGACTTAGAATTCCTGAGGAATAATGTATGATAGTATTAAGGGTATTCAAGGGAGCGTGGTGGCTCAGTGGTAGACTGTTGTACTTCTATGCTAGAGGTCCCGAGTTCGATCCCCGTCCGGGACGACTCACGTTGTGTCCTTGGGCAAGGCACTTTGGCCCGGTTGCCGACATGGGGGCACGATGTCCCCGTGTACTAAGGCATACTGCACGTCGATGGTACACATGTCTTCAACCTCTGTAACCCTGCCTGAGCGGAGCCTGAACAGAGTGAGAATGTTGAGGAGCTGACAGTTGCTCGTCGATGCTTGGTGGTTCTCTCCGGGTACTCCGGCTTCCTCCACCTCTAAAACTGTCACGGTCACGATTAGCCATTGTGCAGAAGTACGTGACCTTAAACACCAATAAATAAATAAATAAATAAATAAATAAATAAGGGTATTCAAAAAACCAAGCCTTAACCCTGTTTTGTCGGATTAAAGACAGGCAGCCCATGCTGTGTACGCTGCCTACATTACTTGTAAAATCGACACCCCCCACTAAATCTTCTGCGAGGTGCGGTTTCGGACCCGACCACCTGACGGTTCTGACCACATCAAATAACACACCTTCGTTGTATTTAGCAGCAAGAAATTTCCCCAAGAAGCAAAGACAAAAATACGTCTGCGGAAAATGATGGCAAATATTTTATTTAGCCTGTATTTTGTCCGTATAGAAAATTTCTCACCCACATATACCTAAAAATGATTCAATGATACAATTGGACATATTTCTCTCATAAAACGTGAAAAAACACTTGATTTATTGCATTTTAGGATTGCGCATGTATATTCTAGGAAGATTCTCTGTCTGTTATTAAACTACGGCGTGTCTTTGATCTCGTTTGGGACGATCAGTGATTAGCACCTTTTCGACAAGAGCCATCGAAATTGAAAATAAAAAAAATAATCAAATTTCACTAAAACCTTTTACAGAATCGTGTTTTTCAGAAAACGCTTTCGCGATTGCGTGTGTCGTTTTCAAAATTCGGATCAGTAAGCACGAAATTATAAATATGTTGTTGTCAATAACAAAATTGAAAGCATGTCGGTCAAACTTGCATGACGTCAGAACTCGAGTCGGGTAAAATACTGCGGTGTAGTGAAAGTACGAGAGTAAGAAACGCTGATATCGCAGTAGGCTTTAAAATGTCCATGGAATGGTCCTAAAATCAAGTTTATATTTGCAGCTTTATTGCAAATAAGTTTCCCGTTGTTTCTTGTTGAAATGTTATTTCCATCAAGGCCAAGTACCAGTGGGATAGGACACCTGCCCCATGAACAACTGCCTGCTATTAAAATTAATTAGCCGGAACATCCCCCCCCCCCCCCATGCTGTTTATTTTACCTAGGACACCTGCCCCCTGCTGATTGTTTACGTAGGACACATGCCCCCCCCCCCCCCCACACACACACACCTACTGTTAGATTAGATTAAACATATTTTATTTGCCATTTGACAATGCAAATCAGGATTGGAGGACAAGTGCTTACCACTTAGAAGCCCCTCCGTTCCTGTACGGTGACTATGACTAATAATTTACAATATGGCAGAACGTATTCCATAAATAACATAATCTAGCAAAATCTAAATATTATAAACATTATAGACAAACACAAATTAAACTGAGAGAGAGAGAGAGAGAGAGAGAGAGAGAGAGAGAGAGAGATCAAAAAAATAAATAGAATATAAAGAAAACATGAAATACAACATTAGATCCAGTGATGATGCCCGCCACCCACCCATTTGCATTCTGTAGTATCTTGGCCGTAATGGGAGTCTAAATTAACATCTTGATTACAGCCACTGAGCATAGGTTTTCACTTCTGGGGATGTTCACACAACTGTTTTTTCACCAAGTACACCTGCCGTGCACCCGTTTGTTTGCTAACGGGCCCCTACTCATTGACCTTTCTATTTTTAGAAGCACCCGGGCCGACGGGGAGAGGGCGTTGTTGGGAGCATGGCTAGATTTTGCTATAAAATGGGGTTGAAGGAAGGTACTCTCAAATCTGGGGCGAAAGTGGCGAAAATGACAAAAGGCTACTTCAACGTATAGTAACGGTATAAACTACAGTCGATATGGGCGATGTACAGACGAAAAATCATACCTTGGAGCCGGTTAGGCAATTTGGCACAAAAAACTCCGACTTCATGCTCAATCGCTGCTCTACAGTAGTTTACAACAGTCCTCAAGTCCATTCCAAACTGATAGAGTCGGGACGAATAGTACTCTCACTTTCCACGCGATGCGTGGTGTTCTTCACGTGGCCTCGACACTCGCAACAGATGCCAAAATGTCGGCCAGGGTGCGTAGAACAAGTTCTGAAAATTAGATGTCGCTGCCTTCAGCGATCTGGACACGCTTCATGTTTGTGAGAAGTGCAATTTTAATGTCTAATTGGCAAATTTTCGTTAATCGTTACCCGCCAAAAAACCTACTCACCGCCGATTTCTTTTCACTTCAACTTCTGAGGATTATCTAAGGTTTAAAGATAGTGTCAGGATACCCCTCCCCCGCCGCTCTTTTGGGGCTGGTTAGGCAATGTGGCACCGAAACCTGGGACGTTATGCTCAATCGCAGCTCTACAGTCGTCTACAACACTGCCGGTGTCCATTCGAAACTGATAGAGTCGGGACGAATAGTACTCTCACATTCCAAGCGATGCGTGATGTTTTCCACGCGGTCCGGACACTCCAAACAGATCCCAAAATGTCGGCCAGGGTCCGTAGAACAAGTTCTGAAAATTTCAAGTCGCTGCCTCCAGCGGTCTGAACACCGTTCGTGTATGTCTGAAGTGCTATTTTAATGTCCAATATGCAAATCTTCGTCAATCTTTTCCTGCCTGCCAGAAACCCAATCACCACCAATTTCTCTTGACTTTAAACTTCTGAGATTCTCGTAGGTTTAAAGGTTGTGTTGGGGTCCCTGGTGGCTGTCTTAAAGAAGCAACTTCCATTTACAGTCAACTCTCCACCAGTCACACACAATTGTAACATTTAAGTGGACTTACTCCAGCGAGGAGGCACTGAAGGATTCTGCGCCCATTCCCGACGTCTTTTTTCGAACTGGCTTGAAAAGGAAGGACCAAATTCAAACAATTACCTCCTCTCTCCAAAACACCATATCTCAACCAATTCTAGGCAGATTTCCATGAAATTTTCACTCCTTGTTCATGAATAGTTGTGGCATCACTTTCCATGAAGAGCGACATGAATGTCGCATTTCGTCACGTTGAATTGGAAAAGAGCATATGCGCAGGGATTTCTCTGAAAACATCTTGGAAGATTTTAAAGAAAAAAATGGCCATTTGCAGTTCTTAGTGTGACATTACAAGTTGCATGGAAAAATATTCCTGTTAGTACTTGTTAACCCTCTACAAGCTGCCAGACATCAATATTTTGGATGCATTTGAGATAAAATGGACCATTTTCAAATAGACACAGCACTCAGTGGGTATGTGTGAAACAAACATAACTCCTTTTGTGGGTCATTAACTTGTCGGACGACGATATTGATATTAGCCCACTCCACCGTTAATGATGTTTTTTACCTAAACAATTTTCTTATCAACTGAGTCATTTGAGACGAACGAAATGGTTTGACGCGCCGAAGGCGCGCAGGGACGATTTGGAGGACAAGCCCCTTTCGACCCTCGTTAGCTGTTTGTTGTTGTTGTAGGACGTCAAGGCGCGGTGGAGGAGGAAAAGGAAGGAGGGAGGTGGCTTAACCCCATCTAGGCTTCTTCCGGCTCTTTTTCTTTGGAGTTGGTTGAGATTGTGATGTGGAAGTCGACGATGTTGAGTTTAGTGTTGAGTTTGGTGAATGGATTGCGTCTAATTTCTTTTTGAGATCTGCCTTGGATTGTTCCCTGAACTCGTGGGTTTCGGAGGCGATTCGGTTTCCCATCTCAACTGCTCGCCTTCCCATCTATATTATTCTCCTTAATTCTTCGGTAGGGACTGCAGACTTAGGTGGCTGTGTTGTTGAGATTGACACACCCGGGCTGTCCGGTAGAGAAGGAAGTGAGGAGTGAGTGGTGGAAGGTGGTGAAAAGGCAACCTCCGGTTCCTCCTCAGTCTCCACCAGACGTTCCTCATCCAACAGTACCGGCTCAGGAGCTGGCAGTTGGTTGGGTGTACTAGTGGGACTAGGACGGGAACTGGCAGCTGCCTCCAGGACCTCCATCCTCTCGCTCACCTCTTTCTTCCTATTCCGGAAGGCCTCCAGGCGCCTGGAATCCCGGCGCTTGGTGGACAGACTCTTCTTCTTCTTGCTCTTCTTCTTTTCAGGGCCAGGTCCACGCTTCTTCGGGTGAGGACCAGTGTGAGAGGGGTTCCTCTCACAAAAGGTGCTACCTCTCCCCGAAGAAGGTGTGGCGGTGTTGTGCTCTTCAATGACGAACTCCAAGTTCAGATGGACTCTCTTGCCTGTCTCCCGGACAGTCCAGGTGACAGGGCAAGAGATGCCCAGAGCTGCTATTGTTCTCTTCAGTCGCGCTGGTAATTCCAGTGTTTCCATAATTATGGTGTTAATTAGGATCGAGCCAAGTCATTTGAGACTACTATATTCACATTTCTCATAACATCAATGAAGGAACTTCAGTGAGACAGTTAAAAACAATTCATCAGACACTGTGGGGTCATGAAGAATCATGGAATCTCATCGGGAAAAGCCATGATTCTCCAGAATCATAAAGTCTAGTTTTTTTTGGGTTTTTTTTTTTTTTTTTTTTTTCCACACATTTTTGTCCGTACGATTCAGAAGCCATTTTCGAACCGATTTTCACACAATTTGGCACACGCGTAGAGGGGCAAAAAATCTAAAAATGTACCGAAGCGGAATTTTCGATTTAACCCTTATTTCGCCAGAATTGGCAAAAAACTGCCAAAATTGGGGTTTATCGGCACTTTCTCGAAACACGTCTTTAGGATTTTTTTTAAACATTCATCATTTCTAGACCTGCCCATGTCACGACCTTTGATACACACGACATATTAGGCGATGCATATGGTAACCCTCCACAGGCTGCCAAACATCGAAATTTTGATGAAATGGGCCGGTTTCAGGCCCCCAGAGCACCCAAACGATACAAGATAGATAAACATAACTTCCTTTATTTGAAGTGGAATTCACCGGAGATCATTTTTGTAAGTAATAATGGTGTTCAGAAAACCAAGCATTAACCCGTTTTGGGCTGGTTAAACAGCAATACCCCCAAAAAGCTAAAAAATTCAGGTTTTCCGTGGATTTCTCTAAACGAGTCTTGTAGATTTTCATGAAAAAATTGTCACTCCCAGGCCTTGATGTGACAATAGAAGTTGCATGGACAAAATACTTCGGTGAGCATTTGTTAACCCTCCACGGGCTACTAAAACTCAAAATTGTGATAAACTGGGCTGTTTTTGGACGCCAACGGCACCCAATGGGTACGCCACAAAGAAAAGTGATTTCTTTCATCGAGCGCACAATATATAGGGAAACATTTTTGTAAGTAGTAAGGGTATTCAAAAAACGAAGTCTTAACCCATTTGGGGCAGGCTAAAGAGAGAGACCCCTTAAAATCTAAAAATTTCCATTTTCTGTGGATTTCTCTAAATACATTCCATAGGTTTTCAAGAAAAATTGACTACTTGCAGGTCTTTGTGTGACATTACAAGTGGCATGGACAAAATATTCCGTTGAGCGTTTATTAACCCTCTACAGAATGCCAAGCATCATAATTTTGTTGAAATGGGCTGTTTTCGGACACACACACCACACAATGTATGTCCGAGAGTTACACATAATCTCCTTTGTTGGAAGTGGAATTCACTGAGGACCATTTTTGTAAGTAATAAGGGTATTCAAAAACCCAAGCATTAAACCCTTTTGGGGTTGTTATTAGCGATACCCATCAAAAGCCCAAAAAAAATTATGTTTTGCGTGGATTTCGTTACAAACATCTTGTAAGTTTTCAACAGAAAATGGCCATTGATAGGTCTTGGAGTCACATTACCGGTTGCATGGATAAAATATTCCAGTAAGCATTTGTTAACCCTCCATGGGCTGCTAAATGTCAACATTTTGAAAAAATAGTCTGTTTTTGGACACCAACAACAACAAATGGGAATGCCACAGAGATACATAACTTCTTTTACCGGATGCAAAACTGACAGAGAAAAATTTAGTAAGTAGTAAGGGTATTCAAAAAATCGAGGTCTTAACCCATTTTCGCCTGGTTAAGATGTACCCCTTAAAAGCTTAAAATTCCAGTTTTCTGTGGATTTCTCCAAAAAATCTAGTAAGTATTCAAGACAAATTGACCATTTGCAGGTCTTGGAGTGACATTACAAGTTACATAGACAAAATATTCCGGTAAGCGTTTGTTAACTCTCCAGAGGCTGCAAAGCATAGAAATTTTGAGAAAATGGACTGTTCTTGGGCACCCATTGCACGCAATGTGTACCTGCGAGATAACCATAACCTCCTTCTTTGGAAGTGGAATTCATCAGACCAAGCATTAACCCATTTAGTGCTGGTCTTAACCCGTTTTGGGCTGGTTAAACAGCGGTACCCATCAAAGACTTAAAATTTCATGTTTTCCCTGGATTTCTTTAAAAACATCTTGTAGATTTCAAGAAAAAATGGCCATTCACGGGTCTTCATGTGACATTACAAGTTACATGGACAAAATATTCCGTTGAGCATTCGTTAACTCTCCACGAGCTGCTAAACATCAAAATGTTGATAAAATGGATTGTTTTCAGACACCAAGAGCACCCAATGGATATGTAACAGTGAAATATAACTTCTTTTACTCGCGTAGAATTCACAGAGGATCAGTTTTGTAAGTAGTAAGGGTATTTAAAAGAATGAAACTTAACCTATTTTAGACTGGATAAGGAGAGATACCCCTTAAAAGCTTAAAATTTACATTTTCTGTGGATTTCGCTAACTGCTTGTTGGCGATTTTCAAGAACAATTGGACATTGGCAGGTCTTACAAAGTGCATAGATAGAATATTCCGCTAGTCGTTTGTTAATCCCGCTACAGGCTGCTAAACGTCAAAATTTTGATAAAATCGGCTGTTTTCGGGCAGCAAATGGGTATGTAATAGGTAAACATAACCTCTTTTATCAGACTCAGAATTCATGAGGGATAATGTATGATAGTGTTAAGGGTATTCAAGGGAGCGTGGTGGCTCAGTGGTAGACTGTTGTACTTCTATGCTAGAGGTCCCGAGTCCGATCCCCGTCCGGGACGACTCACGTTGTGTCCTTGGGCAAGGCACTTTAGCCCGGTTGCCGACATGGGGGCACGATGACGCCGTGTACTAAGGCATACTGCACGTCGATGGAACATATGTCTTCACCCTCTGTAACCCTGCTTGAGCGGAGCTTGAACAGAGTTAGAATGTCGAGGAGCTGACAGTTGCTCGTCGTTGCTTGGTGGTTCTCTCCGTGTACTCCGGCTTCCTCCACCTATAAAACTGTCACGGTCACGATTAGCCATTGTGCATAAGTATGTGACCTTAAACACCAATAAATAAATAAATAAATAAATAAATAAATAAATAAATAAATAAATAAGGGTATTCAAAAAATCAAGCCTTAACCCTGTTTATAGGATTAAAGACAGACAGCCCATGCCGTGTACGCTGCCTACATTACTTGTAAAATCGACACCCCCACTAAATCTACTTCGGGGTGCGGTGTCGGACCCGACCACCTGACGGTTCTGACCTCATTAGATAACACTCCTTCGTTGTATTTAGCAGCATGGATTTCCCTAAGAAGCAAAGACAAAAATACGTCTGCGGAAAATAATGGCAAATATTTTATTGAGTCTGTATTTTGTCCGTATAGAAAATGTCTCGCCCACATATACCTAAACATGATTCAATGATACAATTGGACATATTTCTCTCGTAAAACCTGAAAAAGACTTGATTTATTTCATTTTAGGATTGCGCGTGTATATTCTTAGAAGATTCTCTGTGTGTTATTAATATACAGCGTCAGTCTTTGATCTCGTTTGGGACGATCAGTGATTAACACCTTTTCGACAAGAGCCATCGAAATTGAAAATAAAAAAAATAATCAAATTTCACTAAAACCTTTTGCAGAATCGTGTTTTTCAGAAAACTCTTTCGCGATTGCATGTGTCGTTTTCAAAATTCCGATCAGTAATCACGAAATTATAAATATGTTGTTTTCAATAACAAAATTGAAAGCATGTCCGTCAAACTTGCATGACGTCAGAACTCGACTCGGGTGAAATACTGCAGTGATGCAGTGAAAGTTCGAGAGTAATAAACGCTGATATCGCAGTAGGCTTTAAACTGTCCATGGAATGGTCCTAAAATCATGTTTATATTTGCAGCTTTACTGCAAATAGGTTTCCCGTTGTTTCTTGTTGAAGTGTTGTTTCCGTCAAGGCCAAGTACTATAGAAAATTTGGAACACCGAGCAGTGGGCCTGCCCCATGAACACCTGCCTGTTATTAAAATTAATTAACGGGGACATCTGCGCCCCCCCCCCCCCCTTCCTGCTGTTTTTTTACCTAGGACACCTGCCCACTATTGTTTCTTTTACCTAGGCCACGTGCCCCCCCCCCCCCTGCTGTTTTTCACCAACTACGCCTGCCCCCGTTTGTTTGCTAACGGGCCCCTCCCCATTGACCTTTCTATCTTTAGAAGCACCCGGGCCGACGGGGAGAGGGCGTGGTTGTGAGCATGGCTAGATTTCGCTGAAGGAAGGAACCCTCAAATCTGGGTCGAAAGTGGCGAAAATGACAAAAGGCTACTTCAACGTATGGTAACGGTATAAACTTCAGACGATCTGGGCGATGTACAGACGAAAGATCATACCTTGGAGCCGGTTAGGTAATTTGGCACAAAAAAACTCCGATTTTATGCTCAATCGCTACTCTACAGTAGTCTACAATAGTGCCCAATTCCATTCCAAACTGATAGAGTCGGGACGAATAGTACTCTCACTTTCCACGCGATGCGTGGTGTTCTCCACGCGGTCTCGACACTTGCAACAGATGCCAAAATGTCGGCCAGGGTGCGTAGAACAAGTTCTGAAAATTAGAAGTCGCTGCCTTCGGCGGTCTGGACACGGTTCGTGTTTGTGAGAAGTGCAATTTTAATGGCAAATTGGCAAATTTTCGTTAATCGTTTCCTACCAAAACACCTACTCACCGCCGATTTCTTTTCACTGCAACTTCTTCCGATTATCTATGGTTTAAAGATAGTGTCAGGATACACCCCCCCCCCCCTCCCCCGCACCGAAACCTGGGACTTTAAGCTCAATCGCAGCTCCACAGTCGTCTACAACACTGCCCATTTCCATTCTGAACTGATAGAGTCGGGACGAATAGTACTCTCTCCTTCCAAGCGATGCGTGGTGTTTTCCAGGCGGCTCGGACGCTCCAAACAGATCCCAAAATGTCGGCCAGGGTTCGTAGAACAAGTTCTGAAAATTTCAAGTCGCTGCCTCCAGTGGTCTGGACACGGTTCGTGTATGTCAGAAGTGCTATTTTAATGTCCAATATGCAAATCTTCGTCAATCTTTTCCTGCCTGCCAGAAACCCAATCACCGCCAATTTCTTTTCACTTTAAACTTCTGACGATTCTCTTAGGTTTAAAGGTTGTGTTGGGATCCCTGGGTGGCGGTCTTAATGAAGCAACTTCCATTTACAGAGAGAGAGGGGTGGGGAGGGGGCTCTAAAGGAGTCTGCGCCCATTCACGACGTCTTTTTTTCGAACTGGCTTGAAAAGGAAGGACCAAATTCAAACAGTTACCTCCTCTCTTCAAAACGCTATATCCCAACCAATTCTAGGCAGATTTCCATGAAATTTTCACTCGTTGTTCATGGATAGTTGCGGCATCACTTTCCATGAAGAGCGATACGAATTTCGCATTTCGTCACTTCGAATTCGAAAAGAGCGCATGCGCATGGATTTCTCTGAAAACATCTTATAGATTTTAAGTAAAAATGGCCATTCGCACTTTTTGGTTTGAAATTGCAAGTTGCATGAATAAATATGCCTGTTAGCACATGTTAACCCTCTACAATTGGCCAGACATCAATATTTTGGATACATTTGAGATAAAATTGACCATTTTCAAATAGACAGAGCACTCAAAGGGTATGTGTCAAACAAACATAACTCCTTTTGTCGGTCATTAACTTGTGGGACGACGATATTGATATTAACCCACTCTACCATTAATGATGGTTTTTACCTAAACAATTTTTTTTATAAAACTGAGTCATTTGAGACTACTATAACCACCTTTCTCATAACATCAATGAAAGAACTTCAGTGAGACAGTTAAAAACAATTCATCAGACACTGTAGGGGCATGAAAAATCAAGGAATCTCATCGGGAAAAGCCATGATTCTCCAGAATCATAAAGTCTAGTTTGTTTTGTTTTTTTTTTTGTTTTTTTTCCACACATTTTGTCCGTACGATTCAGAAGCCATTTTCGAACCGATTTTCACGAAATTTTGCACACGCATAGAGGGGCACAAAATCTAAAAATGTACCGAAGCGGAATTTTCGATCTAACCCTTATTTCCTCAGAATTGGCAAAAAACTGCCAAAATTGGGGTTTATCGGCACTTTCTCGAAACACGTCTTGTAGATTTTTTTTATACATTCGTCATTGCTAGACCTGTCTGTGACACGCCCTTTGATATACACGACATATCAGGTGATGCATATGGTAACCCTCCACAGGCTGCCAAACATCGAAATTTTGTTGAAATCGGCCGGTTTCAGGCCCCCACTGCACCCAAACAATACACGAGAGATAAATATAACTTCCTTTATTGGGAGTGGAATTCACCGGGAATCATTTTTGTAAGTAATAAGAGTGTACAAAAAACCAAGCGTTAACCCGTTTTGGGCTGGTTAAACAGCAATACCCCCATAAAGCTAAAAAATTCAGGTTTTCCGTGGATTTCTCTAAACGAGTCTTGTAGATTTTCAAGAAAAAATTGTCACCCCCAGGCCTTGATGTGACAATAGAAGTTGCATGGCCAAAATACTGCGGTGAGCATTTGTTAACCCTCCAAGGGCTGCTAAAAGTCAAAATTGTGATAAAATGGACTGTTTTTGGACGCCAACAGCACCCAAACGTTATACCTCAGAGAAAGTGGCCTTCATTAATCGGACGCAAAATTGATCGGAAAATATTTTTGAAAGGGTATTCAAAATTCGACGTCTTAACCCATTTTGGGCTGGTTAAAGAGAGATACCCATTAAAATCTTAAAATACCCATTTTCTGTGGATTTCTCTAAAAACATCTTGTAGGTTTTCAAGAAAAAATCGGCTATTCGCAGGTCTTGGTGCGACATTACAAGTTGCATGGACAAAATATTCCGGTCAGCATTAGTTAACCCTCCCAGGGATCCCCAACGTCAAAATTGTGATAAAATGGGCTGTTTTTGGACACCAACAGCACCCAATGGGTACACCACAAAGAAAAGCGCCTCCTTTTATCGAGTGTACAATTTATACAGAAACATTTTTGTAAGTAGCAAGGGTATTCAAAAGTCGAAGTCTTAACCCACTTTGTGTAGGCTAAGAGAGATATCCCTTAAAAGCTTTAAATTCCCATTTTCTGTGAATTTCGCTAACAGTAACTTGTAGGGGTTCAAGAAAAATTGACTATTCGTAGGTCTTTATGTGACATTACAAGTTGCAGGGACAAAATACTCCGGTGAGCGTTTATTAACCATCTACAAGCTGCCAAGCATCGTAATTTTGTTGACATGGGCTGTTTTCGGACACGCACAGCACCCAAAGTATACACGAGAGATAAACATAATCACCTTTGTTGGAAGTGCTATTCACAGAGAACCATTTTTGTAAGTAATAAGGGTATTCAAAAAACCAAGCGTTAACCCCTGTTGGGGAGGTTAAGAGGGATACCCATCGAAAGCTTAAAAATCGTTTTCCCTGGATTTCTTTAAACATCCTGTAGGGTTTCAAGAGAAAATGGCCGTTGATAGGTCTTGGTATCACATTACCAGTTGCATACATTATTCTGGTAGGTATTTGTTAACCCTCCATGGGCTGCTAAATGTCAAAACTTTTGAAGAAATAGTCTGTTTTTGGACACTAACAACATCAAATGGAAATGCCACAGAGAAACGTAACTTCTTTTACTGGACGCAAACCTGACAGAGAAACATTTTTGTATGTAGTAAGGATATACAAAAATCGAGGTCTTAACCCATTGTCGACTGGTTAAGGAGATATACCCATCAAAAGCTTAAAATTCCCGTTTTCTGTGGATTTCTCAAAAAAAATCTAGCACGTTTTCAAGAAAAATTGACCATTTGCAGGTCTTTGAGTGACATTACAAGTTGCATGGACAAAATATTCCGGTAAGCAATTATTAACCCTCCAGAGACTGCAAAGTATAGACATTTTGAGAAAATGGGCTGTTTTGGGGCACCAAACATAACCTTCTTCATTGGAAGTGAAATTCACTGAGGATCATTTTTGTAAGTAATGAAGGTATTCATAAAACCAAGCATTAATCCGTTTAGGGCTGGTTACAGAGCGATACCCCACAAAAGGTTAAAAATTCGTATTTTCCGAGGATTTCTCTAAAAGCCTCTCGTAGGTTTTCAAGACAAATATTGGCCATTCTCATTTGAGACTACTATACTCACCTTGTATGAACTCAAAAGTAAGTGTATAGTATTTATTATCAAGAATAACCGCCCATAAGTTCCACTCTCACTGTGTCCCGCTTCATCGGTCAATTCCACGGTGTCCCACGCCAGCGGTCGATTTATCCAAACAAAATTACCAAGGCTACCACCTCCTCCCTGCCTCTTTCTCCAACCAAACACACATTGAAAGGTACGCCTCACCTCGTATTCCACACTGCCCTGCATGATATCATTTATTATTTATTTATTGGTGTTTAAGGGCATATACTTATGCACAATGGCTAATCATGACCGTGACAGTTCTACGGGTGGAGGAAGCCACAGTACCTGGAGAGAACCACCGACCAACGACGAGCAGCTGCCAGCTTCCCAACATCGTAACTCCGAACTACAGCACAGACAGGGCTAGATTGGTTGAAGACATGCGTACCGTCGACGTGCAGTACGCCTTAGTACATGGCGGCATCATGCCCCCATATGGACAATCAGAGTTAAGTGCCTTGCCCAAGGACACAGCATGGGAGTCCGAATTGATCGCTCAGACGGCCACCCATCCAATGATAAACCAGGCTCAACGTTGCTTTACTTCGGTGATCTGACGAGAACCGGCTACCACAATGCCACCGCGCCCCGCCACTGCATGATAAGAAAGCAGTAAATAACGTTAGCTACAATGGGATCAGTTACTTATAATATCAAATAGTGTTGACACTATAGCATTTCCCCGACAGTGGGTCCAGGTATATACTAGTCTGTAAAACGGCTATACACTGCCCCTCCTCCGCCCCAGGGTGGCGACGTGGCAGTATATATCCATCTTAGTGACGCTATGTTGTGCCTAAGGAACCTTACAATAAAAGGTGGGGCTCCCCAACATGGGAAGGGGGGCAGGTATATTTACTACTCTGTAAGGCGGTTATCAAATGCAGTGGTGCATGGCGCCAAGATTTCCCCGGCAGTGGGGCTAGATATATACTAGTTTGTAAGACGGCTATACTCCCCTTCTCCGTCCCAGGGTATATTTTATCTACACATATGTACAAACAACACTTCCTATTTACGAATGTAATAACTTCATGTTTGTCGTTGTATGTATGGATATCTTCATTGTAATAAATAAAACTAATCCTACGGGGAAAAACCAATTGGAGAGAAATTTACTTCTGCTATTAACAGACATGTGATAGGTGAGCTCTACAAGGTGTGAAAAAATGACATAATCATGCATAACAACTGTGGTCTAATAGGAGATAATTGACACAGGGACTATACATGACATGCTTAAGAATTTAAAGTTCACATTTTCTGTGGATATCTTCAAGTGGTTCTTACAGATTTTTAAGAACAAATAAACCCTGGAGAAGAAGTATTCTCGCAAGCCTTCATTAACCCTCCACAAAGCGTCAACTATCGAAATTTTAGATAAATTTGAGATACAATAGGCTATTTGCATTAGACGCTGATTCTCAGACGCTGATATTAATATTAACCCTCTCCACAAACAATGATGATTTAGCCAAAACGTTCTTTTATCACACTGGGTCATTTGAGACTATTGGGTCATTTGAGACTATTATACCCACTTTTCTCAAGACATCAATAAAAATACTTTAATGATACAATTAAAAACAATTCTTCAGACACTCCAGGGTCATAAAAAATCATGGATGTTTATTAACCCTCTACAGACGGCCAAGCATCGTAATTTTGTTGAAATGGGCTGTTTTCAGACATGCGCAACACCCAACGTGTACCTGGGAATTACCCATAATCTCCTTTGTTGGAAGTGGAATTCACCGAGGACCATTTTTGTAAGTAATAAGGGTATTCAAAAAACCAAGCGTTAACCCCTTTTGTGTTTGTTAATAGTGATACCCATCAAAGGCTTAAAAATTTATGTTTTCCCTGGATTTCTTAACAAACATCTGGTAGCGTTTTCAAGAGAAAATGGCCATTGATAGGTCATGGTGTCACATTACCAGGTGATTGGATAAATTATTCTGGTAAGCATTTGTTAACCCTCCATGGGCTGCTAAATGTCAAAATTTTGAAAAAAATAGCCTGTTTTTGAACAACAACAACATCAAAAGGGAATGCAACATAGAAACCTAACTTCTTTTACCAGACGCAAAACTGACAGGGAAACATTTTTGTAAGTAGTAAATGGATTCAAAAATCGAGGTCTGAACCCATTTTTGACTGTTTAAGGAGATATATATATGCTTAAAATTCCAGTTTTCTATGGATTTCTCAACAACAAAAAATTCAAGAACAATTGACCATTCGCAGGTCTTTGAGTGACATTACAAGAATGAACACAATGTTTCGGTAAACATTTGTTAACCCTCCAGAGGCTGCCAAGCATAGACATTTGGAGAAAATGGGCTGTTCTTGGGCAACCATAACACCAAATGTGTACCTACGAGATAAACATAACCTCCTTCATTGGAAGTGGAATTCACCGTCGATCATTTTTGTAAGTAATGAAGGTATTCACAAAACCAAGCATTAACCCTTTAGAGCTGGTTACAGGGAGATACCCCTCAAAAGGTTAAACATTTGTGTTATCTGAGGATTTCTTTAAAAACATGCCGTAGATTTTCAAGAAAAAATGGCCATTCTCTGATCTTAGTGTGACATTACAAGCTGCATGTACAAAATATTCCTGTAAGCATTTGTTAACCCTATGCAGGTTCTCAAACATCAAAATGTTGATAAAATGGGCTGTGTTTGCGTACCCACAGCACCCAAAGTTGGGAGGAGAGATCAAAACAAGTGGAAGTAGAATTCACTGAGAATTATTTTTGGAAGTAATAAGAGTATTCAAAAAACAAAACTTAACCCGTTTTGGGCTGGATAAACAATGATACCCATCAAAAGCTTAAAATTCATGTTCTCCCTGGATTTCTCTGAAAACATCTTGTAGATTTTAAAGAAAAAAATGGCCATTCACAGTTCTTGGTGTGACATTACAAGTTGCATGAATAAATATTCCTGTTACCACTTGTTAACCCTCTACAAACTGCCAGACATCAATATTTGGGATACATTTGAGATAAAATGAACCATTTTTAAATTGACACAACACTCAGTGGGTATGTGTCAAACAAACATAACTCCTTTTGTCGGTCATTCACTTGTTGGAAGACGATATTGACATTAAATCAGTCCACCGTTAATGATGGTTTTTACCTAAACAATTTTTTATCAAACTCTGTCATTTGAGATTACTATCTTCACCTTTTTCATAACATCAATGAAGGGACTTCAGTGAGACAGTTAAAAACAACAAGACACTGTGGGGTCATGAAAAATCATGGAATCTCATCGGGAAAAGCCATGATTCTCCAGATTCATAAAGTCTATTTTTTTGGGGGGGGGGGGGGAGGGGGGGGGGGGTTTCCACACATTTTGTCCGCACGATTCCGAAGCCATTTTCGGACCGATTTTCACAAAATTTTGCACACGCATAGAGGGGCACAAAATCTAAAAATGTACCGAAGCGGAATTTTCGATTTAACCCTTATTTCGTCAGAATTGGCAAAAAACTGTCAAAATTGGGGTTTATCGGCACTTTCTCGAAACACGTCTTGTAGATTTTTTTTAAACCTTGATCATTGATAGGCCTGCCTGTGCCACGACCTTTGATACACATGACATATCTGGCGATGCATATGGTAACCCTCCACAGGCTGCCAAACATCGAAATTTTGATGAAATGGGCCGGTTTTAGGCCCCCAGAGAACCCAAACGATACACGAGAGATAAACATAACTTCATTTATTGGAAGTGGAATTCACCGAGGATCATTTTTTGTAAGTAATAAGGGTGTTCAAAAAACCAAGCGTTAACCCGTTTTGGGCTGGTTAAACAGCAATACCCCCATAAAGCTAAAAAATTCAGGTTTTCCGTGGATTTCTCTAAACGAGTCTTGTAGATTTTCAAGAAAAAATTGTCACTCCCAGGCCTTGATGTGACAATAGAAGTTGCATGGACAAAATACTGCGGTTGTAAAAATTAATTTGTGGTTGACCAACTTGGTTAATTGGCGTAACTGTCTATTTTTATTGGTTTTGGAAAAATCCACATATGTTTTGCATTTCCTGCACAATTAACTCCTAACCAAAATCAGGTAATGTCGCTGTCCAAATGGAACGGGGAGGAATGTGGTGAACACCAATAATTATGTCAGAAAAGCTGTTGAGTTGGAAGTTTTGTCTGGTACTCGGAGTACTCCACTGGAATTCGAACAGACCTGATGTGATTTTTCCTTCCGTGATGATTGATGTACTCACCTGTTGGACGGCGAATTGTCAAGACGTCTGGTTTTAGAATCTGACAACTTGTATTTTATGGTGAGTTTCCACAATTATAGATCAATTCTATAACACAAACTTCTCTTGAACAAACTTGATTCTAAACCTCAAATACCACATATCAAGTCTCTGCTACTGGTGGTTCATTAGAAGATTTTTAAAAAATTTGGCCATTTTTCCCCACCCCTCTGCTCAATATGAGCCGAAACCTAATTTGCATAAAAATCAAAATGCCCCTATATAACCACTACTTACAGGAAATTTAATTTGAATGTGGCCAATGGTTTAGGAGAAAGAGGCTCAAACACCACCTTCACGCAGGACGACGGACGGACGGGCGACGAGTGATCAGAAAAGCTCACCCTGACTTTCGGTCAGGTGAGCTAATAAAGAAACGGCAGACAGGTTCCACTTACCACGAAAGAATCGAAAGCTGGTAAGAGGGACGTGCTGTCATGTAACTGGGCGGAACGACGCTGGTAGGACCAACCCCCTGATATACTTTCCATCTTGCAGCACTTCATAATAACAAGAGGTCCCCAAGTGGCCTTGATCGCTCACCTACCAAAGTGGTTCAAAGAAGTATTTGGGGTCACATTCAGTTTGACATGGTTCATCAACACTACAAAGGAATGAAGTCACGAAAGGAAAATTTTATGGGAAAACACTAAGGAATGGATTTGAACAAACCTGAACCTAACATGCACCTCCTACCACCCCTCACTCCACCCATAGAAAGCCCAAATATTAAGGCAGGGTCTCAAATTGAACACACTTCGGAGCAGCGGTATGGGCGAAGAAGATTCTTCAATGTTTTCCCCATTTCCCGCAGTGTTGAGAAATGCTGACTTTCAAAGTCCCGAAAAAATATCCTATGATAAAACCGATAGCAATTTTTTTTTACCATTCCATTTTGTTGGTCCTAAGGAAGCTTCACACCAAATAAAAATTCTCAGTGCCGTATAGTTTTGGAGATATGGGCGTTTTATTTTTTTTTCTAGTTTTAGATCCTGCGGTTCCCATGGGGCGACGGGAACACTTTTTTGACAGAAGTTAAGTATTTATGACCCAATAAGCCCTCATATCAAATTTGGTTCAAATTAGCCTCTCAGTTCGGAAAATAGATATTTTGGTACAATTAGGGCTCCCACAGGAAGCCCAAAAATGAACCCAGGGACTTGGCTTTAACAAACTTATATCTCACCTCCCCAAGGATACTGTATACCAAATATCAAAAGATTCTGATTGGTGGATGTGAAGAAGATTTTTGAAGAATATTCCTCATATTGAACTAAGTTATAATTCGGGCTCCCACAGCCTAAATATGACCCAAGGGACTTGGCTTGAACAAACTTGAATCCCCTCCTCTTCCCATAACGACGGGAAATATAGCCCCTCGAACTTCTCTTGAACAAATCTGAGTCTCCACATCGAAAGGAATCTGCACACCAAATATCAGGTCTCTGCTACTGCTGGTTCATGAGAAGAAGACTTTTAAGATTTAGGCATACTTTTTGGGCGTAGCCCTACCGAGGGGCAGGACAACTTGATTTGAACAAACTTAAATTGACATATGATAGGGAACTCGCACACCAGATTTGTTTCAGTTTGGTCGAATAGTTTGTGAGAAGGAGTCGATAATGTAAAGTTAACGACGATGACGACGACAGACGATGACGGACAGAAAGTGATTAGAAAAAGTCATCTTTCCGCAGCCTGCAAGAAGAAATCAAGGGCGTCTCACCTGCAATTGGTGCATCTGGCACAACACTATATGGAACACTTAATTAGAATCTTTTTGGAACTCTGATACCAATAATGCTGCGGGGCGGATAATTCACACCTCATCAAATTACTATTCCTTGTGATAATCATACTTATAACTGGGAAGTAGGGGCTATATATACTACTCAAAGTTTGCTAAGCACCACATATTTGACACGTTGTGAAATTTTCTTTTGACACATTTGCGATATTTTTGGTGGATACGATTGAGAAATGTATTGAGATGGTCCCCAGTGTTTAGACTTTTCATGACACTTATGGAAAGCATGTACCCCTTGATTTTCATGATGTTTTCGTATACTGTCTACATATACATGTGGCTGTGTAGGGTATTCAGTCTTTATTTCAACACAAACCCTTATGATTTTATGATTGAATATGGCGAATGCAAATGTAAGAAGACATTTGTCTGAAGCAAAAATGTGGCCGGCTGTAGGGATGGTGGAACAAAGGGCAACCCATCGTCAGGTCGGTGAAGCCCTTGGTGTGCACCATACGGTGATCACCAGAGCCTGGGCAAGATTTCAGCAGTATGGCACACCAGTCAGACGACATGGTGGTGGCAGAGACAGGGCAACATCTGCAGTTGAAGGTCGGCTTTTGATCATTCAGGCCCGTAGGAACCGCTTTGCCACAGCAACCCAGCTTCGCAGTGACCTTCAGAATGCATCCGGGGTAAATGTTTCGACGCAGACTATCCGGGCAAGGTTGCACGAAGGTAGTCTCCGATCGAGAAAACCATGTATTTGCATTCAGCTGTCCCAGAACCACCGCCACACATGATATGAATGGGCCATGGATCACATTGGATGGACCAGAGAAGATTGGTGACCTGTCCTTTTTACAGATGAGTCAAGGTACCGTCTAGACCACACAGATAGGCGTTCTAGGGTATGGAGAAGATCAGGAGAGCGATTCCATGCAGCCAACATTGCTGGGCATGACCGCTATGGTGGAGGGTCTGAATGGTCTGAGACGGCATCAACGGGGGTGGACGAAGAGAGCCCTGTGTCCTTGACCGTGGTACATTGACTGCACAGCGGTATATTGATGGGGTCCTGGATGATGCCCGCGTCAGATTGTATGCAGGTGCAGTGGGTCATAGATTCATTCTGATGAACGATAATGCCCACCCTCATGTTGCCAGGCTTGGCAATTTCAGGAGAGCGATTTTTTAGCTCTCCTTACTGCCCTCCTGAAAGAATTAAGGAGAGCGAAAAATTGCCCTCCTAAATATTTTGGTCTGGGATGATTGCGATTACATGTATTATGCTTACATTAAATTTTTGCTGTAAAGCAAAAATGTAATTTAACTTCGAAGTCACATAACATCACGTAATTTCATTTTGAAAGTGGTCTAGTGGTAAAAGGTAATGGCTGCAACCATACCCAAACACAGTTGCAATCATTTGAAGCAAAATGGGTCACAGCAATATTTTTTTTTCTGTCAGTTTCAAGTTCAACAACTGACATCACAGTTTGAGGGGTAATTATTCAAGGAATATTGACGCTATAATATACTACCATTACTACTATCCTGTCACTTGAAGCACTTGCACCAGGATGTGACTGTAGATTCAAGCAGACCTGTTGTCCAAGAAAGTCATACGCCTACCACTACCACCTTCAACCCCCCCTTGGGGGGGTTGAAGGTGGTAGTGGTAGGCGTATGACTTTCTTGGACAACAGGTCTGGGTACACACACAGGTCTTGTCAAGTGTGTGTTCGGTTGTTGAGTGAGACATCTAGATGTCTAAGAGATTTCGCTTTACCTTAGTAAAGTTAATAAAATCACTGATGGAGTCTGTTGGTTTCGGTTTCAATGAGTTCGTTCAACTGGATACTTAAAATGCTGTGTAAAGCTAATTGCTCTCCTAAGCTGATTGAGGAGAGTGATTTTTTGCCCTCCTGCATTTTTCAGAATGCCAGGCCTGTGTTGCCCATGCTGTCCGGGAGTACCGACAGAGGGAGGGGATTGAGCGTATGGACTGGCCAGCAAGCTCCCTTGACCTCAATCCAATCGAACATGTCAGCCCGTCCAGTCCAACCAAGAAGTGTCCAGGAGCTTGGTGCCATGCTGGTCCAAGAATGGAACATCATCCTATAAAGGACCATCTGAAACCTGATTGGGAGCATGAGAAGGCATTGTCAAGCCTTTTATTAACAATAATGGGTCTCATACTCGATACTGAACCCATACCCGTTCGCTCTGTCAACTTTTGGCAAATTTGAAAGATTTCCTCTTTTACCAATAATATCCATTTTCGATTGTTATCGTAGTCAAAAGCAAAAAAATAATGTCAAACACAAACAAAATCTTAATTTCTGTACTTAAATCATTAAAGATATAATTAAATAAAAAATATACACACTTTTCATAACAATATTTCAACTAAAACGTAAAACAGGTTGTTGGATATACTTGGTGCTTAGCAAACTTTGAGTAGTATATAATACAAGAACTAAGTGTTTTGAAAATCAAGTCGGAGCAGGGCAAGGCTATGACAGAACCAAGTCATGTCCTGCCCCGAGACCAAAACATCTGACATTACCTGCAACGTACTAATATTGTTTCCGTTTTGAACTCAAACATTGACAATGCTGCAACTGTTGGATTAGTCTTGTAGGCTTAGGTCTTCTTTTGTATAATATTGTTAAATACTATAGGGCTGGGGGGGGGGGGGGGTGGGTGGGTAGGGACAATGGCATTAAAGGCAGTCCCCAACGTAACACATATGACTGGGGATGTATATGATCTGGTACGGAGATGCACAAACAAAACAACAAAAACAAAACAAAAAAACCCGCAATTTTGACTGGATGGCAATCCTGTCGCAAGCCAGACGAACTTCCCTGGCCATTTTATTTATCACAGTGCAGTTTTTCTGCATTTCAAAAAGACAAGTCGGCAGTTTTGTAACACTCGACAAATGATATTTCGCCCAAAGTGTGGAAGTTCAAATGGTGTGGTGGTTCGTTTACTAGGAATTTCAAAGATTGGATTCGTTGTTGAGGGTATAGTATTGAATGGGAGTTGATTATACACAAACAGTCTTGAATTTCTTGAAACTGTAGTTTATTCAACTGATGGAACGATATTAGCTGGATAGTGGATACTGGATGGTGAATTACTACTAAATTGCAGTCGGATACATTTTCCACTCGGCGATTATTCAGAATTTCGGAGAACTGAACAAAACACAAGTATTTGCAAACTGTCATCTCAAGGTCCATGAGGTTAAAGGTTTGCAAGTCCACCTTCTGATTTTATGAAAAAGATTAAACATATTTTCGGGTCTAAAATCTCACGAGGTGTTAATTTATGCAGCCGTCAGTGTCGGCAGGGACTCCATTTCCATGGCAACTCGCCTGTGTAATATACTCTGATTTCCTGAGCACAACGTATTTGCAGAAATTATCTCAAGAGTTTCAAGTTTAAGAAAATGATTTTGTGCCTTGAAACTCCCGATGCGGAAGTCAATTTTGTAACCTATTTTCATAGTAAATGCAACACTCGAATGTGATACCAATTAGTGTAGTTGTTCGTGATAAAGCGGTATCTTAACTCAAACGTTTGAGAACAAAGTTAACTTTAGGTTGTTACTCTCATTATTAGAAGTGAAGACCTGATTGGAATTAGTTTTTCAACATTGGAATTGGAAACCGCAACAACAGTTTTTCTGTAATTGTTTCGGTTTTGATAACAAAAACGAAACTGAACCAAATGTTTAGTTAACCGCACATCTCTAACAAATACAGTCTGTGAGAGAATTAAGTTTTCCCATTCCTGTGACCTTGACCATTGTCGCTCAAGCGTGGTGTTGTAGTGCAAAAGACTTCCATTAGTCTTTACCCTTGTGTAAAGTTTATGGAAATCCATCAAAGCATTATAGAGTTATGTCTCCAGGTGGACAAATAAAGTCGGACAGATGGATGGACAACCCAGATTTAAGATGCCTCCCTATCGGGGGCATAAGAATAAGCTGACCACCTAACTAACCACAATGTTTGTTATGCAAAGGTACCATTATATTTCATACATCATCCGTATGAACGCTCTAGTTTCGGTTAAACTTGAAGGCGAAAATTTACTGTTGTTATCCCAATCTTGTTACCCGATCACTCACGGAACTTTCCTACACAGCGCAATATATTCCATATTTGTAAAACTGTAGGTCTCACAGAAAGACAAGTGTGAAGTTTGTATACACTTGTTTCTTCTATTTATAGCATATATGCCCATGAAAACTATTTTCGTTTGCCATTTTGGATACTCGTCCTGTGGGTTTTATTGGAAGCATACATGTACATGCAGCTGTGCTCGAATTGAAATATACAAAGTTTTTGACCTGATAATGCCCAGCTAGTGCTAAAATAATGCACATTTGTTGTTCGTGGTGATAAAAATATTTGGAATGTAGCCGAGGTATTCATTTATTTCGACGTCAATCAGAAATTATAATACACAGTTTTTAGTTTGCATGTATATCCGAAAACTTCAGGCAAATTTGTTTATATCTTCACAATGTGGTATATTTTGTAAATTCGTCTGCGTGAAAGTTTTTATTTACAGACATAAGTAATTTCTTGTTGCTTCTGATGCCCAACACTTTGCACACAATGTTTTTTTAACATGCTCTTTCACATACAAGCAAAATCTGAGAGTCAATATTTTTTCAAATTAGTGGCTTATTGTTCCTTTAACCCTCTAACTAGGGTTGCGGACCGGACCGCAAAAAAGAGGTACGGTCCGCGGTCCAGACCGCGGACTGGACTTGCGCTATTGGACCACTTTGGACCGGTCTTCACATGGCAGTCTGATACTGGACCGGTTGGCAGACTTTAATACATAGATGTACGTCTATCTTAAGCACTGCGGTTATCTGGTACGGAAATCCGAAGCGCCAATCACCAGTCAATAGACTCAGTACACAGTGTCGCAAATGTCTGGTCATCTTGTGTGAGATCTCACAACAGATCCCCAGAAACATTCATTGATGTCGGTGACATCAATCGACAGTGACTACCGAATACCGCCTCTGTCTTTTGATCCCATCGACTTAAGAGAATGTCGATTGGAACGCGTTTGGTTTAGTAACAAATTAACAATCTTCAATCATGACTATGTCACATGGCAAACGTTCACTGACTTCAGTTTTGGGCCGGTGGCAGATACCAGATGGTTCCAAATAAATCATTTGTAATTCTGTAACTCTACCTACCAGTCGTTTGTTTCAAATATAGCATAACCAGTTGTTAAAATTTAGAATAATAAGGGAGCTTTCTAGAGAGTCGAATGATACTCGATCTAGTGAAATTAGTGAATCACCCAGTAATTCTGATACAGCGACATTGAATGTATTATATAACATGCACAGAGTTACCAAGCTTGCCCATCAGATGGCAGTAACCTGATGATTTTTAACACAAACGCGTATTCCAATTCAATCATTATAAAATATCTTAAAGCAAATGTGTTAAAATCTTAATTAGCAAATGTAAGATTTTAACACATTTCGCTTCATTTAAGGTATTTTATAATGATTGGACTGTCCCGGAACCGGTCCAATCAAGAATATCGGACCACCTAGGGTTGGACCGGACTGGACTGAACCACCACTGGCGATCCGGTTCCCTACCTTTAACTAACACGAAGGGAAGGCAACTCTTACAAATAAAATTCTTGAATAACTAATTTTTTTTTCATTTTTGCATCACAAACAGCATATGGCCTCTAATTGGAACGAGCTCAACAAGCTCGTCCCAATGGGAGGTCATAAGCTATGTTTTTGAGCCAGAAAATGAAAAAAATAATGAAAATATATATGTCGATTTTTGTGAATAGCGATGACGGGTTTTGGACATTACGTTAGGTAAAGGGTTAAATGATCAAACATAGTCTGACATTCAAGGTGAGGACTGTTCGATCTGTTTGATTTTTCAGGTCACTTCCAGCACTTATCATTTGGCTATGTTTATTTGTTCTTTTGGGGTTTTTTTTGGAGGGGGGGGGGGCTTATAATTATGTTTAAAGTCACTTTCATCATCTATGGCTACATCATGACTGCAACAAAGGTATTAAGTAATGTAATGTTTGTTTAGCTAATTGGTATATACATATATGTAGATCACTACCATTTGCCCATTTTAGAAGACTTTCACTCCATGCGTTGGTTACCAGGTCCTATTTGACCTGTAAAATAGAGCTTTTTACCAAAGTAAACAAGCACTGCCTCACTTCCCAGGGTTCCCATGGGGACAGGCATTGGTTATCAGGCCATATTGTTCCAATGATACAAAGATGATTGCCCTCTTTCTAGGTTCCAGAAGAACAAAAGAAGGATGGACAGTCATGCGCCCTTTTAGTTTAAACAATATTTATTGGAAAATTTGTTACTTGTATACATTACATAGTAAATAATAAGAAAGGTACAACACAAAATGCACAGTAGTACACAAGATAACAAAGATGAACAAATAAATGGGTTACAATGTAAAGAAGGGATTCGATAAAAAGCTGACAGCTTATGTAAGTCGTCTCCCTAGCTAGTTTATTAATTCACTCGGGCAGGTGGTAACAGTTAGTAGGTAAACTCGCACATCGTCACCCGAGGACCCCCACCCGCCCCTCGTAACCTCCTTCCCTACATGGATAAAGGGATGACTGTTACAAAAAGGATTTCATTGGGCATAGACAAATTTATGCCCTCAGAGACAGCCCATCACCCCCATTGGAACGCGCTTGAATTGATCGCTCCAACGGGGGGGGGGGGGGGGGGGTCATAAGACTAGTCTCCGAGACCAAAACTGAAAACTGAATAAAATATAGGTGGCTAGCTTTATTAATAGCACTGATCGTACTGACCATCACGCGTAGTAAGGGTGGGCGGGGGCAGACCACCGGGCAACGATATGCAAACGTGTTTGGACTACAACAGGAATGGAATAAGACAGATATGAAAGGAAAGAGGAAGAGAAGAAAAGAAAAAAAAAAGAAAAGTGAAACAAAAAAAAAAAAAGAACCAGATGAAAGAAAAGAAGAGAGTAGGCCAGTTAGAATACATGATGTATTAACTACACTCGAAGAGTGCTTAAGTGAGTAGGTTAAATCATTCAATTCATTTGGTAAAGAGTAATGAATAAAGTCTACGAATAGAGTCCACGAATTGAGTCGACAAATAGAGTCAAGGAGTCAAGGTGGCGTTAAGGTGGCGTTGGGCTGCAGTGAAATTTGATAGGTGTGGAGGGAAATATTAGTGTCGCTGTGCTAGTTTGGTACTATTATTATTAAGTAAAATTGAATGGGTCATTGTTCTGTTACACGTAGGTCAATCACAGGAATCGCTTACTCGATAAGATGAAGTCATGTACCACTTCAAAGATAAGGCGATTGTCTTCGTCATTTAGGAATTCTGAACCAAATAAAAGTGAGGATGTGGCTGACTCAAAAGGGAGAAGATTGATGGTATAATTACGTACGTCTGAGAAGATTGGACAGTGAAGAAGAAAATGATCAGGAGTCTCGTGCTCGCCACACTGACATAGAGGGCTTGGTGATAGATGATTATCGTATAGGTGGGAATTGAGGTTACTGCACCCTAGTCGTAGCCTACAATGATATATTTGAGCTGCACGAGAATTTGCATTACTGTAAAACCCTGGAGGTCGATGGTTTCCCTTATTTAGGAAAGTCTTGAAATTAATCAGTGACGAGTTCTCGCGGACAGGCAGGGGCAAATTATTCCATTGGTCAGTAACGCTAGGGATGAAGGAAGACTTGTACAATTGAGTCCGACAAAAAGGAACTCGGTGGTTTTGATTTGATCGTAGACTGAGTGACGAAATAGTCGAAGAGGCAGGCGGGGGGACGTTATTGGATAGGTAAGGAGGTAACATGCGATGATACATTTTAAAGAACTGAATTAGCTTGTGTTTGCGACGTCTTACTTGCAATGGGTCCCATTGCGTTTCACGATAAAGCAAAGTCTTACTGGCACTAACGGTTGCCCCCGTAATGATTCTAGCTGCTGCAATTTGTATTTTTTCCAGTTCCGCCGATTTGGTTTCAGAGCAGTTATCCCAAACAGTATCAGCATATTCAATAAGTGGCCTAATAAAGGCAAAGTATATTTTTTCTAACTACGATCCAGATTAAATTTGTGCCTCCTCAGTAAGTCCAAACGGCACCAGGCTTTAGCTCAAATATGATCGATGTGGTCGTTCCATGTACATGTACTATTCAGTATGACTCCTAAATGTTTATGGTTGGACACTTCAGATATCTGAGAATCGCCTAAAAATAAGGGTGGATGGGTGCTACTTTTACGCGAAATTAGCATACTTTCTGTTTTATTAGGATTGAACTCAACCAGCCATGTTTTAGCCCAATGTTCAATTGTGGCTAAATCGTGATTGATTAAGGTCGAGGCTTGATCTGGGTCCTCTATAATGAGATATAAGGAAGTATCATCTGCAAAGAGGCGTATACTGCTAAGCAGGTTATCGGTTATGTCATTAATGTAAATGAGGAACAGAAGGGGGCCGAGAATCGACCCTTGGGGAACACCGGCATTGATGGGTCTCCACGGAGATACCTCTGACGCTACCACAACACATTGCAACCTATCTGCAAGATACGATTTTAAAAACAACAGGAGTTCTCCAGAAACGCCAATGCTCTCCAGCTTGTAGATAAGACCAGTATGCCATACTTTGTCAAAGGCCTTACTTACATCACAGAACACTACCCTAACTTCTTTGCCTTCATCGAGTGCACGGCAGAATTCATCATATATGTCAGTCAGTTGGAGGACAGTTGAGTCGCCAGATCGAAAACCTGACTGAAATTGACTGAGGACATTATTTTCAATCAGAAAAGCCCACAGGCGTTTAAATACACATCTTTCGAAAATTTTGCCAACACAACTGATTAGGGCTATTGGGCGATAATTAACAACAGAATTAGAGGGTTGCTTTTTAAAGATTGGGGAGACGTTTGCCTTTTTCCACAGTGACGGAAAGTACGAGTTGTTCATCAGTATGTTAAATAAGATTGAAAGTGGCTCACATAAAGAGGTTTTACATTCTTTAAGAAGACGCGGGCTTATCAGATCTGGGCCAGACGCCTTGGACACTTTTATCGACTTCATTGCAGTATATACTTCGCTACAATGGAGGGTGATACTATCAATACTTTCAGAAGCACGGACCGGTGAGTCAGGCAGGGAAGCATTCGAATCGTCAACTGTTGAGATAGAACTGAAATATTCGTTGAACACTTCCGCTTTCTCAGCACTTGATGAGTATATTTTGTTTAAGTGGATGAGAGTGGGAATTCCCACTCTATTACTGCTACCGATAAATGATTTTAAGGTCTTCCACCACCGTGATGGTGGGGTTTCATTGCTCCTTAGAGTGGACTGGATTTTGGACATATATAACGCTTTGGCCTTCCTAACAGCCGACACAACTTCGTTCCGTTTCAGTTTATATTTTACCCAGGCATGTGGAAGATCGGTGCGTTTAGCAATGCGATACAAACGTTTTCTCTGTCTAATCTGTAATCTGATTTCGTTATGCATCCATTTAGGTTGGTCTATTCGCGTGGTAATGAATTTGTGGGGTATGTGGATGGATGCAGTATCGAGTATTTTGTCGGTGAAATCAGAAACTATAGTATCAAGACATGGATTATCGAATAGAGAGTCCCAGTCAGTGTTAGAAAAAGCATCATTCAATGCTTCATAATTACCCTGGGAATAGAGCCATATCCTTCTTTTAAATGAGAGAGGTGGTGATTTTAAAAATTCGACTTCGACTGAAATTGGACAGTGGTAACGAATCATGTCTGGGATAATTGGTTCCAGGACCTCACAAGTTTTCATGTGGATTGTATCGCTGAGAGCAAAGAGGTCCAGTATCGAAGCCGACGACTCGGTAAAACATGTTGGCTCACTCACAACCTGTTTTAAATTGAAATAATGTAAAATTTCAGAAAAGCCGCTTCTTGAGAGAACCACTTGATTGTCATTGAAGTCACCTGTAACAATTAAGTCGACCATTGACGTGTCTCTGGCTTTTTCAATGGATGCTGATATGGCTTCCCATGCATCGGGAGGACTGTTGGGTGGCCGGTAGAATACCCCCAACAATAACGATCTACTCTGTTTTGTGTATACTTCTGCCCAGAGGCACTCCGTATTCAACGTACTTTGGTCCGGTCTTGGTCGAAATAAGATACCGTCTTTAATATAAATTGCGACCCCACCTCCCCTTGTCGTGCGGTTAAATCTCAATGGTTCTTGAAACCCATGGAGAAGGAGATCGGATGTGGGGTCATTGCTACACAGCCATGTCTCAGACAATGCCACGACGTCAAATGGTGCGAATTCATATTGAACGATATCCAGTTTGGGTTTTAGACTCTGGACGTTAAGATGGACAATTTTCAATGTATTCTGTTTGTGATCCGAGTTAAACGAATTTGGGCCAGGGTTAGTTTCGATGTCGCCCGACAATAATAATGTTAGGGCCAAGTGGAACAGCGAGGTGACAAGGAAAGCTGAAATCAGTACTACTAGTGTAGGCACAACCTTTGACGCGTTCACGTCACTGTAACGATATGGAATTTCATCCAGCGGATCTACTAAATCAGTAGTAACGGACTCACTGAAGGAGCCAAAGAACAACGTAACCATAGTAGTGAAGCTTTCATGCAGCCCAACCCCACCGAGACGTAGGAGCAGATAAGTTAAAACACAAGTGGAACTTTTTTTTGGCAGACAATACTTCAAGTTACTACAATACATTTTAAGATTGAAAGTGCCTATCCGAACACGATATGATTCAAGGGAACACATTGTGAACTACTATGTAACCTGTTGATATAGATAAAAAAATATCTTCGGAAGTAAAATTATATTCAAGCTGGCTAGGCAAAAGAGGATGAGGTGTAGAATAAGGAGAATAGGATAGTTGAACTTAAGACTAAAGAATACATAAAACACTAAGAAAAGTAGAAGGTAAATATATACAGAATGAATGTAAGTGCTTATATATAAGTTTAGGATGGAATCTGCTTAACCGAGGTCGAGAATTGCTGTAACTAAGCGATGTGGATGTTCTGTATATTAATGCATTAGTTATCAGATCGGTGAAACAACATGACGGATATTGGGGAGTGCTGAGGGAGAGGCACTTGACACCAAGACAGAGTATATGAATGGGGTTGGGGAGGGGGGGGGGGGGGGTTGAAGAGCGGTTGGGGAGCCTTATGTTATAGCTCACAAATACGTTGAAGCATTGGTGAGGTTCACAGCTTGACAGCTTAGAAGATACTTGTCACATCTATAGCACATGTTGGCAAGGAAGAAGATACCTTACGAAAAAAAGTTACCGTGATTGATCCCCCACCTAACGCGAAAGGCAGATACCACTTCTACAATGAACAATTAGTGCAACACTCAACTTTCTCACCCTAATCTCGAAAGCACAACCCATGATCCCTCAAAGGAACGAGCTCATTGGGCTCGTTCCAACGAGGGGTCACGGACCGTGTCTTGGAGACAGGGAGTGAAGGCATAACCAAATTTGAACGGCTATAAATGTAAACTGCGTTGATCGCTCCTGGCCGCAACGCCGGGCAAGGGCCCAGCAAGTACGATATGACATAGGAAGTGCTAGAAGGAACAATAGAAGGAAAAACACAAGTCACAGGGGTGTAAAATGGCCTTGGTTATTACTGTCTAGATTAATAATTCTTCTACCATTAAGTAATGGGTCGTAGAGTTTGTGCGGAAATAGAGGTCTGTTTATAATAACTGGGTGTTGCACGGGAATCATCAAGGAATTGGTACCATTACCACAAAGCAGTCACATTTGGAACGATAGACAAACCCTTCTTGCCACGAAAGTGTCGAAAATTGGAAAGAAGGGAATGTTGTTGTGTTTGAAGTACAATGGCATGGGTGAGGGGGATTCACCCCTGAATAGACTCGATCTTACAACTCTTATACTGGAACGATGTCATCCTGAAAAAAAAAAAAAAATTGCAAGAGGGAGTCAAGGGTGTCCCACCTAACATGATGAATCTGGAGCAAGGTTGTAAATTGTATGTAGCAGCCAGCTAAGACTCTATAAACCTCTTTGGATCTTAGGTTGTTATTATAAAGATAGTTGTCTATGCCCACCAAGCTCCTTTTCTGAAAGATTAAATATTTCCACACACGGCCTGTGACCTCCCATCGGAATGAGCGCGGCGAGCACGCTCCAATGAGGGGTCACAGGGCATGTCCTTTGGGCAATTAATAAGCAAATACAGAAGCTTGGTTAGCAACTTTTGTAATTGTCAATAGGCAGTCTTTGCCTAGGTTGAGGTTGGATGTAGGTTTTACACTGTGTCTCCAATATGCCAAGTCTCAATGTAAAAGGGATAGCTAGGTTCGCCAGAATCACTGAGCCAGGCAAGAATTATCTACAAATTATCAACACAGAACAAAAATAGCACTGCAAACTTTTGCGAAAAGTGTCTTTTTTCCGGCAAATACGATGTAATACAACGAGGTGAAAAGCGCTAAAGCGGAGATAAGACTTCGGCCGGATCTCGAAAAAATCACGATCCTGTCGAAATTTTCTGACCGGTTTTGCGAGAATAGCACAGGATGTTGGTAGCACGGGGTAGATTGGGTGTGTAGGGTAAATCGTGATATAGTATCAATACATTAAGTACCACCAAGGTACGCTTATGATCACGCAGAAGGTATTTCGATCGATCAGATAGCAAATGAAGCGTGATACATTGCACACCGGTTAATTGTAATTTTTCGTAATTTGAAAATCGAAAGAGCAACGTTAGAAAATCATAATGCCATGACCGAAGCAGGGAAGGTTCCTTAGCGAGACTTAAGATTGAAAACTAGACCCAAAACTGAACATTCTCAAGTGCATATACATATTGAGCAGGCAGACATTAGTGAACTTATTTTTCTACATAAACCCGAGACAAAGATGTTAAAGAATCTTTTTTTTTCTGTTTTCCTTTTTTTGGGTGGGGGGGGGGGGATTAAAATCTAGACTCAAAGTCAAACATTCTCAAGTGCATGTACGCATACATACATATTGAGCAGACAGGCATATTGCGCCCTTTTGGGGGGGGGGGGGGGGCGTGAATTATCAACAATGCTGTACATCTGTTTTCTGAAGTATTTTATTTTCATTTATAAAAGCACCAATTCAAAAATCAATAAATACAAGAAATATGTACAGAAATGTAAGGAGGAAGAAAACCAAAATACTCAAAAATAGGCCGATGAAATCGTCAGATGTGTACCCATACACGCAACTAGTAGAAAGCTGTCTGACGGAGGGCCACCACGGATGCCAACATTATGTACACCATACAAGGGATGGGTACATATAGAAATGGATTGGAGAAGTGCCCAATTTAATGGATAAAAGGTTTATATCTCCGGATCAAATTATCAGATTTACATAAAAAAAACTATACAGCACAGCACATCAGTAACCTGAATAAATATATAAAGTAACATGACAATCGGATTGATATTTTTTGAGTTTTCTCATGCCAAAGGGATTGGAGGAATTTTCAACTTGAATGATAAGGGGTTAATATCTCCGGATCAAATTATCAGATTAACACCAAAAACTATACAGCTCAGCACATCAGTAACCTGAACACAATTATAAAGTAACTTGACAATCCAAGCAATATTTTCAAGTTATCAAATGCCAAAGGGATTGGAGGAATTTTCAATTTGAAGGATAAAGGGTTAATATCTGAGGATTAAAATAACAGATTTACACCAAAAACTATACAGCTCGGTATATCAGTAACCTGAACACAAATATAAAGTAACTTGACAATCCAAGCAATATTTTTCAAGTTATCGAATGCCAAAGGGATTGAAGGAATTTTCAATTTGAAGGATAAAGGGTTAATATCTCAGGATTAAATTATCAGATTTACACGAAAAACTATACAGCTCGGCACATCAGTAACCTGAACACAAATATAAAGTAACTTGACAATACAAGCAATATTATTCAAGTTATCGAATGCCAAAGGGATTGGAGGAATTTTCAATTTGAAGGATAAAGGGTTAATATCACAGGATCAAAATAACAGATTTACACCAAAAACTATACAGCTCGGATCATCAGTAACCTGAACACAAATATAAAGTAACTTGACAATCCAAGTAATATTTTTCAAGTTATCGAATGCCAAAGGGATTGGAGAAATTTCAATTTGAAGGATAAAGGGTTAATATATCTGGATCAAATCATCAGATTTACACCAAAAAACTATACAGCTCGGCACATCAGTAACCTGAACACAAATATAAAGTAACTAGACAATCCAAGCAATATTTTTCAAGTTATCGAATGTCAAAGGGATTGGTGGAATTTTCAATTTGAAGGATAAAGGGTTAATATCTCAGGATCAAATTATCCGATTTACACCAAAAACTATACAGCTCGGCACATCAGTAACCTGAACCCAAATATAAAGTAACTTGACAATCCAAGCAATATTTTTCAAGTTATCGAATGCCAAATGGATTGGAGGAATTTTCAATTTGAAGGATAAAGGGTTAATATCTCAGGATTAAATTATCAGATTTACACCAAAAACTATACAGCTCGGCACATCAGTAACCTGAACACAAATATAAAGTAACTTGACAATCCAAGCAATATTTTTCAAGTTATCGAATGCCAAAGGGATTGGAGAAATTTTAAATTTGAAGGATAAAGGGTTAATATCTCAGGATCAAAATAACAGATTTACACCAAAAACTATACAGCTCGGCACATCAGTAACCTGAACACAAATATAAAGTAACTTGATAAACCAAGCAATATTTTTGCAAGTTATCGAATGCCAAAGAAATGGATACGGACGCCGGACGGACAGACGGACGGACGGGCGGACGGACAAAGGATAGACGAACGACGGATGGTCACCCCGGATGCAGGCATTATGTGTACCATACATAGTATGGGTACACGTAAAAATCAACAAGAGGCTCCCACTTCATTAGCCAGAAAATCCCCCAACCATAAAGTCTGCATACAATGAAACAGTGATTAAGAAGTGTTAAAACCACTCTTTAAAGATACTTGTGGCTCATCAGGCCAAGTATTCCACAATTCAATTGTCCAGGAAGGTAGAATGGTGGAAAGAGGGGGAGGCACAGGTTGAGCGAGAGAGAGTTCAAGCCAACATTGAATTTATTGACCCTTCATTATTCAGAGAGAGAGTTCCGGAATTAGTGGAGAGAGAGAGAGAGAGAGAGAGAGAGAGAGAGAGAGAGAGAGATCATGCCCAGACTGACTTTACCGATGAGGCTGTGCAGACTTTTCACTCTTAACCCCGTACACTCTAATATCAAAATACCAAAGTTTTCAGTAGCAAATAAAGTTTTTCCACAATGCAACTGAGAATTTAAATGAAAGTGTCAATTACACTGTAGCTCAACTTGACAAACTTGAACTTGGTAAGTTATAAGTGAAATGGCAAAATCGAAGATCATTGGTTCCAATGTTATTTGGTTAAATTTCAACATAACAATATTGTGCGTGCACCACGTCAGAGCAATCCATGCATTTTTAAATGTAAACTGTAAGGCTGGCTAAAGGAAGAATGTTTATATGCAAATGCAGCAAGTTCAGAGGTTATTGTAAACGGCAACTTTTTTCACAGAAATGAATGCTAATCAATAGCTCTTACCTCAAGGTCTGGCCAAATAAGCACACCAAGTTCCAAAACAATCCTACGATAAATGTGCCCTGTAGGCCATGTCAAAAAAGAATGTTGATGCACAAATGCAATAATTCAAAGATTGTTGCTAACAGCAACAGTTTTTGATGGAAATGAAAAGAAAATTGATAGCTCCTATCTTTGTCACCATGAACAAGCATACAAAGTTTCAAAACAACCCGATAAAGAATGCGTCCTCTGAGGCATGCCAATACACAAATGCAATAAGTTTGACAGTCATTGCTTGTGGCAATGTTTTTTTTATGGAAATTCATAAATATACCCTGTGCACTGAGTGCAAAGGGGATAAGTTGCTGCTCAAATGCACTAAGTTCAAAGGCTGGTGATAATGACAATAATCTTTTATGGAAATGAAAACAAAATCAATAGCTCACATCTAGATGTCATCCCAAACAAGCACACCAAGTTTCAAAGCGACCCGATCATAAATGTGACCTGCAGGGCATTCCAAAGGAATATACTGATGGCTAAAAGTTTAAAGATCATTTCTAGCGGCAACATTTTTTGACGGAAATGGAAGAAAATCAATAGCTCCCATCTGGAGGTCACCCCAAACAAGCATACCAGGTTTCAATGCAATCTGTTCATAAATATTCCCTGTAGGGTGTGCCAAAGGGAAATACTGAGGTCTGACTAAACTAAGTTCAAAGGTCGTTGCCAGCTGCAACATTTTTTGACGGAAATGGGAGAAAATCAATAGGTCCCATCTGGAGGTCACCCCAAACAAGCATACCAAATTTCAAAGCGATCTGATCATAAATGCGACCTGTGCGGTATGCCGAAGGAAATTGTGGATGTACGTACGCCGACGGACGAGAAGTGACAGCAATAGCTCAGCTTGACTGTCAAGTTGAGCTAAAAATTATATCCTGTTTGGCAGAGGTCTTTAAGCTCTGTCCAACAAGATATGATTTGTTAAATTTTTCATTCTGCATGGGCAATATGGAGTGAATGACGAAAAATTTGAAGTACTACCAGAGTGCTAAGATTAAGATGTGACGGAAGACTCATTCTATTAGTCTTGAATTCTGAAAATGAATATTTTTGGCACCAAACGCTGTATCTACATGTAACAAACTTATTAAAAAGGAGCGTGAATCTCAAACATACCTTCTATATTGTATTCCTACAATGTCATACCGGCCACTGCTAAATATATACATCTATATCAGTCTGAAAGTGTCCTTGAATGACTGTGTCAACTGTGACCTTCGCCCCCACCCCCAACAGACCTGCAAATGTCAGAGTATACTATTAACCAGAAGGGTGTTTGTTTACTTGTGTTTAAGATCACGTTCAGTATCTAGAGCCATGCCACTTTCAGTGTCCAGGTCTATGCAATGACCACAACATGTATATGAACTCCAGTTTAGTCAATCATTCACAACTAGTCTTTTCATTTAAAAGGACGATCACCATCGGTTACCATGTTAACTATGACAGTAAAACAAGTTGTTCGCCACAGTAATCGAGCAGCGCTTTATTTCCCTGAGTTCCCACTTGGAGTTCTACCAGTAGTTGCACAATATCTTTTTCAATCTTATCGATTTGTCGCGGTCCTCATAAGAGAAGGCCATCATTCCCCCTGTACCCCACCCCCTCTTCCCCTCCTCTCCTCCCAGCATTCAGATATAAACTGCTTAATAGTGTCCCTCACTTCCTCTTTTTCAATTTCTTCAATAAGCATTCCTACCCTCTCCCTCGTGTCCCCCTTCAGCCATCTATCCTTTGTTTCTTCACCCCACTTCTGCATTATTCTTCCAGTAAATTTTATTCTATGAGGTATATACTGTGGGCATTCCAAGAGAAAATGTTCCAGGGTCTCCACTACTCCAGAGTGGCACATTTCGCATCCCTTTTCTCCATCTCTCCCAATTTTTCCCCGAAGCTCCAGTGATCTTGATCTCAGTTTGAACAGTAGTGACCCTCCAAAGGTGCCATCTAGGTACTTCTCAAAAGCTGGCTTTTCTTTATATTGTAACCCCTGCAGTGATCTTTTCACGCTAACCCCTGCTCGCCAGTTTCGATTGCAATCTTCCATGACTCTCTCTTTGACAAACCTTTTGCCTTCTTTCATTCCTACTTCTATGTTTGTGACCTCTATAGAGTAATTGTCCATTAGTTCCCTCACATGTTTTGACCACCCCGTATCTATATTAGAATTCCAAATGGTATCGAGCATCAATTTGCACCACCGGTTGTCAGGCAGGTTTCTCAAGTAGTTAAAGTAACACAGTTTTCCCAAATCTACCCTGTCCTTGATTTTCATCCACCCAAGCTCCCCCCTTACTGCTTCCAAAGCTGCAGCATTACTCGACCCTGTTATCCATCTGCCGGCATCATTCTGAGTACTTTCCAACTTCTTAATAACGGTTTGGTTTAATGGAATCACGTCCGTGCCATACGTTATACTTGGTAAACCCACCCTCTCCCACAGTGGTTTCCCCACAAAGACCTTGTTGAAACTATTTTTCCCTAAAAGTTTTAGTTGGTTCAGAATTCCTTTCCCCTTCAGAATCAGTTTGGCTGAGTAATTTCTGTACACCCCTCTTCCCGTTATATTTATGCTTACCCCTAGATACTCATACGCTCCCTTTTCTCCTACAGTGATTTGTTTGCTTTCCCCTTCGGGGATTGAGAACTCCCCCACTCTCCATCTCTTCGTCATATCTACCTTGCGTCCAACGGGTATTACCTTGCTTTTATTTTCATTTAGTTCGAGCCGCCCAGTGTTCCCATAACTACCAACAATTTCCAGCAATTTCTCTAGCCCCTGTTCAGTTCTAGACATTAACACCATGTCGTCCGCAAAGAATAAGCCTGGTATCTTTATGTCTCCAACATTTACCCCCTCCGCACTCTGAATTAGTTCGTCCCCTAAATCTTCAACATACAATGCAAACAAAATCGGTGAAAAGATACACCCCTGCTTGAGGCCTATATCCATAGGGACTCGTTTTGTAGTGATACTCCCTAGACTGAGTTGGCTTTGGACATCTGTATACAGTGCTTTCATGATTCCCACAAAGTCACCCCCCAGTCCGATGCCCTCGAGCTTTCGCCACATACCTTCCCTCCACCCTCGGTCGTACGCTTTTTTCACATCTAGAAATGCCAGAAACATCTTTTTCTTTTCAGCCTTTGTTGATTCTATCAGTTGGGTGAGTGTAAATAGGTGATCAGTGACTCTTCGTCCTTTCCTGAAACCATTTTGAATTTCTCCTAAAAAACCCTTCTCTTCAATAACTTCCTCTAGTCTACCGTATATGACCTTACAGAATACATTTCCGACGTTACAACTAACTGATACCCCCCCCCCCCCCCCCTATAGTTATCTAGAACTTCCTTATCCCCCTTTTTTGTGTATGAACGACACCTTACTTTCCCTCCACTCTCTGAAGACCTCTTGCTTTCGCAGAGCCAGGTTGAAAAGGTTTGTCAGGACTTCAATAAGTGCCTCCCCTCCATTTTTGAGGAATTCGTTCGGAAGCAGAGCTTGTTTACGACAGTAAACATGCACAGCTTTACTTCCCAGGGTTCCCACACGGGGTACTATAGCCCAAAATGAAATTGTTTCCTACAGTCAAAGGTCAGACTTAGTGGTTATATTTTAAAGCTACATGTACTGTACTGAAAAGACTACACATAGCCCATGCTTATTTCTGTTGGAAAGAAGAAAAAAAAACTTTGCAAAACGATTCCCCCCTCCCCCTCCCCAACAAATATATTTGAAACCAATCACAAAAATTTACATGGATGTTTTATCACAGAAAATTTGACATATCAGTACAGGCACTGAAGATTAGATTACTTCCAATTAACCCTTAACCCAACTCACACAATATCCAGATTTCTTATTTTACTTCACATCCTTCCAAATTTGTCCCCCAAATTTCAGCAAAACTATGATGGGCCCATTTATTTGTTATGGTTTCAATGAAATTATTTGAAAATTTCCGAATTTTCAAACTCAGACTTTATTAATTTTTTTGTCAAGTTCAGGAGAATTGTTGGATAAAGGGTTAAATAACTTGACTTTCCTGTTTCAAGGGTTAATACTGCATTAAACGTTCAATTGATATTTATCTGTCCATACACCAGTTTTTTGTTCACGAAAGTTATTCTCTCAACATTTATTGGAGAGTATCTTCGTGCTCTCTCATAAATTAGAAGGAAATAATTTTTATCAATGGAATGTGGTAAGAAAATATAAGGAATAAAGAAAAAAATGTCACAAATGTACTCTAGTAGTATGTCTCGGGGTTTTTGGGGCCTCATTTGGGGGACCTCGGAAGTGACGTCATGTCACGTGACCCAGTGGCGGCCATGTTGTGACGTCATCTCCATAGTGTTACGTGGTGTTAGTGCGCAGCGCGTGTTGTTAGGGTGATACATGTTTCCGTCGTCCATTTTGTTTACTGGAGGCCACCATCTTGGTTTCTATGGTAGCACGTGATTGCTATGTGACCCAAAGTCCTACAATAGGACAGGGGTATGTTTGGAGGGTATATTCGATTCAATCGGAGTATTTTCCCCGATTCGCAAAATTACCACAAACAACCCGAAAATCCCTCCAAATCACCAAAATCCACCCCAAATCACCGAAATTGACTTTATTTCCCAAATATATCGGCTTAGCACATAGTGCTATAGTACCAAGGGGTCCCCTGGTGGTGTGTTCGATTGAACTAGAGTATATCTAATTACCAAAATAGACCCGACCACCCTTACAGACCACCAAAATCTCCACCAAAACACCCAAACGGACATGTGAAGCCCCATTTTGGGCATATAAAAACAACACGTTATGCTATAGTGCCAAGAGGTACAGGGGTATGTTCTATTGAATAGGAGTACAAGGCCTGATTTTCCCAGAATCCCATTTTTAATGCCTATTGCATATGTTTCTCTATCACTAACAGTCTATCCAGTCCAAACTATCTCTGGTTCTCTCGTCCAAGTCTTATAATTACCAGTGCTTGATTTCCCGTAATGCAGTTATCTCCCCTGTGTACAACAAACCCCATATCATTCTCAAAGCCAATAAACCAAGACTCGAAGCTCATTGAGCAAATGAGCCTTAGAGCAATTGCTCTATCAAGTGACTCGACATACTGCTCGAACGACTCCAAGTCCATCAAGCAAATGAACTATCGCTCGTTCGAGTGACTCCTCATCAACTCATTTCAGTATTTGAGGATACCTATGGCCCAGTATTGTATTATTTGAGGATACCCATCGAGGATACCTTTTATAGGATGCTTATCTAAGGATACTATTACCTGCATCACAAGGCATACCTATCCCAAATATCCCTTATAAGCTAAAGAGTCAAGAAATTATTGCTCCATGAGCAATTGCTCGAACGACTCGAAGCTCCTCAAGCAAATGAGCCTTAGAGCAAATGCTCGATCGAGTAACTCGACATACTGCTCGAACGACTCGAATCCCATCGAGCAAATGAGCTATCGAGCAATTGCTCGTTCAAGTGACTCCTCGAATGGTAGCCGGTGATTTCGACCCGCCGTAATTTCGACCCACTGAAAAAAGTAATTTCGACCCACTATTTTTTAAATTTTTAGAGGTAATTTCGACCCGAACAGGTATTTTCGACCCAAAAGTGTATTTTCGACCCAAAAGTGTATTTTATTTTTTTTTATCATAAATAACATTTATTTTATTTTATTAAAAAAAATTACATATGAAGTAAAAGAAAGAAGACAGTTTTATAACCACAATTGAAGAATGCCAGTAACTTCGACCCGCAGTAACTTCGAAATCACCGGCTACCCAATTGAAGACTCCAGATAATACATCTCTTACTGTGTTGTGATAAGAGTGATTACTGGTGACTGCTTTTCACACATCGAAAAATCGATCAATGATTTAAACTAAAATCAAAACAACAAATCAACAATAACTGCGGCAGATCAGATGAAATTTCACTATGTTGTGATAAGAGTGATCAAGCCGTTAATTTTTGTCAGCAGGCGGAACTTTCTTTTTGATGATGAGTAGTGCATAATGATTGCAATGAACACACAGCAGCATTTCTGAGAAAACACGCTTGGCTATTTAAGACTTGGAAATTTCGGTAGAGAGCACAACTATTTCTTCCATCTTCGAATGCGCAACATGTCTGATTCTCAAGCCGAAGTTATCTGCCAAACCTGCAAGGCTCTTGTGAGAGAAAGACAGGAGTCTATAGAATGCGATAGCTGTAAACTCTGGACACACCGTACATGCAACACAGGTTAGTACTTGGTATTTTTTAAATTTAGATTACTGTTTTTTTCATCACGGAAATCTTATCTGTTTTGAAGGATGTGGGTGTGAGTCTTACTATTAAATTGATTAAATTGATATAATAATATAAATTACAACACAGTTAATATCAATTACAATTGATATAATATGGGGGCGCGGTGGCTCAGTTGGTAGAGTTGCAGGCTGCAAACCGAGAGGTCTCGGTTCGAATCCCGGCTGCGGCGACCGTGTTGTGTCCTTGGGCAAGACACTTGGGGGCACGATGACGCCGTGTACTAAGGCGTACTGCACGTCGATGGTTCTCTCCGGCTTCCTCCACCCGTAAAACTGTCACCGACACGATATGACCCTGGCTGTTGAAGTGTCGTTAAACCCTAATAAATAAATAAATCAATTGATATAATATAAATTACAACACAGTGAATTTAATCTATTATCTGCGTAAATTGCTTAAAATAGTTTTTCCACTTATTTTTTAGGCATAACAAGACAGCAATATAGAGCTGCTTCCTAGTCTGGAAATGACATTCCATACACATGCATTGTCTGCCAGGATCAATCCCGATCAACAGCTGCAATGGGAGAATTTGCTATCAACTTGTCCACACTTGATTCAGCAAATGACATCAACACAACACCTGTCCCAGTTGCCAGTTCCACAACTGATAACCTTGCAAATGCTATCCTGAATGAGACGTACATAGTCCGTGATGTTGAATTTACAGAAGATAGTGTCAACATTCCTATTCGACATGACGAGAGTTCAATGGATGACGGGCAACCACAGATCATGGACAACTATGATGACACACCGGAATATGAGATACTGCAAACATCATCTACAAGAGGCGCTGATAAGCTTTATCATCATCTTGGATATAGCTTTACAAAAAAACGACAGAACAGTGAGTATATTTATTAATAATGCCTATAGACACTCTCCAATAATTTATAATAAAGCAAATTTTAATGAACAAATTATGTCTTCCAAAAATATTCTAGCGCTCAACTAGTCCAAACTTGGACCCACAGGACCAACCAGTTACAAAAAAATACTTGATCGCCCCAATTTTTTTTTCAAATTGGGACATGTATAGAACACAAAAGTGTAACCCAAAAGGAAATAAGAATCTCCCATTGGAAATAGGTCAACGAAACACTTAATAAATCTCTGGATGATGGAAACAAAAACTCCTTCTGGAAGTACATGTAGCATTTAGGGTCGAATCGGCCGCTGATGATATAATAATTGAAGAACATTATCAGTGAAAATATTTCCCCCACCCGATAATGGCTGAACTGTTCGGTGATGGGCAGTTACCCTGTTGGCTTAAGTGTGCCACCGTACCCTCACACTGGCAACAAGGATTAAGAATCAATCAGGAACAATCAGGAAAAATGGGGTGGTGCTTGATTAACTTCTGTGTATATAATTGAATATTTTATTATTATTTTTTTTTTTAGAACGGGGTCGTGCTTGATTAAGTTCTGTGTATATAATTAAATATTTTATTATTATTATTTTTTTAGAACGGGGTCGTGCTTGATTAAGTTCGGTGTATATAATTAAATATTTTATTATTATTTTTTTTTAAAACGCACAACTCTATGGCGATGTAGCATCCGTAACTCCAGTGGCGTTTGCCCTGCCACTGTGACACAGGAAGGCGACATTTTCACCGCCGAACCAAGAGGCCACAACCATCCAGCAGTATCGGGGATGGGTATTACCATGAATAGCCAGAGATGTCAAATCCTTAGCCAAACAGCAGCTCAACCGACCAGCACCACAGATAGTATCTGAGGTCCTACAACAACAATTGCAGAACCAGCCCTGCGTCGCTCTTCAGGATCCTATCTACATGGCTCGCAATGCCAACAACCTTCGTCAGAAACTTCGACCAAAAGACCCACAACAACTGGATTTCGACCTTCAAAAAGAGCACATCCCCGATGGTTTCTTCAAACGAGACATCAACATACTAGATAGACGCCACATTATTTTCGCAACAGATGAGCAACTAGATCTTCTCCAAAAAGCCAAGCGTTGGTACATAGATGCCACATTTAAGGTACGCATGTTACTTGATACTCGTTCATATTGCGCTATTATTTAGATAGCCTCTCATTTAAGTTATTTAACAGATTTTTCACTTAAATGTTTATTTAACCTTCAACCTCTTCAATCCTAAACCTTACAAATAAGTATATCATTGGAATCGACTCGCCCATTTTCGGACTAAAAATTGACATTTTATAATAATTTCTAAAAGCTGTGTCAGGTAAACGATTAATAAATCCGCGACAAAACAGCGGATGGTGTTATTATTATTATTATTATTATTATTATTATTATTATTGGATGTGTTAAACATCAATAAATCATTTCATATTTTTTCTGTTTTCAGGTTGTACGAAAACCTTTCACCCAGATGTTTAGCATACATGCTTTTATCAGAAAGGGCGACGGCAGCAAACAAGTTCCTTTAGTGTTTGTGATGATGTCGGGAAAGAGGGAAGATGATTATGAAGCTGTTTTAAGAGCAGTAAGTGAGATGGCGCCCAATCCCAGGCTTCGTGAGGTGGTAATTGACTTTGAATCAGCAATGTGGAATGCTACGAGAAGCGTGTTTCCAGAAGCTACAATCAAGGGTTGTTCTTTCCATTTTGCACAGGCCGTGTGGCGTAAAATCCAGAAGGTTGGCTTAAGTGATGCCTACAACAATGACTACGCAACTAATCTCTTACTTCGAAAGTTCATGGCATTGTGCTACCTCCCAGAAAAGAAAATAAAAAAAATGTTCAACAACTTGAGAAAAGAATCAACACATCCAAAATTTCTTGAATTCTGTGAGTATTTTGATGCAACGTGGATTAGTAGCTCAACTTGGCAGCCAGAATCATGGAGTGTGTTCAACCAGTCTACAAGAACAAACAACGATGTCGAGAGGTGGCATAATAGACTTAATTCACAAACACCAATGAACACGGCATTCTACACGTTGATTGGTGTGCTTCATCAAGAGAGTACTGTTGTAATGCTCAACGCCAGATTGGTTGGTGAAGGCAAGCTTCAATCGAGACAAAGAAAAAACTACAGAGAGCTACAGGCTCGTTTCTTTCAACTGTGGGACAGTTACATTGACGGTGACATAAATGCAAATGAGTTGTTGGAGGAGTGTGCCAAAATTCATGGACCAACTGTGTGACTTTAGTATTATTGTTTAACTTTACCCAACACAGCAGTTTTAGGATTTTTACCATAACTTAATGAAACCAACTGTGTGATTTTATTATAAATGTTATAGGTTGAATTAATTGTTATCACTAGTGAAATTGTTTAACTTTTCCCAACATATCAATATTCGGGTTTATACCATAACTTAATGAAAACCATGCAATGGATAAGTTGAAATTAAATCAGGGCTTATATTTCGGCGAGAATCCAAAATCAAAATACTGAATTTTAAGAATGTTTTCAGTTAGAATCTTCTGATGTGCTTTCTGAGCTTTCAAACCTGAAATAGCATAAGGAATATCAAAAGATTCCAACAGAAAATATTCTTCAAATTCAATTTTTTGTTTCGTGGATTCTCGCGAAATATAAGCCCCGACTGAATCGGATTTTGGGGTTTTACATATTGCTTTACGTATGCCATGTATGGACAGCTTGATGCCATTGTTGAATGTTAATGTTATTTATGATTTATGATAAATATATAATAAACATAAAAAAAATAAATTTTGTACCAAAACCACAATTTTATTATCCTTTATTACAGAAAAAAAGTGCGGGTCGAAGTTACCTACGACTGGGTCGAAGTTACTTACGACTGGGTCGAAGTTATTTACGACCGGGTCGAAGTTACCGATGATTCTGGGTCGAAATTACCTTTTCGGGTCGAAGTTACTTCGGGTCGAAGTTACTGCGGGTCGAAGTTACTGGCATTCCCTCGAATGACTCTTCGACTCATTTCAGTATTTGAGGATACCTATGGCCCGGTAATGTATTATTTGAGGATACCTATCGAGGATACCTTTTATAGGATACTTATCTGAGGATACTATTACTTATTTGGCTCAACCTTCTAGGCCACCCCAAGACATACCTATCCTGGATACCCCTTATAAACTATCGAGCAATTACTTACAAGTCATTGCTTGAACAACTCGAAGCTCATCGAGTAATTGCTCGATCGAGTGACTCGACATACTGCTCGAACGACTCGAAGTTCATCGACCAAATGAGCTAACGAGCAATTGCTCATTCGAGTGACTCCTCGAACGACTCTTAGACTCATTTCAGAAAAAGGGATTCTATAGCCACAGGCATTTTCCAAAAAGGGATTCTTAAAAAGGGATTCCGTAAGTGGGGTTCCTAGCCGATTCCATAAAATTAGGATTTCATGATTTGACATCAACAGTCGAGGGTATTCCCTTTCCCTCGTGGAAGAATTTAGTTCAAAGGGTTGTAGTTCAAAAATACATTCAGATCACCTTTGTTATGTTTTGATTAAGGCTGTAAACTTTGTTCAGTTCAAAGGGTGTTAATACCTTCATTGGGGATATAGTTAAAAAATAAAGTCCATTCAAACAGTTCAAGGGTGTTAACATTGGTATATATTTAGGGGTTGTAGTTCATTTCAAACACTTTGATAAAGTTTGGAAGGTTATGTCCAATCAGATCAGATCGATTTTCGTCACTTTATTTTGTTCACTTCGATCTTAGTTGTGTTAGATCTTTGTTCATTTTGTTATGTTTCATTCACTTCGCTAACTTTCTTGGGTCAGTGCACTTCGATCTTGGTTGTCTTGGATCTTCGTTCACTGCGACTTCAACAGTTCAACTGTAGTTGAGTTGGTTCTGTTCAGTTGTTTCCAACCTGTTCATATTTGTTCATGTTTCGTCTGTTTATTTGGGGTTGTTACATGTAATATTCAGGGGTTACAGTCCATTCGGTTGAAAAATTTTATTGTATATATTGGGAGTTAAGATTAAGTCAAAGTTTGTTATATTATATTCATTTCGATCTTGGAAATGTTGGATCTTCGTTCTGTACCTTCATTGTTTTGGGATCACGGACAACCCGCCCCAGGGACAACCCGCCCCAGGCCTATTTTTGGGGCGGGTTGTCCCACTTTTTGGGGCGGGTTGTCCCGATTTTTTTTGATATTTGACAAAAACTTTTGGGGGATAGTAATATATAAAAAAGATTTCAGCTCACTTTTTTATCGAAAATTACAAAATTTAATCGAAAATTATCCACAATCCACATTGATCCGATTTTTTTTCTATTTTAAAAAAAAAATTGGGGAGATGGTAATATATAAAAAAGATTTTTACTCACTTTTTTATCGAAAATTATCCAATTTTAATGAAAATAATCCACAATCCTCTTAACACATTCGATAATAACTGAATCAAACTAATAATATTTCTAAACTAAATTGGTAGCATGTCGACACCAGTCAGAATTGGCGTGTTGTTTTAGACATGTTGTTTCAGTCGGGTACCCTCTAAGAGGAATGATATTTGTTTGATGCGCAAAAATCAAATGACAGGACATGTTGTTTTAGCGTGATATGGATTCATCACATCGTTGTTCTCTTTTCCTTTATCTAAGACTAAGACAGTAAATGTTGTTTTTTTAGCTGCTAACAATCATCATGTTGCTTCTCTTTGAATTATACCGGATGATCTTTGCTTTGTTGTCGACCTGCATTTCTATAAACTCGTTCCAGCCCTCATGAAGGAAGCAGAAGCAGTCAATCTGAGAGTGCTGGCAGCCGACTTAGAGACTGACACCCGAGTGAGACACACTTTGAAAGCAAAGAAAAGAAAGAGCAGAACTTAAAACCGAGTATAATCGCCTTCATGGGGAAGTAAAAAAGGCCATAGCTAACGACAATCGCGTGAGATGGGAAAAAGCAACCGAAAACCTAAATGGGCTGAGAGAACCTAAGAGGTTCTGGGATACATTTAAAACTCTTACTGGCCAAAAGAGCAAAATTGCCAATAATAATGCGCTAAAGACTAGCGACGGATCTATGGCCATAGACGACAAGGCAAAGGCCAGTGCTTTTGCCGAACTTCTAAAGAAGGCACATCGTCCACAAGAAGGGAACAGATATGACAACGATTTTAAGGTACGAGTAAATAAATTTGTCCAAGATAACAACTCAATCTTCAATGAACCGAACTTCGACAAAAGGCATGAAGATGGGGACGACCATGAATTAACCGAACCAATAAGCGTAGAAGAGGTCATGGGTATAATCAGAAAATGCAGGTCATCTTCGTCCCCAGGAGAAGACGAAGTCTCTTACAAAATAATGAAACAGTGCCCCAACATCTTCTACTGCAGACTTACCAAACTCTTAAACTGCTGTCTCTCCTGTGGGTACTTCCCAAAATGCTGGAAAGTGGCCACGGGAGTCATGATACCTAAACCCGACAAAGACCTTACCAACCCTTCTAACTACCGCCCAATCAGCTTGCTTAGCTGTGTTGGGAAAATATTTGAGCGGATTCTCACTACGAGACTTCGCAGCTATCTCGAATGAATCAATTTTTTCAACAAATGGCAAAGAGCGTATAGGAGTCAGAAAGAGGGAATCGAACACGTATATAGACTGGTTGATTATATGAAAACAGCATTTAGTCAAAACGAAATCGGAACCGCGCTTTTCTTGGATGTAGAAAAAGCGTTCGACTCGGTATGGCACAATGGCGTGAGATATAAACTAGCGAAAATGGGATTACCCACTAAAATTCTAAGGATCATATCATCATTTCTAACTGACCGAAAAATCAAGGTGAGGGTTAATCGCGAGGTGTCAGAGGAAGTAATACTCGAAGCGGGAACACCACAAGGGTCGGTTCTAAGTCTGCTTCTTTTCATAATATATGTGAATGATATAGAAAAAGTAGGGAAAAACTTTGTTGAACTATCGCAGTTCTCAGATGACAAAGGCATTTGGACAGCCAGCAAGTCCAGAAACATAATTAAAAATCGCCTGCAGGATACCATTCGTGATCTTGAAAGCTGGTGTGCCCTGTGGCGCATCAAACTCAATGCCGCCAAAACTCAAAAAGTTACGTTCTTCAGAAAGCAAAGGAAAAAACCAGTCCCGAGTATCGATCTCCAGTTATACGATCACAAACTAGAAGCAAACAAAGAGGCCAAATTTTTGGGATTTATCCTAGATAGCAATCTCAGTCTAAACAGTCACGTAAACTCCATTACGGTTAGAGCTACTAAACGTATCAATTTTCTGAAGATGATCAGAGGTAGAAATTGGGGAGCAAACAAAGATGTGCTTCTCAAGCTCTACAAAACATTTATACGTCCGGTACTAGAATACGGTGCCATAATAACAAGCGACCTAAGCAAAACCAACATTCAGAAGCTACAGAGGGTTCAAAATTATGCCCTCGAGTGGCACTATGCAAACCGAAATGGACACCGATAAAGGAACTTCACGAGCTAGCAAAAATAGAAACTATTGATACGCGATTAAAAGACCTACAAACCAAAACCCTCAACAGACTCCAAGATAGTGAATTAATGGTTGAGTTGAACGAACACCGATCCCTTAACAGAAAAACAAAATAAGTTTCCAGAAAATAAAAAAAAAAATAAAAAAAAAAAAAAAAAAAAATAAAATAAAATAAAATAAAAATTATACAATATAACTAAATCGCGTGGAGTCAGTGAGGATTGCCTCGCTACTCATTGGGAACTTTAGGATAGAGTCTGTGAGGACTGCCTCGCAACTCTGCTGAAGCGCGATTGAAACGCGTTTAATAAGATCTATATAACAAAACCCTCCACATACTCCAGGATAGTGAATCAATGGTGAAGCTGAACGAACACCGAACCCTAAACAGAAAAACAAAATAATCCACAGTAAATTAAAATTACTCAATAGAATTAAACTGCGTGGAGTCAGTGAAGATTGCCTCGCTACTCATTGAGGTCTTTAGGATTGAGTCTGTGAGGATTGCCTCGCAACTCTGCGTGTTGGGAGTGGACTCCGAAGAAACACACCCCTTACCCCATCCATAGCAACAATCACACGGCAGGCACAATATACAATAGCGGATACCTATCTTTCTCTCTACCTTTTACTTTTCTAACTGAACATTCTCAAATTTTCTTGCAACACTCTTATCAAGAAGACGCATGGAAATGGTAGACAAAGCGTAGGAGGAATTGGTGCAACCTACCTTTCTGCAACATATACAAGAAACCACCAAACGCTAGGCAAGGATTGAAACAAGCTTGTCTGGCTGGGAACGAGTGTACATTTGATATAAATAAACATTTGAATAAAGATTTAACAGCCCTTTTAAGGGCTTGAGGGTGTGTGTCAGTGATTTTTTTTTTTTTTTTTTTGGGGTGGGGGGGGTTGGGGTGGGGTGGAGGAGGTCATTTGGGATTCCCGAAGGATAACCAGATACCTCAAAATCACATACGGCATCCTATCTCCCAGAAGGCTTGATGGATGACTCCCGGTTTCTTAAAACTAAACTGTTGGAGCTTTCTCCACTTCTTTTTTGTAACCGCTATGGTCATATACCGGGGCCGCTACCAAACCGGCGTTGCTGTTTGGTTTTCTTTTCTCTTCTTCCCTTAAACTTGCCATCGCACAACATTACATTCTGGCTCGCCACCATGGTGGGACTCAAACCTCTACCATCGCCGAACTGGAACCGAACAGAGCTCGCTCTCTAATAGTTTTAAAGGCGTTGGGGGATTGAGTATTGACCATCTAACACTCCAGCTTAAACTGGCGGGTATTCTAACCGCGTGCATAACCCCCTCAGACTCCATTTTGGGCAATAGGAAAGCTAGGCCTGTGTGATCCAAGGAAAAAAAATAAGGTTAACCGGGTCGCAAGGGATTTGTAAATCCCACATCGTCCCTGCGCGCCTTCGGCGCGCTAAAACCTTTCATTCATCATCATCGAAGGAAGCAGAAGCAGTCAATCTGAGAGTGCTGGCAGCCGACTTAGAGACTGACACCCGAGTGAGACACACTTTGAAAGCAAAGAAAATCCAAGAGTACTGGGATGACTACATGGCCAATCCTCCAAGAATGTCCACCACCAACTTCTTGAAGAAATGTGGAGCGCTATACCGGCCCAACAAAGAGGCGCGTACCGAATCCCAGAAGTCAGAGTACCACAGAAACTGGCATCGAATGAAAAAACTCTGTTAATTATTGTTCATTGTTAATTATTGTTCATTCATTTCATGTTCAAACATATTATTGTATTGTTATTTGGTTATTTTTTGTTGATGTATTTTTGGTTTTTATTAGATGTTAATTAATTAAATCATTAATTTTGTTGTTGTTTATCATAATTATAATTCAAATGACAGTCAGGTTGTCCTTTATATCCCGGCGCGTATTTATTATTATGATCGTAATATAAGTAATAACAGGTGGATAATTCATTCTGAATTATTCATGTGTTATTACCAATAATACAATCATAATTAAGTAAAATGTCAGGTTATTAGTACTCATAATCCAATCCTAGTCCAATATCATAGTCAAGAAAAATTGGGGCGGGTTGTCCCGGGGCGGGTTGTCCCACCTGGCTTGGGGCGGGTTGTCCCGTATCCATTGTTTTGCAGTGGTGGTTGGTTGTCAGTTGTATCAGTTCAAGTTCTTGTAGTAGTTCTTGAATTGGTTGTTATCAATCCCTTTCCATACCCTCGACTGTTGATGTCAAATCATGAAATCCCAATTTTATGGAATCAGCTAGGAACCCCACTTTTAAGAAACCCTTTTTGGAAAATGCTTGTGGCTATAGAATCCCTTTTTCTGAAATGAGCCTAAGAGTCGTTCGAGGAGTCACTCGAATGAGCAATTGCTCGTTAGCACATTTGGTCGATGAACTTAGAGTCGTTCGAGCGGTATGTCGAGTCACTCGATCGAGCAATTACTTGATAGCTTATTTGCTCGATGAGCTTCGAGTCGTTCGAGCAATGACTTGTCAGTAATTGCTCGATAGTTTATAAGGGGTATCCAGGATAGGTATTCTTGGGGTGGCCTAGAAGGTTGAGCCAAATAAGTAATAGTATCCTCAGATAAGTATCCTGTAAAAGATATCCTCGATAGGTATTCTCAAATAATACAATACCAGGCCATAGGTATCCTCAAATACTGAAATGAGTCAAAGAGTCGTTCGAGGAGTCACTCGAATGAGCAATTGCTTGATAGCTCATTTGCTCGATGGGATTCGAGTCATTCGAGCAGTATGTCGAGTCACTCAATCGAGCAATTGCTCTAAGGCTCATTTGCTCGATGAGCTTTGAGTCGTTTGAGCAATTGCTCATGGAGCAATTACTCTCTTGACTCTTTAGCTTATAAGGGATATTTGGGATAGGTATGCCTTGTGATACAGGTAATAGTATCCTTAGATAAGTATCCTATAAAAGGTATCCTCGATAGGTATCCTCAAATAATACAATACCGGGCCATAGGTATCCTCAAATACTGAAATGAGTCGACGAGTCGTTCGAGGAGTCACTCGAACGAGCAATTCCTTGATAGCTCATTTGCTCGATGGACTTCGTGTCGTTCGAGCAGTATGTCGCGTCACTCGATAGAGCAATTGCTCTAAGGCTCATTTGCTCGATGAGCTTCGAGTCATTCTAGCAATTGCTCATGGAGCAATTGCTCTCTTGGCTTATTGGCTTTGGGAATGATTTGGGGTTTGTTGTACACAGGGGAGATAACTGCATTATGGGAAATCAAGCACTGGCAATTATAAGACTTGGACGAGAGAACCAGAGATAGTTTGGACTGGATAGACTGTTAGTGATAAACATATGCAATAAGCATTAAAAATGGGATTCTGGGAAAATCAGGCCCTGTACTTCTATTCAATAGAACATACCCCGTGTACCCCTTGATACTATAGCATAACATGTTATTTTTATATGCGCAAAATGGGGCTTCACATGTCCGTTTGGGTGGTTTGGTGGAGATTTTGGTGGTCTGTAAGGGTGGTCGGGTCTATTTGGGTAATTAGATATACTCTAGTTCAATCGAACACACCACCAGAGGACCCCTTGGTACTATAGCACTACATGCTAAGCCGATAAATTGGGGAAATAAAGTCAATTGCGGTGATTTGGGGTGGATTTTGGTGATTTGGAGGGATTTTCGGGTTGTTTGTAGTAATTCTGCGAATCGGGAAAATACTCCGATTCAATCAAACGTACCCTCCAAACATACCCCTGTCCTATTGTAGGACTTTGGGTCACATAGCAATCACGTGCTACCATAGAAACCAAGATGGCGGCCTCCAGTAAACAAAATGGACGACAGAAACACGTATCACCCTAACAACACGCACTGCGCAAGTGCACTAACAGCACGTATCACTATGGAGATGTCACAACATGGCCACTCACGCGGGTTACCATGACAAGACAACATGGCACCACTGGGTCACGTGACATGACGTCACTTCCGAGGTCCCCCACCGAGGTCCCAAAAGCCCGAGACATACTACTTACTCTTATACAGTTAATGAAGAATACAAAACTGCAACTTATGTCTTTAACAAACCTAGTACTGCCAAACACTTTCTCGAGAGGTGTAGGAAACAAATCCTTTCACCTATGCTGCTTCTTCCATCAGTATATATACCCCAGTGCCACCCCCTCCCCCCCACCCTCCACACTGGCCACACCAAACCAAAAGGGGAAGGAATCCATGATATACTTATGCAAAAAGGTGGAGAAACTATAAAAATCAGTTCAGACCAAGTATGTGGTAAAAGTAAATGCATGTCAGTGCCCATATCAGTGACCAATTGCAACACAAATAGAACAGACACATTTATTTATTTATTTATTTATTGGTGTTTTAAGGTCACATATTTCTGCACAATGGCTAATCATGACCTTGACAGTTTTACGGGTGGAGGAAGCCGGAGTACCCGGAGAGAACCACCGAGCAACGGCGAGCAACTGTCAGCTCCCCAACATTGTAACTCTGTTCAAGCTCCGCTCAAGCAGGGTTACAGCGGTTGAAGACAGGTGCACCATCGACGTGCAGTACGCCTTAGTACACAGCGTCACCGTGCCCCCACGTGGGCAATGGAGGTGAAGTGTCTTGCCCAACGACACAACGCGATTGCCGCAGGTGGGATTCGAACCGAGGACCTCTCGGCTTGCAGCCTGCACCTCTACCTACTGAGCCACCGCGCCCCCAAGAACAGACACATAGCCATAGTTCAATGCAAAAAACATCAGTGAGTGTGTGAAGAAGCTATAAGAGCTTAAATTATCAGTTTATCTTTGCAGTATTAGAAAACATCTATATTTCTGTTTTCTGAATAGCCCTGTTCACCCTTTACCCAACATAATGGCCAAAACTGTTCAGTGCTATTCACAAAATTCACCATTCAATTTTCATTACTTTTTTCCATTTTTTGCATCAAAAACATAGCTTGTGACCCTCATTGGAATGAGCTTGTTGAACTCATTCCAATGAAGGGGCATAAGTAAAGCTTTCGATGCCAAAAATTGAAAAAATTAGTTATTCAAGAATTTTGTTTGCAAGTGTCAGATGCCTTTCATGTTAGATAAAGGGTAAAAGCAAATTCTTTTGGCATTAGAATGGTAATGAGCGATTTTTTACTGACAACAAACCCTTTCAACATGTCACGCATAAAATTTTGTATCAAGACATATTTGGCAGTGGAGTGGCTGACAACACAATGAACAGTAAGTGAGGATTGTTTTTTTTTTGTTTATTGGCATTTAATGATACTTTCAACAATCAAGGCCATATTGTATAAGACAGTTTTATTGATGGTGGAAGCCGTACTTGGAGAGCACTACCAAGCAGTGGCGAATAACTGTGGGTATCTCTAACTTGCTAACCAGGTACCAGCAGGATTAGCAGCAGCTGAAGGCAAGTATACTGTCGTCATGCCCCATGCCTTAATACAGAGTGCCATCATGCTATTATTTGAGCAACGGGGATGAAGTGCATTGCCCAAAGACACAATGCAGATAGATGACACAGGTCATGATCGAACAAAGTCTAAGGTGCGGACATATAAGCAACTATGCTCTTCAGTAATGAAGATCAATAATAATCTAATTTAAACCTATGGCACTACAACAAGATTAAGTACTGAACCTCCCAAGAAATCCAGGGCACCACAATTCAAAGGTTTCACGGTAAAGGCCAAGAATAGAGGACCGCACGTTTTTTGAGAAAATAAAACATATTTCACAACTTTTTTGAGTTACTTATCATCCTAAGACATGTTTTACACAAAATTAGCCCAAAACACTGATACCCACTCACAAAAATAATCACTTTTAACCCTTTTCTCTGTGACGGGTTTTTGAAACAAAATGAATTTCTGATTGCGTTCTGAAATGGAGCTGTGGATGTTTCGATGTGACGTCACAGGGGAGCAATCATTACCTTTTTGCATGCTAGGATCAGTTTAGGATGGGTACGGGTTAGCTAACCCGTACCCATCCTAAACTGACCCTAATGCATTGGTCGCCGTATTCCAATCCTTGCCTTCTTTGCGTACTAGGGTCAGTTTAGGATGGGTACGGGTTAGCTAACCCGTAACCATCCCAAACTGACCCTAATTTGTTCTCCCATTGTAATTACACCCTCGTATACTCCGATCAAATGGAGTATACACGATAGCGGAAAAAAAACAAAGAATCGCGTACCTGATTACCGCAGGGTTTTGTTGTTGAAATTGTTTGGAGAATAAAGTTAACGGAATGTAAAAAGGGTTAAAAGTGATGATATTTGTCAGTAGGTATCGGCGTTTTGGGCTAATTTTGTGTAAAACATGTCTTAGAATGATAAGAAACTCCAAAAGAGCTGTAAAAAATGTTTTAATATCTTAAAAAACGCGCGGTCCTCTATTCTTGGCCTTTACCGGTTTCACATAATTCACTGTTTCAGGGGTCAGCCGAGTGGGCGACTAGGGCGAAGAAGTCGCCTTGTCATTCCTCAAGTTGCCTTGGCTTACATTGGGGGCGAAATTCAAGTCGCCCTCCAAAACGTCCTTGCCAGACATGGCAGTTTAGTAGTTTACTGTATTTTCTAATGTTTTATTTCCCCAAAAAAACAATGCTTCCGCATTCACAAAAAAGTAAACACGGCTGCTGTTAAAATCCGTCATACGGCTCTGAAAATAGCCTAAACTAGCCCAATTTGATATTTCTGAAAAAAGTTGTAATGGCGTAGTCGTTCGAACAATACGCCCCAACTGATAGCAACCAGCACAAAATGCTATTTAAAACCAAAAGTGTCAGCAACAACAACGACTCACACAAGACACGCATTGAGTTTATTAGAATTTATTAAAGTTAACCACCGTTGCAACCCCCCCCCCCCCCCCCCAAAATGTGCAGGGGACAGTTCATCCATAAAAACGTCGAAATTGCTTACGGTTACGGTTACGCTCTGTTCCACTGAAAAATTGGTTGCACTGAAATTCGCCCCGCAATTTGCATTGAACGTTTTTCTTTGAAAACCTGTGTTGGAAAGGGGTTAAATGTGATAAGGATACGATAGAAATCATACATATTAGGATGGATAAGAATGGCAGGCCTTATAGCACCAATCGCACGTGTCAATGTGAGATGGATTGCAGAAATTGTAATTTTTATGAACAGAGTATTATCACCCAGCGCAGCAGGTAAGGGAGACAACTGAAATATTTTGTCATTTACCTTAGAAATAAATTAACTCAAATTGTTAATGACGCTTAATTTACGAAGGATGTCGAAAACTTTTTTAACTACACTTTTCAATTCAATTAGAACATTCCGAAACCACGAATGACCCAGCTTCTTATGTGAACTTGAAATTTATTTTAAATACTTTAATATTTTTTTTTAAAAGAGTATACCTTCTATTACAGAGAAGAACACTCTCACTATGGGTAACACAAAATTTCGAAGGACACTGAATTGAGGACTCGGACTCGGACTCAAAACACATACTGAATCGAGGACTTGGACTCGGACTCAAGTTTAGTGTTCAGATTTTTGTTGAATTACCAGTGATTAACCACTCGTAACTGCGATCTTGTCGTTGTGATGATCAGCAAAAATCGTTTAACTGTTAAACTGCCGTAACATATTCCCAATAACCATCATACTTTGGGGAATGCCCCTATATTTTTATATAAAGACTATCAATCATTTATTTAGTTGGGATAAGCTGACTTTTTGTGAACTATCGATTGACTCCCTTCCATCTCCATGGCTTCATTTAACCATTTTTCTGCGACTAACTACCAAACTCGACCATGTCAATACTCAAAATAACCGTTCAATGCTTCTCGAAACTTGGAACCAAAGGCCGTAGGCCTAATATTATTGTGGTGTGGAATATCCTGTGGGCCCAATACAAGCCACATGGATTTAGTGTTGAAAATGTGTTTCCAATTTAAAACGTGTATATCCTAGTGTATTCGGTACGGCGGTACGGTATTCCGTGATCCACTGGTGGCAGATTTTCCCCATAAGCGTAGACTTTGCCTCCTCCTTGTCACAAACGCGCCCATCCATTCAGCCAGGTACACCCGAAACGCGAACCACTTTCCTCCTCAATTACAAGGTTGGAAAGGCAGCTGGCGTGTGGGACTCTATAATAGATTGATTATGATTTTTTTCAAACTTTCCCCACCAGTGCGGGGGGGGGGGGGCATCACATTCTTCCACGTCCACCGCGATATTACGTGCCTCGATGATGCCCGCGGAATCACTTTTCGAGCAAAATCTTTCAGCTCCCCCCCCCTCCCCCCGCCCCAGACCACTGGACGCAAACAGACAGCAAGTGATTTTTATCAAAAATGTATAAACATTTAGACCATAGTACTCACACAATTAATAGTTTAAAAGACTAGCAAATGGTCAGTCAGAGTTTATGGGATGGGGGGGGGGGGGGGGGGGTAGCATTCGGAATAATCGTTTCTGTCGTCGAACCTAGCGTTAAGAAACTGTCAACTTCATAAAGCAGAGGCGGATCCAGGATTGTTTAAAGAAGGCGCGCTAATTACCCTCACAGTTAGTCCAAACTTGGACCCAGTCTGCAATATAAATTTTTTTTGATTTGGTAAATTTATTTATAGTGATACGTAATGTACACAACAGTAACGGAGTTAGGGAGTTCATACTTCGGTATTTTGTACGGAAAGCGAAACGCTTGAGGAAATAGTGGTCGCTCAGATTGTCGAATTGACAGATATACATGGTGTGGACAGTGGATGGACGTTTAACAGATACTACGCACAAATGGTTAAATGAAATAACGTGGATAAAGGCGTCAATAGATAGTTCTTATGAAATCTATTAATTCTAACTTTATAATTACTTAACAAACTCTAGGGCACTCTCTCAAGTGCGGCAACCATCGGCAAAATGTCACGGCAGTTTGACGTGTAAAACCGTCTGGACTAACCACACAGGGATGGTTAATTTTTATTTTCGGCACAATGATTAATAAAGATCGCTATAACGCGGTAAATCACTGGTAATTCAACAAAAAACTAAGCACTTAACTTGAGTCCAAGTCTGAGTCCTTGATTCAGTGTGTGTTTTGAGTCCGAGTCCTCAATTCATATTTAAACCTAAATTTCAAATCCACTGCATTGAGGCAAATACAAAATCAACTGCATGGTAACCCTTGTCATCACTGTTAGGGAAAGGGTTAGGGTATTCAGAAACCATGGACGACACAATTTCTTGTAGGGTAGGGGGAGGGTTTGTAACCTACATGACTTAGTTTTGTGTGTGTATGTATGTTTATGTATGTTTGTATAACTTTTTAATTTTTTTCTCCACAATTGTGTACTCTGTGTACATTTATTTTGTCCCGATGTCATATACGTTTTGTTTTTTTTCTGACTTCTCCCTCATGTCCACTGACTTCTCCCTCCTGGCCCCTGACTTCTCCCTAAAGTCTCTGGAGGGAGAAGTCACTTCTCCCTAAAATCAGGTGCCAGGCTGACCCCTGCACTGTATAAGAAAGTTTCAATGCACATTTTTGTTCATACAGGGTTCATATACATTTTGGAGATCAAGTTCATTTCATAACTAATTTTAAAATTTTCTTGAATTAATCATTTTGATACAACATTGAGTAACATTTTATCCAATTCAAATTACAGATGACACTTGACAAAACATTTCTTGGAAAAACTACATATTTTCATTGTTATCACAAAAACATAACTTAGCACACCTCATTAGCGCAAGATCAATGAGCTTATGCCACTGAAGGGTCATAAGCTGTTTTTAAGGCATAAAATAAAAAAAAAAAGCCCCAAAATTTGATGATTGATTTTCATGAATATTGCTGGATGTTTCAGCCATTACGTTATGTAAAGGGTTAACCCTTCTGTTATCAATGCAGTCAAATTTGTCCTACAACAGTGCAACATGCACAAATTATCAATCAAATTGTGTTCTTTTAACCCACTCAACACTAATGTCAAAATACTGAAAACTCAAACTGCAATTTTTCCCATAATTTAACTCGGAATTTAACCAGCTCAGTCTTGTTTGACAGAGCTCACTGAACTCTGTCAAACAAGACTGAATTTATTAAATTCCTGGTTGCAATATGGGTGTAATTTGCAGCTTGAAATTTTTATATTTTGACATCAGTGTACAGAGGGTTAATATTTACTTCTAAAACATAGCATGTGACCACTCAATGGAATGAGCTCATTGAGTTCGATCCAATAAGGGATCATAAGTTATTTTTTGGAAGCAAGCAAACAAAAATTTTACGCTTCCTGAAAAAATATGGAATGTGTTATCAGCAAGAATTATTAATTAGAGGGTTCATTTATAAATATCAGATGGGCAAAACACTGGTTGTTGAAATAAACCTTAACATTAACTGGAACTTACTAATCGATGCAGTATCTTGGCTTATTTATTTTCAAACCAGTGGTTAATTTTTGGTATCATGTTGCGTAGCTTGATAGTGCCCTTAAAATTCCAAGACTTTTCCTACATTTGACCTGCATTTTGTGACTTTCCAAAACTTTCAAAGCCTGGAAAAATATTTTTGGAAGACTTTCAGGATTATATGACTTGCACAAACCCTGTTATAGTAGTACTTAGCAGATTTTGAAACAAGCATATTTTTCCAACCCATTATGTTGTGGGTTAAAATTTGTTCAATTACATCTGCAAAAAAGGAACCTACCTATAGTCCATAGTAATGTGCTGAGCAAATGGTTGGTAAATTTTCTAAGCATCTTTTTTCATCAGTGACTTACAAACAAGTCAGGATTGAAGAGAAAGCGAATATAGTGATAACAATATGAAATAAATAACGGCATGCATGAAAAGTCAGTTACTGTCATGGTTAAACTTTTTATTATATGCTTCCTTATAAGATAACATGAAATATCTAACAAATATTTTATCAATATCTATTGGTCTGATAGATATTGGAGAAGATCTCACTGGAAGTAATGCACATTACACAATAAGTTTAGATCAATATTACAGAGTGTTTTAAGCATGTCAGTGTTTTAAATGCAATCAAAAAACATTGCAATGTGTGTTACAAGAGTTGGAGAGTATTGCATGTCCATAACTCTGGTTATCAATCATATGCCGTTTGTCAAATCTAGAACATTTCAAGTTATAATGATAATAAGTTCCGAATTCGTAAAATTTAATTAAGGCCCATAACTGTAAGGAAAAAATCAGGCCGGGTCAGTTTTTGAACTCACTTGAGATTTTATTTCACAAGATCTGTATGGCAAATATTAGTCAAATCAGAGAACGTTTGTTCACGTTATTGTGCCAATGAGCTCACAATTCATAAAAATTTGACTAATTATGGCCCATAACTCTGGAACAAAACATTGGGCAGGGTTAGTGTTTGAATCTGCTTGAGATATTATTGCAAAAAAACACTATGGCAAATATTAGTCCAATCGGAGAATGGTTGTTCAAGTTTTGGGCTAACGAAATCAAAATTTGTAAAATTGACTAATTAAGGCCCATAACTCTGTAACAAAAAAGTGAACTGGGCCAATTTTCGAACTTGCTTGAGATATTATTGCAAAAGACCTGTATGACAAATATTAGTCAAATCAGAGAACGTTTGTTCAAGTTATTGCACTAACAGGCAAGGACAGGTCATGGTTGTTAACATAACTCAACCAATAAAAAGAACACCTTTTCAGAGCTTATCTTTAATCTAAATTTGGGAGAATCCAAATTTGGATTCTCGCGAAAATGACTGTGAGAATCCATACCTGCTATGAGAGTCTGAGGATCCCATGAGGCCACCATTACTAAACCCCTGTTGTATACTAATAACACAGGTTAAACTTTTACCCAACACAGCTTTTTAATTTTTAAAACCTAAATTGAATTTGAAAATTAAAAAAAAAAACCCAATATTTACCAATAAAATCTCAGTGGTTCCAATGACAGTTATAATTGAACAATTTTACTGACAAAGTGTTATGATATCTCATGTCTTGTTAGCCTTGTATTGTTTAACTTTCTATTGCTATTTTAGGTATAGGGTTAAGTTGACTCAATTATTTTCATGTGAATCCTAGAAGCGGATCAGCAAGAATCTACATGGATTCTCAATGGTTTTGTCACGCAAATATTTGTGTGAAATGATTCTCTGATTCTTGTCAGAATATAAGCCTTGCTATTGTTTTTGAGAAAACACAATTTATTTATTTATTGGTGGTTAAGGTCACATACTTCTGCACAGTAGCTAATCATGACCACAACGTGGACATAAAGTTAAGGTCAGTTAATCGTTTATACCCCATGTTGCCTATTTAGAGGACTCACACCCCAAGCATTAGTGGCTGGGTCCTATTTTACCAGTGAAACAGAGCTTGTTTACCACAGTAAACAAGCACTGCTTCACTTCCTGGGGTTCCCACAGGGGTGGGGGGGGGGGGGGGCTGAAAACACAAAGAAACTTAATAATTCTGCTATCTACTCAAAAACAGTTGGTATCCTCTACATAGAGTACTGTCATCACAAAAGTGGTATTTCTCTCAGCATTTATGTTCAATGACATTACACGATTGGGAATTTTTATTATAGGAAGAATGACATTATGTTCACAGTGTCATGTTGCCTCACTGACACATTTTTGTATGGGAATTTTTTTTATGGCAGTTTTTGTTAAAGGGTCAAATTATTTAATTATTGGTGTTTAAAGTCACCTTCAGCATCTTTGGCTATATCATGACTGCAACATAGGTATGAAGTCAAGTTTAACCAATTGTTTATACCTATGCGTTCCACTTCCACTCCAGGTATTGGTTCAGGGTCCTATTTTACCAGTAAAGCAGAACTTGTTTACTGCAGTAATCAAGCACTGTTCCCATTTCCTAGGGGGTTCCCACCGGAAAAGAGGGGCTCAATAACAACCAAAATTGGTATTAAGTCAGAAACAGAAGGGGATATGTATTGTTTTTAAATACCAGAAGGTACCAGAATTGTATCATGAATCAGTGCAATGAAATGTAAGTTTAGAACTTTGATTTATTATTCCTTCACCCAAAACAAATTGACTTCCCACTCCACTCGCCAAAAATGGTATTCCACTCCCAGCCCCATATTCCACTCTCAACAATGACAGACTATTTTTTTTTTATTGTTTACAAATCGGTTCAGTACAATTAATTACATAGCATTGTTGTTGGAAAAGAAATAAGGAGAAAATAAAATGATACAAAAGTTTACTGCTCGGATTTGAGTATGATTTTATCCTCTCATGGGCCATGCAGATTATTTCAATTGGCTAATGCCTTGTGAAAAATTCCTCAGCATGCCCCACTCGAGGATAAAAATTGTATTCAAACCTGAGCAGTGAACTACTGTCTATATCTTGTGGTCACAATTGTGATAGTACTGCTATCTACTCAAAAACATTCATTGTGATGTTTTAATTGCAATTAAAACACCCAAAGGCCTAAAACGTGCAAGGATACTGATATACACTTGACAGTCCCCAACCATCTTACAAGGTAGCATATAACAGAGAGATATTTATCTTGACAAAGATATCACAATATATTTGTAAGACATTCCCGCTATCTTACAAGCTAGCGTACAATAGAGAATATTTATCTTGACAAAGATATCACAAAAAATTTGTAAGACATTCCCGCTATCTTACAAGCTAGCATAAAATACAGAATATTTATCTTGACAAAGATATCACAAAAAATTTGTAAGACATTCCCTGCTATCTTACAAGCTAGGGTATAATAAACAAGAGGCCCCAAGGGGCCTTTATTGCTCACCTGACAAGTTGTTCAAAGAAGTATTTTGGATCACATTCAGCTAAGACATTCCCGCTATCTTACAAGCTAGCGTACAATAGAGAATATTTATCTTGACAAAGATATCACAAAAAATTTGTAAGACATTCCCGCTATCTTACAAGCTAGCATACAATACAGAATATTTATCTTGACAAAGATATCACAAAAAATTTGTAAGACATTCCCTGCTATCTTACAAGCTAGGGTATAATAAACAAGAGGCCCCAAGGGGCCTTTATTGCTCACCTGACAAGTTGCTCAAAGAAGTATTTTGGATCACATTCAGCTAATCATGGCTTATCAACACTTCAGAGGAATGAAGTCATGAAATTATTATAGGGGTCTTTTTTTTTTTACATAAATTCACTTTAATTACTTCAAAACACATTTTGTAGCAATTTGTTTTGCTCCACTTAATTAACCCCCGGGGGTGGGGAGTGGGGTTGGTGGTCATCGGGGTATTTTTTTTTTTATTGGGGGGGGGGGGGGGGGGGCGGTGCATAAAATCACTCTAAATCTTTCAAAATATATTTTGCAGCCAAACATTTTGTTACATCTAACTACCTCCCCCCGCCCACCCTGACATGGAAGGGATGGAAGGACATAGGATAAAAACATTTTCACATCAAACCACTCTAATTCATCTAGGAACTCGATGTTGAAAATAACTGAAAAAAAATTTTCTGAATTTTTGTCCAAATCGGGCCCAAAATATTCAGGCTAAATTTTTTTTTTTGGTCTCAAAATTGAACAAAATGAATAAAAAATCGGGAAACTTTTTTTTCTGAATTTTGGTCGAACCTGACCCAAAATTTTCAACCCACAGACCCAATTTGAACAAACTTGAATCTGACCCCCTTGAGATGATGTTTACCAAATGTTAAAGGATTCTGACTGGTGGATCTAAAGAAGAAGATTTTTAAAGAAATTTCCTCATATTGCACTAAGTTAAAATTTGGGCTCCCATAGGGAGCCCAAATATTAAACGAGGATTTCGATTTGAACAAACTTGAATCTGGCCCCCCTAGAGATGATGTATACCCAAATATGAGAGGATTTTGACAGGTGAATCTGAAGGAGATTTTTAAAGAAAATTCTACGTATTGCACAAAGTTAAAATTTGGGCTCCCATAGGGAGCCCAAATATTAACCCAACAACTCGATTTGAACAAACTTGAATCTGACCCCCTAGAGATGTTGTGTACCAAATATGAAAAGATTCTGGCCACTGAATCTGAAGAAGATTTTTTTTGTATTTCATGGGTGCTATCAGAGTTATGCCCCTTGTGGTGCCCCGTGTGGGCATGGCAACTTTATTTGAACAAACTTGAATTGACATGATAGGGAACATGCACACCAGGTTTGGTTCAATTTGGTCAAGTAGTTTGTGAGGAGAAGTCGATAATGTAAAGTTAATGCCAGATGACGGACAGATGGATGGACAGAAAGTGATTAGTAAAGCTCCCCTTGAGCGTCGTTCAGGTGAGCTAAAAATATAATAAAAATGAGATGGACAGATGGATGGACTGAAAGTGATTAGTAAAGCTCTCCTTGAGAGTCGCTCAGGTGAGCTAAAAATTTAATAAAAATGAGCTGACTTTCATCACTTTAATGACTCAAAACCAAACATATATCTTCAGAAGGGCAAATTTCCTGCACTGATGTCAAACAATATACAAAAAAGGTAACCTCTTCTTCAAACATTTGGGAGGAAAATATTAAATTGTTCAACAAAAATGAAAAATTACAAAAAAAATGTTAACTCTTCACTCAAAACATCTCACATAAATTTAATGGACATTTTTCATTCTTCGTAAACTTTTTCATTTTCACACGGAAGAAGCTCTTAGAGCTCAATCTACTAAGAGGCTACAGAGCTTTCTGCTAGAAAAAATTAAAAATTCAAAGTTTCTTCCACAGGATGAATATACACGATTTGGAAGAATTGCTAAGCAAATAGTTAAAAAACACAAACAAGAAAATATTTACATTACCCGTGAATTAATAAAATCAAGTCAAGTAAAAAAAAGATCACAAAAATGTATTGCACAACTATTGTTGAGTGTAGTGCACAAGGTAATCCTTTTTTACACAAAAGACAACAGAATTTTATATAATTTAACCCCTTTAATACATTAGACAAAATATTTTGATATTTTTAAAAAAATACAACATATCTTCGATGAAATGTTTGGCCATTAACATCCATAATATGCATGTATGTAATATTCAACACTTTACCCAATTAACATCCAAAAATCAGCCAGCCTTGTTCATAAAAATCACCATTCACACTTACATATTTTTCATGTTTTTGTCTCACAAATATAGGTTACGACCCCCTCAATGGAACGAGCTCATTCCAATGATGGGTTACTAGCTATGTTTTTGAGACATAAACTGAAAGTTATTAGTTACTGAAGAGAATGTTTGCCAGTCTTATCTGCTGTTGGATAAAGGGTTGACTGGTAGAGTGCTGGACGGCATAGGATAGTCAGAACATATTCATCAGTACATTTAATTCTTTTGCTGTAGTTTCTTTGAAAATGTGTTCATAAAGGAATCATAACAAAATAATCCTTATTAACTCTTTAATGCACTTAACGGCCATATTTGGTCAGTGCCACTGAAATTTTATTATTTTTCCAATTTCTGCTAACACATAGCTTATGACCACTCATTGGAATAAACCCAATAAATGCAAAAACAACTGATGAAAAAGTAAAAAAATACGATATGTGCTACACATTCTGATAATGCATGTAATCAGCTGAGAGGGAGCGTTTTTTCTCAGTTCGACCAGTTTATCATGGGGACTGATTCTTTTTTAGTAAATATACATTTAGGAAGTGAATGCCTTGAACTCGCTTTGTTCTTTGAAAAAGATTCAGTTGACATTACCCAAGCGGGTGAAGCCCCCTCTCCCTCACCAACTGCCTCTGATTGTCACACATGGGCACCAGGATAAATCAAGCAAGCCAAAGCAAATCCTTCCACACACTTCAAAATGTTGTTTAATGCATTGCTACAGATGCAAAACCTAACTGATGATTTCTGCAAGTTTGCAAGTGCGATCTGCACTTGCGGTTTCATTTGCGAGTGCAATTTTTTGCACCCGTAAAATTTACTCACACAAAACACTGGTCAAGGTGATTCCAATATACCCCCACCCCCACAACTTGTTGCAGGAGGTATAATGAGGATGGTTTGTAGAGTAACTCCCATAGACCATTCCTGGCATGTTTGGTTCACATCGGCTCAGTAGTTCCAAAGACGATTAAATGTGATTTCCCATGGGGTTTCTATAGTAACTACAAGCTGCAATTGCAGCCATGTTTGCAACCCGATCAACATTAAATGAGGATCGTTGGTAGAGGGTATCCCAGTCATCAATCATGTGAAGTTTCAAAACATTTGGCCTTGTAGTTTCAGAGAAGATTTTTGAAAATCAACCAACCAGAATTAAAGAATGCCTCTGGCGGCCATGTTTTTCAGCTAACGGGAGCAAAATGATCGTTTGTTGAGGACCTCCCATAGACCATTCCTGCCAAGTTTGGTTCACATTGGCTCAGCGGTTTAAGAAAAGAAGATAAAAATGTGAAAAGTTTACAGACAACGACCGATGCCAAGTAATGACAATAGCTCACATTGGCCCTTTCAGCCAGGTGAGCTAACAAGAGAAGAGAAGTGAATAACTTGTAAATCAACCTGATGATTTGAGACTTGAAGAGTCTAGACTGATAGCTCTGCCCAGGGCAACTACTTTCAGGGGCAGGCATATACAGGGTAACATTTGATCCCCAATCTCTGATTCTGATAACCCTTTACCCAACACCGATAGCAGACATCATCATTTTTTGTCTCAAAAACAGCTTATGGCCCCTCAATGGAACAAGTTTGTTGAGCTTGTTCAATGAAGGCTCATTAGCTTTGTTTATTAGACAAAAATTGAAAACATAATAAAATTTGGCAAATACATTGGTGTTACTTTGACCAGGTAGTCTGTGACCTTAACGTTGATTGATACAGACCTTATTGTGATTGATGGCACACTGCTTAGTGACAATACATACTGTTATAAAGTTTTTTTTTAAAAATATCCAGTGGTAAAGAAATTATGGCTCGGACAAACAAAATGTTGACGCCGGATGACAGACGGATGGATAGACGATGGACAACTTGATATCAGAAAAGCTCTGCTGACTTTGTCAGGTGGAGCTAACAACAAATTGTAACTGAGGTGCAAATTTGTAGAAAATTCCAGTGAAATTTTACTTCTATTTAAAAATAGTCTGTCAACATGTGCGGAATGGATTTTCCTTTTTCGCATGGTTTAGTACTGCTGTAGATGGGGATTTCATAGAACAGGCGTGTAATAAAAGATAGAATTCAAAAACAAAATTTTGTGAAATCAAGACTGAATTAAGAAAAACAAATGAAAATAGCCTATGATATTCAATGTTCCAAAGTTTCTTTTCAGCAAGTGAGATTTTGTGGCATTGTTTGAAGATAAGTGGACACTGAATTTTGACCGAACCATGACCCAGTCACGATTCAATCAAAATTCTCTGTCTGTGATGAGAGTATTGTAAATCAATGAAGTAGGAAATGCCAAATCATCAGAATGAGAGATAAGAGATTAACCTTCATTGGTCCAACACCCAATTGTCATATACACTGATTGACAGACAGTTCATTAAGAATAAGTCAAATTTACAATACTGATTACCTAGTGCTGTAAATGGGACAACTCACAGATGGTTGTGGTTTAGAAGTACAGAATATGTCTACAATGCAAATATGATTTATGTTTCACATAAATACACCTATATATTTTTTTGTGACTGATCCCTTCTATCTAAAATTTGAATTTTTTTTTTTTTTCAAATAGCATTTTGTTAATTTTTAGCTTACATTGTAACAATACTGTCTATGTTGTTTTATGCATCAAACCATAACCATTTGTGTGTGTGTGTGGGGGGGGGGGGGGGGGTAGCTATGAGATAGCAAATTGGACTTGTCAGTGGAAGGTTTTGGGCTGGGTCCTGACCCATGGCACTTCATTAATGCGACTAGAATCCTGGCAATGCTTGAACCCAGTTAGTATGTTGGAAAGATTGACAGTTGCTCACCATGGCAGATGCTTCTAGATAAATTTGGTTGCATATATACATGTAGGCAACCAAGAGTTGGCTAAAATTAACAATAAACCATAGGATGTGGACTGCTGAACTGTACCAAAAATGGATAAAATCTCCTGTCCTTTAGAGGTTAAGAAGCTTGTTCCAATGAGGGCTCTTAAACTATGTTTCAGAGGCAAAACCTTCAAGAAATAATGACATTTGAATGGTGATTTTTTTAAATAGTGTTGGCTGGATATGGCTAATATATTACAAAAAGGGTTAATCATAAGCAATTTTGCATTATTTTTAATAGAAAAAAAGAAACTTTCTACTGAT